>JAINUG010000211.1:925000-1320000 GCA_029706075.1 Aldrovandia affinis
ATGAGCTTGTTGTCCTTTATTTATTTAATTAATTATTTCAATATTTTTAAAATTGTCCTTTTATTCATTTGATCATGCAGTATTTACCATGAAAGTAAATGTGTTTAGAGAAAATAACTTTTTGAAGATAATTCATATTGTCTGATGAGCCCGATTCATCTAATATTATACAGACACCTTATCTGCAAGTATATTTACTGTCAATCTTGAAATGTAACTCCCAGAGACAGTATCATTAATGGAATGTCTTGCTATGAGAAAGATTACCCAGGCTCTTAATCTATGGGCCAGGGTACTATAGAGTACTGTAGCATATTTGGCAGTAACATTTTGGCAGGGCCTCACCCGTGTGCGCCTGTGAAGAGGAACTGGGTAGTCTTGGTGAAGGAGAAACGGACTTCAGCAGGCAGGTCGAGAGGGTTGTCCACCTTCAAACATTGAGGGAAGCCGTCCAAGTACACACACCAACTGCAGGAGGACAGAGCAGAGAATTCTAAAATGGCACTGTTAAAGCACGAGCACATGCTGTACATGCACACACACACACTCACACACCCCCCACATACATACACACATGCGTATGCACACAAACATAAACACAAACACAGGCCCAACTTTGTGTTGTTTGTGTGGTTACACACATGGGAAACAGCAGGGATCAATGATTGCACCTCTCATCCAAATATGGACGCCTCCTATCTTAAAGGCCTACCGGTTGTGAGGTTGCTTCCTCAGTTCTTCAATCCTTGGCTGTCATTGTTGTCGTGGCTTTAACAGAAAGGCCAAATTAGCCGCGAAAATAAATGTAGCTTTAAATCTTCAGTGGACTTTGGACTTTGGGTCTGTTCACCACCAACAATACTATGACAGCCATTCCTAATATGACATTTCCAATCCTGGTCCTCCTCTTCTGCACAAAACTGTATCAGATTATTGTTGGGCCAATTTGAAAGTCATGGTGGCTATTCAGAAGAACATCTTCTGTACACTGTGATATCTAGTACAGTATTTAGTGTGAGTGTAATAAGTGGCCTTTGGTTGTGTCTGGTTACACGGCGATGTGCTACACTGGTGTTTATAGGTGGAGGTGGAGTGAGGGTGTGCATGTGTGGTTGTGGTGGTGGTGGTGGTGGGGGGTTGTACGGTGTAGTCCCAACCAACTGGAATTTTACCAGCCGCCACTGCTCACAATGCAACAAGTATTATTTTCTCTTATTATTTGTCTCCTACCCACTGATCTATGACATATAGCTTATATCTGTGGTCAGCACTCCAACTGAAAAATAACGTACTATTGTCTGTGCCTCTTTTCAAACCAAGCTAACTAGCTAGCTGTATGATTGGTTTAATATGTAATAAATAAATAAATATTCTGTAAAAATAAATGGAGGGCTTAGAACAGACTGGATTTTGGAAGTCTCCAGGCTGTAAGAGCGAAGCGAGAAAAGGGCAGGTAGTCACGGTTATCTGGTTAAAAGAGCAGCGGAAGCAGCAGCACTGCATGACCAGGACTAAAACCATTGTGAAGAATCTGAAATAGATCCTGGCCACACAGTGGTGCATCCAACATCGGGACAGAATAATAATGAACCGATATTGTGCGGCTCTCCAATAAGACTACTGTGTATGCATGATTGAGGGGGATGCAGCCATGGAGTCTCTGTATCTGCACAGCCCAGACGGCCAGAGATGAGGCAATCAGGCCTCCCCTGAACTCACCTGTACTCTGTTCTCCGACTCTGCATCTCCTTCCCCCGGTGGTAAATGGCAAGTGGGTGCTTGTCACCACACACTGTCTTGGCTGAAGACAAAAAATATTAAATATCAAAATGTCCCCGAGTGCGGTTCAAACTATGGATCATATGGTGCAAAAGCGATCCAAATAGGCTATCCTAACTGTCAGTACACAAGGTTACACAGAATCCATGTGAACATTCCATAATAGGGATTCCATATAACTACTTATTCACCTCATCTTACCTAATCATAAATTCAAGTCTTGTTTTGGAAATGAAAGTACACATCAGGGCCACAAAATCAATCTTTCTTGGACACTACAATTATTTGGAGAAAAAAAACAATCAGACAAAATAACTAGACTATGGTCACTACATCTTTGGGATATAATTTTGTACATTCATCCCACTGTAGGTTTAAGTGGGGGAGAAGAATGGACTGCTTACTACGTGTATTTATTTATTTTACCTTACCTTATTCTACCTTACCTTAACCTTTCATTTTATTATTTAAATTAATTTGATGGGGTTACTGTGATTTTGCATCAGGTTATTTAAACCCAATGCACCAGACAGAGGCCGGTGATTGCTTCTGCAGTGGTTGAGTACTGACCTGTGCCTGCCCTGATGGCCACCACCTCTTTCCCTGACAGCCAGCGGTACCACGGGAACTGGACAGTGTCTCCCTCTGGTGTCTTCACAACGACTTTTGAGCAGAACCAGTCATCTTCTGGGAAAAACAATAATGGCTGCTTGTCCAGCTGCACCAGCACAAGGGTGCCCAGGGAGGTGGGGCAGCACACTCTGTATTTGCCCGTCTGTGAGAACACAACGAGTCAGTCTTGGTACAGGGCAACAGCTGGCAAACAGATCAGAAAGGAGCTCACGAGTAAGAACAGGATCCTGTGAATGCGTTTAAGCCTGTTCCCAAAAAACGCCTTGTTAATGAAATGGAGAAAAGGTCAGAGTACCCTCAGTGGAAAATGACCTTGTTAAGCAATTATCTAATCAGGTTGGCAAACTGACAGGAAGGTGACAGTAACTCAAATAACCGTGGAATAATGCCAGACGGGGTGATGTGAGTATGTCAGAAACAGTGGTATGCAGAAGAGTGCAAAAACTACAAAACATCCAGTCTGAATGCTTGTTAATGAGAGAGGTCAGAGAAAATGGATGGGTTAACAGTGGTATGCAGAAGAGCTGAAGCAGAAGACCGCACCGGGTTCCACTCCTGTCAGCTAAGAACAGGAAAGTGAGGCTACAGTGGGCACAGGCTCACCAAAACTGGACAGTTGAATATTGGAAAAACGTTGCCTGGTCTGACGAATCTCGATTTCTGCTGCAATATGCAGATGGTAGGGTCAGAATTTGACGTAAACAATATGAATCCATGCATCCATCCTGCCTTGTGTCAACGGTTCAGGCTGGTTGTGGTGGTGTAATGGTGTAGGGAATGTTTTCTTGACACACATTAGGCCCCTTAATACTAATTGAGCATCGTTTAAATGTCACAGCCTACCTGAGTCTTGTTGCTGACCATGTGCATCCATTTATGGCCACAGGCTACCCATCTTCTAATGTCTACTTCTAGCAGGATAATGCATCATGTCACAAAGCACACATCATCTCAAGCTGGTTCCACGAACATGACAATTAGTTCAGTGTACTCCAATTGCCTCCACAGTCACCAGATCTCAGTCCAATAGAGCACCTTTGGGATGTGGTGGATTCGCAACATGAATGTGCAGCTGACAAATCTGCAGCAACTGTGTGATGCTATCATGTCAACATAGACCAGAATCTCCAAAGAATGGTTCCAGCACCTTGTTGAATCCATGCCATGAAGAATTCAGGCTGTTCTGGGGGCAAAGGGGGTCCTACCCAGTACTAGACAGGTATACCACTGAGTGCATGTAGCCTATATGTGCTAGCAAAGGCAAGCAAATCTAATCATAACTTGTAACCACTTGCTTTAAAGGAGTACTCACATGGTTTTAAATTCAGCTCATTTATCTAGTAAATAATGCTTTTGTATGTTTTGTATAAAACTATTATCTTTTTGGCAAAGACAATAACTCAACTCCATCAATAAAAAAATGTGGCAGCTGAGTGGAGCCTTCCTACCTTACTACAGCCTCACTGACTTACCATCCCTTGATAGAACCCTCCCTTGAGGTTGAAGAGCATGGTGCGATCACTCTCTCCCTCAGTGCCAACCAGCTTTATGAAGACATTGTTCATTGTGCTGGAATGCAGTATGTTTCCCGTGGTCACCTCTATGTTATATGTAACCATGGTGAATCTATAACATAAAAAATCAATTTTCTCACCCTTGTTAGTTACAACAATAATACCAGACATTGTTGGCTTCTAAACAAACACTGCTGCTTGATTTTCACATTTGTGACATTATTTGTGTGTTTAGCCACAAGATCTGCTAGCTGCTAGGTAATTTGTTTATGTATTTATTAGGGCTGGGACTTTCGTTAAAAATTAAAACACTGCATTTTAATCGCACTATATTTTTGCACTCCAGACACCACGGAACGTTTCTCAATTTTGCAGCATGGAAGCCAGAGTGATCAGGCTAATTATTACGAGCAAGCAGAGTCGCCAACCCACACTCGACCAGATGACGGGGTTCAGAGCCAAGATGAGTAAGACCACTCGAACAAAGTAGGACCAACTCACTGGCTCACTGGATTGCTATTCCTCGTGGCGAAGATTTTATTCTGAACTTGCAGAAAGACCGAAAAAAATCCAGCAGCTTCTTCCAAACTCCAAATGCACTATCATATTCCTAAAATTTGCACTTTGTTAAAAATTTTTGTGTAAGCTAAAATAAAAAGATTTTGCTGCTTAAACTTATGTATATGTCTATTCATTGATTCACTGTATACCAAAATCCATTTGAATTGAAAAAGGTCAAATATTGTTTAATTTGATTAATTAATTACAAAGCCTCTAATTAATTTTATTTTTTATAGCCACTAGTATTTATTTATTTATAGCCATATCTTCTCTTCTGTTTGTGGAAGAATTTCACAAGTCACATCACTACACTAAGACAAAAGGTAAAACAGCAACATGGTCAATTAGGTCTTACTGTAAGCTGAATTTCAGAGTAAATTTCAAGTATTGCATGAATAATATTTGCTTATTTCTTAACTTCCCCTATTGTCTGCATGTGGTCATGGTATATGCTAACAGGCTTAACCTTTAGAAGATTGGAAAGTTGAGAAAGGATTGAACATGAGAAGGTATTCCATTTCAAATTATAAATATTTGGAATAACACACATTTGTGAACACTGAAAAGAAGCTAATAACATGAAAATGTCCTCTATATTTTAATCATCTCACACATGCAGAATGCTATCGACGTGTTAGAAATGTTAACATTAATTTCTATATTTTAAGAGTTGAGCACAATACAAATTTTTACTGACCTTTATGAAGAAGACCAAAGCCAAGGAGTTATACGTCTAGTGTTGACAGTGGCTGAGACCTGAAAATTACACATTCATGAAACAGACCATACACATATCTGTCTACAATTTGGTTAAACATATGATACATAAGCACCAATCAGTTGCTTAAATTCTGTCACTCTACTTCAATATACAATTTTACCTTGAATAGGGATAAGAGGACTCAAATGGTACACCTTACCATACCTGTATGGACAGCCAAGACTTTTCAATCTCAGCTCCTTTATATACCTGAGGCATTCAAAACAGGGAGTGTTTGAATGACAGTGTTAGTTTGCAATTTTGCACTAAATTTGTGCAGGCAGGGGCAAGCATGAACAAACTTTTCATGAATACAAAGAAAATGGCATTTCTCCAAAGGACAAGTTATTCCGTGGAGTTTGGGTGGTGCTTCCAGTGAAAAAGCTGGAAAGCATGGATACACCCCAATGATAAGACCCCGACCATGACAGTGCTGACTGTGGCATGGACAGACTTTGTGTCCAGACTTGACTTGAGAATAGACTAGAATAGAAGAAACTTGAGAGTTTCTGAGAAGCAATGGCACTCTTTATTTGGTCTTGCATAACTATCTATTGTATTTAATAGTACATTTTTAAGTCTGCCATACTTTCAGTTGGTGTTTTATGTGTGGATTATAATTTTTTTGTAAAGATTTTTTGTAGGCATCATATCACTTGGCAAGCAGTTTACCAAATAAAATTAACAGGCCTATATTTTGCCGTATAATAGCTATAATAAAGATTTCAGTATCTTAGCCATTCTATCAATTGGTGTGGATAAGCAGGCAAATTGACTGAGTGGCCGAGTGGGGAAAGTCATTCCACCATCTAGGGACGAGGGCATAGAAGAGGCGGGACCGTAAAGAGTGGCTACCAGGTATGTGGAGAGATGGGACAGTCAGCTGGCTGGAAGAGACTGAATGGAGAGATCTGGGAGGGGTGTAGGATGTGATCAGTGACTGAAGGTAGGAGGGAGCAGTACCCCTGGCCCGGTATGCCAGTGTCAGCAGTTTTCGCAGGTTCCCTAGAGCATGATTTTGAGATGATCCCTGGAGTGCAGTGCAGGGCCGTCTCATTGAATCATGCAATTATCATTGAATTATTGGGTGCTAATGTGGGGAACCTGCCACGGGTTGGGTAATTGGGTCCGGGCCTTCTTATATAAGCAGCTCACCTGGGGAGAAGAGAGAGAGAATGGGGAAAGCAAGCCGTGCAGGAAGGGTGTGGCCCCATTGTTCATTGTCTGGCCGATGTCCCTTTTTTAGTTTGTTCGTTTTGGTTGCTTTGGGGAAGTTTATTTCGTTTGGTTTATTAGTGGAGGTATGTGAATGTTTTGTGTGACAGCGGGATACCTACCGGTCGACAGCGGGTACGTGGCAGAGTCCGGGGACCTAGGAGGGAGAAGGAACACAAAGGCAACGTCACTTTCATTTCTGCGGCGGAGCGGCTGTGGAGACTGTGGGACAAGCCAAAGCAGATGGGAAGCGAGGAACCGAGGTTGGCGTTGGAGCTGATTTAGGGGATTTTCCCCCAAATCCAAACCGTGTTTTGCAGATTTGACTGGGGCGAAAGGGGCGACAGCTGTGGTGAAGGGATCTGAGAGCCAGCGGAACCTTGAGTGGAGGTAGTGCCATACTTCTTTGCGGATCGGCTTGGAGTGGCAGCGACCCTTGCCTGTGTGTGTTGCGTGTGTTTATTATTTTTATTTTTTTTATTTTTTATTTTTTCTTGACACTTACCTGGGGGGGGCCTTTGTACTGCCTGGTGGGTCCTGGGAGGTTGTGCAGCGGGAGGGGGAGGAAGAAAATCCCGAATTAGTCCTTTTGTGCAGTGTGCTTTTAATGAATTGTTAAAATAAAGACTGCAAGAAAAATGGGAAATGGTAGATGGGTTAGTGTGAGGGAGCTCACAACCCCTGACACCAGCACCAATGACTTAAATTGAATGTGAGCTGCAACCGGGAGCCAGTGAAGAATGCTGAAGAATGGAGTGACGTGTGATAATTTTGTGAGGTTGAACACCAGTCATGCGGTTGCATTCATTTACATTTACATTTTAAGCATTTAGCAGACGCTCTTATCCAGAGCGACTTACAAGATGTGCAATAATACATGATAGGAACAATCATAGTTTGTGTACGAGATCAGTGCAGTAATACAGCGATAGACATCGTTGTAGGCAGCTACATACCATACCTGTAACACTGGGAAGGAAAAGGTTAGTAATTTTCTTTTTTTTTTAATTAAATGAGTGGGCAGGGATACATATACAAGAAGTGTTGGGCAAGTAGGCAGTGGTGATGACAATTGGGTAGATTCAGTGGTAGTGGAAGATTGCAAGTGATTCCGCGGTCCTGACCGATTGCGGAAGGTCATTCCACCACCGAGGGGTCAGGACAGAGAAGAGACGAGACTGCGAGGAACGGCTGCCGGGCGATGTGCCCATGGCTTGATGGTGCAGGCTGGAAGGCCGGCAAGCAAGGCATTGCAGTAGTTCAGGTTTGTGATGGCCATGGCCTGGACAACAAGTTTGGCTTCTAGGGTGAGGAAGGGACTGATTCTCCTGATGTTGTGGAGGGAGAATCTGAAAGTCCGGCTGATCAGCACTATTTCCCCTGAGAAGCTCAGCTGGTTTTCTAGTGACACACTAAGCTTCCTGGCTGACCAGCATATAGACACTGTGGCACTATCTATAGTGAAGTGACTGTGGCACTATCTATGGTGAAGTGTCAATCCTCTGAGAGCTTTGCTGGGAGGAAGAGTAGCTCTTTCCCAAGTTGAGCTTCAGGTGATAGGTAAATGGGTATCAAAGGGAGAAAAAGACATAAACAGTTGGGTGTCAGCAGCATAGCAGTGCTATGAAAAACCTTGAGAAGAGAACCTTACTGAGCGATTTAATATAAATTGAGAAAAGGAGGGGGCCAAGAGCCAAGCCTTGAGGGACACTGGACAAAAGTATGTTGGGAGGGGAAATATATCCTGGGATGCCCATTCCAGTAGGATCCCATGGTTTACCGCATTGAATGCAGCAGAGAGGTCGAGAAGAATGAGGGCGGAGCTGAGTGACTTGGCACTCACCAGGTAAAGAGCCTCCATGACTGCAAGGAGAGCAGTGGAATGTCCTGGCTTGAAGCCTGACTGGTTGGGATCAACAATGTTTTCTGTTGAAGTCAGACATGGTGAGGGAGGGGAGGAAGGAGGAGAGAGAAGAAAGTTGAAAACAGCTTATGCGGGGTTGAAGCAGCAGATTGTATCTAAGAGTGAAAGAAGGCAGATTTAGCAGAGGAATGCATAGCAGAGAAGGAGACCAGGAGGGAGTGAAAAGAGATTAGGTCTACTAGAGCTTTTGATTTCCTCCATTTTCTTTTAGCCATACAGAGTTTGGCTCTGTCTGCACAAGTGCAGTCAGTAAGCCAAGGGCTGGAAGGGGACAAGCGGGCAGGTTTGTTTGAAATAGGGCAGAGTGAATCAAAGGAAGATGAGAGAGTGGAGAACTTGTCCTCCACAAAGTCAAAGTCAAAGTCAAAGTGTTTTATTTGTCAAGGGTACAGTACACAAGTACAGTACAAGGTCATTCTGAACAATGAAATTCTTGGGACATGGCAAGCAACAACTAAGTACTGAACAATAGCAGAAATATACATAACAGAAAAACAGTAAACATTAAACATTAAACATTAAACAATTGTAGCAGTTCCGGAACCAGTAAGAGGGGGGAATATAGGCAGTAGAATAAGTAGAATAAGAGTTTTAAATATATAAATATAAAGTAAAGTAGTGCCGATGGATATGTGCATTTAAATGAGGTGATGTGCATTTAATGTACATACAAAGTGATTAGAGAACACATTGGGGTGATGATGTGATCAATGTGAACACTGAGATTAGTGCTGCTGGTTGAGAAGCCTGATGGCCTGGGGGAAAAAACTGTTTGTGAGTCTGGTAGTCCATGCACGGATGCTCCGGTAACGTCTGCCAGACGGCAGCAGCGAGAACAGTCCATAGCCTGGGTGGCTGTAGTCTTTTATGATTTTCCGTGCTTTCCTAAGGCATCGTGTGTGGTAGATGCCTTGCACGGAGGGAAGGTGGCAGCCAATGATGCGCTCCGCTGTCTTCACCACCCTTTGGAGGGCCTTGCGATCAGCAGCGGAGCAGCTGCCGTACCAGGTAATAATGCAGCCAGTGAGAATGCTCTCAATAGTGCACCTGTAAAAGTTGGTTAAAGTTTTGATAGACATGCCAAACTTCTCCTCAGGAAGTATAGGCGCTTTTGGGCAGTTTTTACTGCCGCGTCCGATTGCTTGGACCAGGAGAGGTCATCATTGATGAACACACCGAGGAACTTGAAGCAGGAGACTCTCTCCACTTCAGCTCCATCGATGTGAATGGGGGCGTGACCTGTCGCTTCCTGAAGTCCACAATCATCTCCCTAGTCTTGCAGACATTGAGGGAGAGGTTGTTGTCCTGGCACCATGTTGCCAAGATGCTGACCTCCTCTCTGTAGGCGGTCTCATCGTTGTTGGAGATGAGACCCAGGATGGTGGTGTCGTCTGAAAACTTGAGGATGATATTGGAGCTGCGCGTGGCCACACAGTCATATGTGAACAGGGCATACAGGAGGGGACTGAGTACACAGCCCTGAGGGGCTCCTGTGCTCAGGGTCAGTGCAGAGGAGGAGAGGTTACCCATTCTCACCACCTGGGGTCTGCCCGTCAGGAAGTCCAGGATCCAATTGCAAAGGGAGGTGTTAAGACCCAGGATCCTGAGCTTGGGAACGAGCTTAGCAGGCACAATTGTGTTGAATGCTGAGCTGTAATCTATAAACAGCATCCTCACATATGTGTTACCCTTATCCAGGTGGGAGAGGGCGGAGTGCACTGTCAGGGAGATGGCGTCGTCCGTAGATCTATTGGGACGGTATGCGGGTGAAGGGGGTCCAAGGTGTCAGGAAGGGAGGAGCAGATGTGGGTTCTGACTAGCCGCTCGAAGCACTTCATGATGATAGAGGTGAGTGCAACAGGGCGGTAGTCATTCAGGCAGATGATGGGATGTTTCTTTGGTACAGGGACAATGGTTGTCTGTTTGAAACAGGTGGGGACTGCAGACTGGTTCAGGGAGAGATTGAATATAGAGGTAAATACCTCCGCTAGCTGGTCGGCGCACGCTCTGAGGACACGGCCTGGAATGCCATCTGGCCCTGGTGACTTCCGAGGGTTTACTCTTTTAAAAGCTCTCCTCACGTCAGCCGTAGATAGGGACAGAGTGCAGTCGCCCTGGTCCTCAGCTGGGTTTGCAGAAGGGATGACGTTGCACGCCTCAAACCGCGCGTAAAAGGTGTTGAGCTCGTCGGGAAGATAGGCGGCAGGCTGGGCATCACTGCTGTTTCTCCCTTTATAGTTAGTGATGGAGCGCAGTCCACACCACATGCGTCTGGGGTCGGAACTGTGGTAGTTGGACTCTAACTTGTCCCTGTAGGCTCTTTTGGCATTCCTGATGGCTTTCCGTAGGTCATATCTGGACTTCCTCAAGGCCTCCAGATCCCCAGAGCTATAGGCAGAGGACCGTGCTCTGAGCTTAGCCCGGACATCACCATTAACCCAGGGCTTTTGGTTGGGGAAAATCCTAACATTGACTCTCGGGATGACGTCATCAATGCACTTGGAGATGTAGGCTGAGACAGAGTCTGTGTATTCATCAATGTCCCCCTCAGCTGCAACACAGAACATCTGCCAGTCTGTGGTTTCAAAACAGACAGTAGAGTGAAGTATTCAACAGGGAGGAGAGGACAGAAGAGGACAGGGCAGTGGGAGAGAGGAGCAGAGGTTACAGTGGACAGAGACTGTAAGGGTGGGTGTAAAGGGTTTGGGTACAGAGGTGAGAGGGAGAGAGAAGAACAAAAAGTTATGGTCAGAAATATGGAGAGGTGTTGCAGTGAGGTTGGGAGCAGAGCAGCTCCTGGTGAAGATGAAGTCCAGCTGATAGGTGGAGACTGGAGAAGGGGGAGGAAGGAGGAGGACTGCAAAGCATCAAGTTGAATACTGGAATCACTGAAGAGTAAGACCTGGCTGTCGCCCTCAGGGAAGGAAGTGAGTAGGGCATCCATTTAATCTAGGAAGCTCCCCAGAGGGCCTGGTGGACGATAAAGAAGAATAACATGGAGTTTACACGGGACAGTGACAGTGACAGTGTGAAATTCAAAGGAGCAGAGGGAGAGACGGAAAAGCAGCATGACACTGAAGGTCCATGAGGGGGAGGTGAGGAGAACCCGTGGCCCCAGGGGTGTGGGAAAAGGTCGAGTTGGAGGAGAGGGAAGCAGGGGTTGCTGTGTTCTCAGGTGTTATTGACATTTCAGTGAGGACCAAGAAGTGGAGGGAGATCAAGAGGGACTGGGCCGAGAGCCGAGAGCCGAGCGCCTTCTGTACGGCTGAATTGCAGTTCCAGGGACCCCCTACAGGCACAAGGCCCACACCGGAAGAGCACGGCGGGTTGACCAGATTGGAGAGGTTTGCGGCAGAACGACTGCTAACCTCATGTGTTGTGTAATCTAGGAGCAGAGATGGGGGCAGGGATAGGGAGATGACACATAGTAACAGATGAGATGCAATGTATAGCATGTGTCGGCCTGCTGTGTGTTAGCTTAGTTCTAGGGGGATATAAAACAGACGGTGATTATCGACTACTTAATAGTATGTGACAGATAAAAAAAGTAGAAAATAATGCTGTGGCCTTCCACGGTGGACACACGCAGGTAAACTCACTAGTCTTTGTCCATGCTAAATTTATATTTATTTAACAAATTTCAAACAAATTGCAGCACAGCAACAACAGAGCAAATGAAGGAGGTGACTGTGTGGTCTCACAAGGTTGCACTAAATTAGCACTTCCTTATCAAATGTGGTTTCATATGGTATACTTTATAAAAACCCAGTCACTTCATCCATTTTTGCTATCTTCAGTTTGTCTAATTTTAATGCCTGCTACTTCATGTTTTGCTTTTGCAGGTGTACCTTCCTAAAAGCAAACAATTGTTTTCATATTGCCATTTGGCCATAAAATTAGTGCTTTAAATTTATAAATTAATTTTATAGCAATATTTTTGATTCACACCCATCCCTTGTACACCAGTGCCACCTACTGTTGTAAAGTAGAATAACTTCACATATCATTTGTTTTTATTAGTCTTTAATACTTACATTACAGGGCAATATACCAGACAATAAGATCTGTATTGAGGGGAAATCTGTGTTCAAATGTAATGCCTTTTATTCTTTAGAAAGTATTGTCACAAATCAGAATTTCATAAATTTAGTGTTATTACTCAAATATTCCAGAGTAAATTGACATGTTGCATAATTTCAAAATTATTTACTGAAAATAAACAATTACGTGTTTATCGAAGCCTTCGCTGAAACATGTTATAACTAATTTCATAGTTACAGGCTTACCAAATTAAATGCAATAACTTGAATACAAAGCCAAGACCAAGTCTGCGACACCATTAAACAAACCTTTTACCAGTAATTCCGCACCACTGAAAACAGGCTTACCAAAAAATAGCATGGTTGTTTTTATATTTTTTCAGGCTTGAGACTAAATTGTGGAAATTCTAATTTCTCACTGTATCCAAACTTGCATCCATGCAGACATACTCCAAATAATTCAAACACAAAACAAAATAACTCACTTACATGTAAATAATGAAACAACTTTATTGATAACAACAGGGGCAACAAAAATAATCACTCAGACATCCTCTACTGATGCAAAGGTGGTGGGTGAGCGAGGTTGTGCAAGTCAGAGAGTTGGGCAGTCCGTGTTTGAAATGGGGGGCAAAACGGTTTCTATATGGGCATGTTCTTTTCTGTCAAAGTCTGTGTCCATCTGTCCATCCATCAGACTTTCCCTACGGTGCGGCCTTGAGCCCGCTGGTACTCCTGCTGCAGACTGGACAAGACCTCACGGTGCTGTTCCAACTTGCGCTCCATCTCTTTTAGGAGTGTCTCATAACGCTGGCTGCAGGGGGAACAGACAAAACTATTAGGGCCAAAATGAATCAAAACTTTGGTCCACTTGTAAATGAAAATGGCATGGTGTGTAGTCTCTGATCAGTCACATTTCTCCCCTGCTGTGTCAAAACTTTGGCTGTGATTCAGTCTGGCACACTAGTAGATGGTATGCACATATTGCAAATCACAGAGACTGAGAGGTTTGTAAACTGAAGCAGCTGGTGGACACAAGGCTTGTTCTACATGGCCCCTCTACTGCAAATTACAGCGCTCTTGAGACCACTGAACAGACCTTGTGTCCCCCAGCTCCTTCAGTTTACAAGCCTCTCAGTCTCCATAACTCCATACACACCTCACCCCACACTCCCCTGAAACTCACATTTCGCCATTAATGTACTCAAGCCTCTTGGCGACTGTTGCTTTGGCTTCTTCCAGATCTTGTTTCACCAGCACTGGCCCAATGAGCTTGTAAACTGTGTTCTCGCTGTCCAGCAGGTCCAGCTCCTGGGGAGTGTTTTGGGGGGGGGTGGCATTTGGGAAACAAGATGACTTACAGATGGAGGAATAGTTCAAATCTAGGAGGCGGATTGTAGCACCGTGGACCGTGGATGTAGCTACCATTGTGATTCACTGATCTGAACCACAGAACCACTGAATTAAAAATAATAATAATTTAAACAGATTATTCTGGTATTCATTGGTTCTAATCAGTCATCCTCTGACAGCACACGGCACTCTCTCCCAATTAAGATGTCACATATGAAGCCATACGGGCTATTAAAAAAAACATTTTTTAAATAAACAGCTTCCGATTCTGTCTTCAGTGTTGAATGACACAAGATCCAAAACGTACATTGTAACATCGATATGGTGTACTTACCTCTTTGACAATATTGTTCTCCGTTAACTGAGTCTCCAGTTTATGCCTGGCTGACATGCTTTTGCTGACATCTGTAAGGAATAAACCACGATTTGGCATTTCATGTTAACACCTAACAAGCATCTACCTAGGAATGGTAGTTTACTGTATCTATGTATAGGATGAAAACAGCGTTATTAGCTTGCTGCATTATATGAACTTTTTTCATGTTACGAAATATGGCTATGAATAATCACAAGTCACATTGATAGCTACTTAGCTGTCTAAACAAGTTCGATTAATACTAGATGGGTGGCTAACGTTATTAGCGAGCTAGCTATTCATTTACTGTAGCTAGCTAGTTAGTTAGCAAGCTACAGTAAATGTCGACGAGATAGGCAAGGCTAGACCACTGATCGATGACAGTCAACGTTACGAGCCGGCTAGCTACTACCACACTTGGCTGTGTTAGCGATAGCCAGCTTGCTAATTCGCTCATTAAATTTCCTTAACGGATTACCTTTTTGCAACAGCTGATATTTTTCCAGTTCTGATTGCAATTTCTTCTGAATCGCTTCTGCCATTACGTTGTTGATGAGATCGTTTTTTTTTAAACCTTATATGCGTAAAATGAGAGACAACATGCAAAGTGCACCGCTACCTAAAACAAATGTGAACTGACAGTAAAGCCTACAGGAAGTGTTAGCATGTCGCTCCGGACATGATGTCGTTTTGGTGCGCTTACCAGAAAGCACGAAGAAGCACAGGGCAACAAGCGTCACTGACAGGATGAACATCAGATTCCTGTTGCCATACAGATCATTGAACTATTCTCAAAGGCCTCTGGACTATTCCTCAATATCCAAAAATGTGACTTACTATCTATCCATGGAAATGTACAGACTGTGATGTATAATATACCTGTTAAAACTGTTGTGAAATACCTTGGTATCTACATAACAAAAGATCAAAAAGAACGTGAGCTACTTAATTTGACAAACAAAATAGTGGAATGTAAACAAAAACTTAGTGTGTGGTTACAAAGAGATCTTTCAATTTTTGGCAGAACGTATCTCACAAAAATGGAAAGCATCTCTAGAGGTGTCCATCCTGCATCTGCATTAGCACTTACCTCAGACTTTGTTAAATCCATAAACCAACTCAATTTTAATTTTATATGGAGGAATCGAACCCACTATGTAAAAAAGCTATCACAGTTAAAGACCTCTCTGAAGGTGGACTAAAGGCTATAGACTTTGAGTGTATGAATGGGACATTGAAAGTGAACTGGCTGAAACAATGTATTAAATCCCCTGGTAGTATTTGGCACATATTCCCTCAAAATATATTTAACAAGGTGGGTGGCATAGAATTTATTTTAAAATGTGACTACAATGTCACTAAATTGCCTCTTAAGCTTGCTAAGTATCATCAACAGGTTTTACTTTTCTGGAAATTACTTTACAATCATAACTTTACACCCCATAATACTCCATTATGGAACAACCGATATATACTTAAAAAAGGAAAATCCCTGTTCTATAGGAACTGGATGGATAAAAAGATTTGGTGCATAATGGACCTTTTAGATACAAATGGAGATATATTACCCTATCATGATCTTTGTTATAAATATGATTTTGATTTCAACCTAAAATAATTTAATTCTCTCATCAAAGCTATACCCAGCACATTTCTCAACCTAGCCAAGAATATTGCATTGTATTCTCAATCCCCGTCTCATCTCCCCTCACCGATTATAAATGAAATTAATCTTCTTGATAAAAGATGCTCAAACCAATTCATAAGATTTATTCTAACAAATGATTTATACCCTGCCCAGTTCTGTAGAAATAACATCTTGAATATTTTCGACCAACCAACAGTATCTAAACTGAGAACAAAGTTCTTCAAATACCCAATCCCACCCAAAGCAAAAGAAATTCACTACAAAATAATGAATGATTTATATCCTTCCTGCGAGTTTTTAAGATTAAGATTTGGCTTTGAGAATAATGAATGTACTTTTTGTAGAAGCAATATTGAAACAACAGAGCACATCTTTGTCTCATGCTCTCATACACAGAGATTCTGGAGAAAATTCACGGATTGGTTAAACCGAAAAAACATAGAAATACCTATTTTAGAACGTAAAGATATTATTTTGGGTATCTTATTAATAGACAAAAAAGTGGAACAATGTTTTGCTAAGCTTAGCCAAATTCTTTATCCACAAAGCAAAATTCATAAAGACCCCACCCATCTTCAAATGTTATCATAACGAAATTAAACTCTATGTTAAGTCCCTGAAAATGATGAAATCCAAATATGCTAAGAATTTATACTTATCTTTAGGTAATATTCTGAACAGTGTAATGTCTTAAAAATAACACTTGTGTAGACAAATTTCAAACTTTTACGATGGGTATATCTGATTTATTCTGTACATTGTAATTTATATTTTTGTTATTGATTAATATTTTTTTATTTACTCATGTATTATGTATTATTTCATGATTCATTTATTTTTATTTTCTTTATCCTTCTCTGTATATGTGTTTAAAAAGACGTACTCTTGGATTGTATATTTTATATTGTATTGAGTGCCTTATTGTTAAGATATCATTTTCGAATAAAAGTATTAAAAAAATTAAAAAAATTAAAACAAGCGTCACTGATGACAATATTGTTTGAAAATGGTCCCAAGATACACTGAAAGGTTCTTCTACTTCAACATGGAGAAGTAGAACATTATTTAGAAATGCATGGGGCATTTTGCACATACTCTTATTAAAACAATGTACAGGTAAACTAGTACATTCATGTGTTAAATGCATTCATAAAATATGCATAGCTATTATTTATTATTCTGTCACAGAGGTATGCTGACACCTTGCAGATGCTGGGAGGAATATAGTCACAATTTATGATGAGTATTTTCTATATTTTGGCAGTTACCTACGTCCACATCGGATTCATGGTTCACTAAAGCACATGATATGGGACTGCCCAGAGGTCTATGCATTTTGGCAGAAAGTTACCACTATACTTTCAGATCGAATTGGGTAAGAGGTTCCCTTCTAGTACCTCTTCTGCTTACTGATGACTGTAAGACGCAGCTGACTAAAATGCAACGTCTGGTCTGACAGCCACAAACATACCTAATTGTTCAGGTGGTTACCTCCGCACAGTGTCTAAATTAAGAAATGGTTGACATACTTTCGGGAGGTAATTATGATGGAGCTGTCTAGAATAAGTAATGTAAGTAATTTCCGGGGGAAATCAAGGTAGACATAATGCTGTGAAATGAACCTAACCTCTGATTTATATTATTTTATTGTTAATTATGTGATACAACACCTAATCAAACAAACAAAATAATCTTGCCCTGATTAAAAAAATAGAGACAACCCCCCACAATATCGATATAATAAACACACATCGATCTCGTAATTTTCAGCGCTAATGCCCGACTGGTCGGAAAATAATTGTCTATAAACTTGAGGCGGGGCTTTGTTTGTGTTAAATCTCGCTTACAAGGACGCCAATGTCATGGATTTATAACATCCGCAAGCTGCTGGGATGG
The DNA here is from genome assembly GCA_029706075.1 of Aldrovandia affinis. NCBI lineage: Eukaryota > Metazoa > Chordata > Actinopteri > Notacanthiformes > Halosauridae > Aldrovandia > Aldrovandia affinis. The sequence goes on from JAINUG010000211.1 coordinate 942,679, forward strand.
CATAGCTAACGCACAGTGGTGTGTTGTGTGAACAGTGGTCTGGAAATTGAGTCATGCTAGATCATGGTAGTACCCGGAGCAATACAACGTCCTGGGTCGGAAGTACCAATTTTACCTCTTCCTGTTGTGAAACCTAAGATGGCGGCGCGCATAGCCGTGCTTACGGCGTGAAGGTGCTTAGATAGATGCGTTACGCGTTGCGGGTTGGCCGCTGAACGTTGGACAGGTAACGCCAACACACTTATTTCTCCACAATATTCCTAATGAAACGTGGTGTAATTTGTTGTAAGCATTGTTTTCTATCGAGCTAGCAAGGATGTCGATCTATAAATAACTTCCAGGTGCAGTAACCGGCATCAACGTACATATAATATAATATCTGTCTTTACGGTTGCCTCCGTTAGATATTTAGCGACTAGTATCAACCATTGTGTGCAATAAGGATTTAGCTAACTAGCTAACGTAATGAAGTACTGAGTCGTCCAAACGGTAATTCCAAAAGTGTAACTAGTCCATTTTCAAACTGGCTCGTAACCGCTAACAGCATACACGATTACGTTCTTAACTATCTCACTAGTTAGATCAATTAAATGAAATATTTTCGTTGGTCATGGCGCATGACCGTTCTTTACAATCCAACAGAAGAGCTACCGATGTATATATCACGTGGCAATTCTCGTTCACGTTTGACAGCTCCATTCTTTCGGCTTCAGGCGTGGCACAGTAACGTTATTTGAGTGGAGACCTGTCCAGGGGCCCACCCCAAAATCTAAACGTCAGACACTGGCGTCTTGCTCCCTGCTCCTCTCGGTGACACTGCTCAACTGTGTCTCTACAGCTGTTGGGATCCTCTGAAGTGGAGAGTAGTGAGCACGTATCCGGGATCAGTGTTGCTGAGAAGAGAGGGGGCGCAGCAGGTGTGCAAATGTAAAAATGTGACGGAACTGTTACAACAGATGCATAGAGAAAAGGTCAAACACTATTATTTTAGCTATCTTGCGATTGTTAAAAGCTGTTCAGTGCTTATTCAAACTTTAAATTTTCACCTTACTCCCATGACCTATGGGGGGCGCAAAAGGTGTTGGGTTGTGTGACCGGTCTGTCTGCGTTGTGTTATTTATCACAGTGTTATGTATACACCTGTTACATTTGCACCTGAGTGTCTATTTGCGAACAGTACAGGGGTTCACAAATTCAGTTATGGGGACCCAGTGTTTATTAGGGCTGTGCTGGTATATCGATTCAGTTGAAAATCGCGATTCTATTTTTCATAACGACGTATCGATACCCCAAGTATTGTTTATATGCCCGTAATATGTGAACTGCAATAACATTATAGGGGATTGACATTTTATGTATGCTGCTCTGTTATGTTTAGACAATTACACACTGTTGTTTAGTCTGTATGTTTGTTTAAACTGTTGAACCTGAAGGTGCAGAAGATCCTTTAATTCAATTTCTCAAGGTTCAATCATTTTTTTAGAAAGCTAGTTTTCAAATTGACTCATGCTTTTTTATTAAGGGGTGTTAATGGGTTTTTGATTCTTTTTTTTTTATAGAATCAAAATTGTATCGTGAGATGCCTGCCAATACCCAGGCCTACTGTGTATGCTGGTTTTGTTACAGCCAAGTGCTTGGATCAATTAAGTTCGATCGATTGGTTTTTGTTCCAGACGTAATTGCAACCTGAATTGTAACAAGCTGTTAAATGTTCTTAATCAGACACTTCCAGTGTCTATTGAAGGATGATTTACCCTCTTAAGGCCACGTTATGACAGAAATAGCTATGCAGGCTATGAATAAATATGGTGTATTCACACCCCAGTCAGATCACTGAATGCTTTCATTTTCTGTACTGTGCTACTTGGAATGTGATTTTTTTTTAAAAATAGATTCAAGTATACTTTGTCCTGTGAAATCAGTGGGGTCCTAGGCTAGTTGTTGAAAATAGAGTTCACTGACAGAGCAAATTGCAACAAACCAAAGTTGCATTGAGGGTGGCATTGTAGCATAATGGTTAGGGAACTGGGCTTGTAACTAAAAGTTTGCAGGTTCGATTACCAGGTGGGATGCTGACATTGTACCCTTGAGCAAGGTACTTGACCTGAATTGCTTCAGTAAATCCAGCTGTAAATGTAAGTTGCTCTGGATAAGAGCATCTGCTAAATGTCTATAATGTATGCATTGTGTTAAAACAAGTTTAAGGAGAAAAAATATGGTATAACTTAAACATGTGTTTTACAACATTAACTGATACAGCTTTTTTTTATGTGCTCTGCCACTACTCTTTGTAAAGCATAGTACCTGCACGCTTAAATCGTACCATGGCTTAGAACCTTAGCTAGCGTAGCATGTCATGCTACAAGCACTCACAGTTACTGTGGCAACACCTTCTGAGCCACTCAAACATAATAAATATGTTTGAATATGCAGTCTTTGCTATGTACCACATTTTAGCTATTGATTTATAATCGACAGAAAATGGGGCGCTTTTCATTTATTTGCTGTTGGGTATGTCCGCACCGGTGCTGGCAAGAACCCACACTATACATCTATACATTGAGTGTTACTACACCTACTTAGTATTCATATCCATGTCGCGCTACATCAGTATAGTGGTTGGCACCTTATAGCTCTGACATCAATACTGAGTCCTGGGGTGGTGACCTGGTTCCCCATTTGAAAACTTTGGGAAAACTGATGTGGTGTGTCACCCCAATTCGGATTCTGCAGTTGTCCAGTGGTTAGCGTGTCACCTTCACTCGCTGTAAACGTGGTGATGAAGCTGCATATTACACAAAAGGCTTGATCAAAACCAAAGAAATGATTAAATGTTCAGCCTGCCCCACTGCTACTCTGCTTCGGTACTGTGACATTGCACGCAGCACGCCCAATTGCGAGTGTCGTGTGAGTGTTGAACTTGAGCGTAGCTTTTAAAACGTCTAAAAAAACGTTTTAGTCACGTCAGTTGGTTGAAGCCAAAAATTCACTTCTAAACAATCTGTGGGCATCAATGTTTTAACATCAGTTGGCTGTTGGCCTGGAAACCCCCCCGACACACCCTCACAATCAATATGCAGCCGGAGGGTGTAGTCATCTGAGGGTAGAATACTAATGTATCAGAAAGGTAAGAGAATACTAATGTTCTCAGTCATTGAATGCTACTGTATCAATATGAGTGATTCTATAATGCAGAATGCTCAGTGTTCTATTTTTTTGATTATTATTGAACCCCAGAGGCTGATTCCCACTAAGTGCCAAAGAGCTGCCCATATGTCAGTTTGCGTTAAAGGAAAATGTCTCTTACCTCAGTGTTTTAAGTGTAACAAGAGAGACTGAACATATTGGCAATTTAGGTTATTTTGATTTTGATGTGGCAAGATTAATTAAAATGTAGTCATTGCATGTCACACTCCATGCCCTTCATGAAGTTCTTTGTTTGATGTCTGACCTGAACATAGGCTATCACGTTGATATGCACAGTTATCGCCCACTGACTTCTGACTTATTGGGTTGAGATGATTAATGGTGATTACATTTGTCTTAAATAAAAGGATAACCTGGAACTAATTAACAAAATGTATCATTGTGGTCAGGAGTGTTAATTGTGTTCCTCTATCACAGTCTCAGTGAGAGGGCCCAATGGCACAGTGTAAGTAGCTGTAATATGTCTGTCTTGAATGGTACTAAAATGCTAATGTTACAGGCAGTCTCCTGTAGCTACTAGATGAAATGCATAAAATCTTGGTGGCATATTAATACCCGTTCTTATGTCGCATAATATTAGTGACCTTTGCAGCTTTTTGATAATGTATGTGTATTAAATTAGTCATTTTCAAAGCTACTGATTGCAACATTTCTACTGAAGAGCACAGACAATTTAACAAAAGCTTTGCTACAATGTTCATCAGATGCTGAAAAAGGAAGACCGGAATAAAAAATATAAAATTGAAATATTCGTATTTTTACATTTTAAAGATTCATATAGAGCTATCTTTGATAAGATATACTATCAAACTTTCAGAGGCCAGAGTCCACAGATGCAGTACAATTCTCCCTCCATCTCTCTGATTCTGTCACTGGATGTGGATGAGCCTCATTGGCATACCAGGATTACGTGGTCAAAGCATTTTATGAAGGTCATCCCTCCCTCTTAGATGGCAGAAAGGGGAATGGAAAGAATTTACAAAGTAAAATAATAGGCCTAGATTCCATACAAACAAGGAAAATAACTATGTAACATCCCTCCCTCTATTTCTCCCTTGGTTGCTTTCCTTGCTTCCTCAAATGTGCTTCCTAATTACCTACTTTCTGTAGGCTACAGTGTTTCTACCATATTGTAGAACATAATTCACTGGCTGTCCCCCTGCCTGTTTAGTATTAAATGTTTCTTGTTTTCCCTTGTTCTTTTTTAACGTTCATTTTGAGGCAGCCACTATGGTTGTCCTTCATAAAGGCCTAGCCCCCATTTGAGAGTATATCATTGCCAGGGTCAAGGTCAACACATAATATTTCCATTGTAATGTGCAATATGCACTTTTTTTGTTTATTCCTATGTATATCTTTTTTGATATTTTGTATTGTGTGGATTTAAGTGGATATTATGAGCTTATCTCATGTGGTGCAAGTAGTCCTGGATAAAAACTATTTTGAATTGCTGGTTATTATAGTATGATGAATATGGTTGTTATAGTAACCATGGTGGTCATAATAGTATAGTAATATACTATTATTAAATATTTATTACTAAATATATTATTTAATGTTTCTTAAAGGTATATATATGATATATAAATACTGATGCAGTGCAGTATTAAATAAACGTAATAAGCCCAGTTTGGGCTGATTCGTTTTTAAAATTGTTAGGTATCAAAATTAAAATATGAATAAGTATTTAATAATAGTGGAAGCAACAAACGAGAGATTACGTTTACTTGTCTACTGCATTTCCACTCGCGTGAAGGAAAGTGAATAAAATCGTACAAACGAGGTTCAGTGAGATCTATAGACTATGAGATCACCGAGATTATATTTATACGCGATCATATTTGCTTTGGGCTTCATACATACTCTCATCACTGCTGAGCTCTGGAAATGTCTCGCATACCTCTTAGGGCAGTGAAGTGCTTGCAGATGAATAGGCCATTTTACTTACATGGGCCGCCAGTAGAGGGTTGGGCACATCGATCCCTGGAGGCCCTCACTCCCCACTCCAGCAGAGGGTTTTAATGGCTTCACTTTTAATGTTTCCCACTTCCCGAGAGCAAGGACAAGGGAGAGCAAGGTGTTTCTGTCCCTTCTCACTGACTGATTTACTGATCAGATTCAGTAATTAATAGTCAGGGTGGAATGAAAACCAGACACCTTTAGGGCCCAGCGGTGACAGAGTTTAGATAATGCTCGTCTGGACCCCAGACGCTCAATCTGTAGTAGAGGGAGAGAATAGCTTTAACGTTTCTGGTGTAGGCTTCCTGCAATCTGTTTGTGGCCAGATGATTTCTGATTGTGGATTTAGATGGCTGGGGCAGTTTATAATTTCACGTACACCCAATCTATTATGGGATTTGTCAGAAGTAACTTAATGCTTTTGTAGTGAAGAGCATCCCCAAATGTTGGAGCTCTGCCACATTGGAGCGAGAAATTACTCAGGCTATTTTCAGATGGGCCATTAATGAGTACTTAACTTGTAGGAATAAACAAGAATGGATTGCCCTCTTATTTCAGCCCTTTGGGTTAAAAACAGAGGTGTGTACAGTGCCTTCAGAAAGTATTCACCCCCTTCAGATTTTGATATGCTGCAAACTCTTGAAATGCATTTATATGGGAGTTTTTGTCACTCATCTACAAAAATTACTTGATAATATCATAGTGGAATGTGAAATCTGGATGCAAATGTTTACACAATTTAAAATAAAAAAACTGAAATGACATTATTTGATAAGTACTTATACCCCCCTTCCCCCTCCAAACTGAGCTCAGGTGCCTCTAATTTCCTAATGAGATCACTTGAATGGAGTCCACCTGTTGTCAGTTCAATTGGTTGACATGATTTCCAAGGAAATACACCAGTCTATATAAGATCCCACAGTTGACAGTGCATGTCAGAACACAAATTCAACCATGAAGACCAAAGAGCTGTCCATCAAACTCTGAGAGAATTGTGAGGAGGCATAGATCTGGGGAAGGGTCTAGAAAGTCTTCTAGTGTGTTGGAAATTCCCAGGAACACAGTTAAGTCCATCATTAAGAAATGGAAAGAAAATGGTACCGCCCAGACACTACTTTGAGCAGGTCGCCCTACGGAACTGAGCGAGCGCAAGAAGGGCTTTGGTCAGGGAAGTGACCAAGAAGCCAATGACCACCCTGACAGAACTACAAACCTCCATGGAGATGGGAGAACCTGTCCAGAAGACACCAATCTCTGCAGCACTCCATAGAACTGGCCTCTACGGGAGAGGGGCCAGGAAGAAGCCTCTCCTGTGAAAGAGTCACATGACAGCATGCCTGGAGTGTGCAAGGAGATGTGGCAAAAGGTTCTGTGGTCTGATGAAGCAAAAAATGAACTGTTTGGCCTGAATGCAAAGCACTATGCCTGGCGCAAACTGAACATGGCTTATCACCGGTGTAACATGATGACATCATGCTGGCATCGTGGTGCTTTATGGTAGCACAAAAACATTGGCGAGGGCAGCATAATGTTACGGCGATGTTTTTCAGCTGCAGGAGATGGGACATTGTCAGGCTTGAGGGAACGATGATTGATGCCAAATACAGGCAAGACCTGGAGGACAACCTGCTTCGGTCAGCAACAGAGCTCAGACCGGGGAGGAGATTCACATGAATGGCTTCAGAGCATGCGGGTGAATGCTCTTGAGTGGCCCAGCCAAAGCCCAGACTCGAGTCCCGTTGAGAATCTGCGAAGAGACTTGCAGATCACAGGCGTCCCCACTTCCAGCACGCTGATACATACCGAGGAAGACCCAAAGCTGTCTTCAACAAAGTATTGATTGAGGGGGTGAATACTTTACTACTTAGTGATCTGTAAATTTACAGATAGGGACAGAGGTACAGTCACAAATTGGTGACATCACAGAGAAAAAAAATCCTTAGGCATAACAAAATGAACCGAAACAAGTCCTTTAAAGTAAAACTATTCACGATTCATTCTATACCCTACTGACCGCATACACACAATAAGACAATTGTTCAAATTCAGAACTGCATTTTTATACTGACTGCTAGCGGTTATAAATGCAGTTATAGTAAACAATACTTATGCTATATAGAATATACACTGCCCGTCCCAAAAAAGTCACACTCTAATATTTAGTTGGACCGCCTTTAGCTTTGATTACGGCACGCATTCACCGTGGCATCGTTTCGATAAGCTTCTGTAATGTCACAACATTTATTTCCGTCCAGAGTTGCATACATTTTTCGCCAAGATCTTGTATTGATGATGGGAGAGTCGGACCGCTGCGCAAAGTCTTCTCCAGCACATCCCAAAGATTCTCAATGGGGTTAAGGTCTGGACTCTGTGGTGGCCAATCCATGTGTGAAAATGATGTCTCATGCTCCCTGAACCACTCTTTCACAATTTGAGCCCGATGAATCATGGCATTGTCATCTTGGAATATGCCCGTGCCATCAGGGAAGAAAAAAATCCATTGATGGAAAAACCTGGTCATTCAGTATATTCAGGTAGTCAGCTGACCTCATTCTTTGGGCACATAACGTTGCTGAACCTAGACCTGACCAACTGCAGCAACCCCAGATCATAACACTGCCCCCACAGGCTTGTACGGTAGGCACTAGGCATGATGGGTGCATCACTTCATCTGCCTCGCATCTTACCCTGATGCACCCATCACTCTGGAACAGGGTAAATCTGGACTCATCAGACCACATGACCTTCTTCCATTGCTCCAGAGTCCAATCTTTATGCTCCCTAGCAAATTGAAGCCTTTTTTTCCGATTAGCCTCACTGACAAGTGGTTTTCTTAAGGTTACACAGCTGTTTAGTCCCAATCCCTTGAGTTCCCTTCACATTGTGCGTGTGGAAATGCTCTTACTTTCACTATTAAACATAGCCGTGAGTTCTACTGTTGATTTTTTACAATATGATTTCACCAAACGTTTAAGTGGTCGCCGATCACGATCATTCAAGATTTCTTTCTGACCACATTTCTTCCTCGAAGATGATGGTTCACCACTATCCTTCCAGGTTTTAATAATGCGTTGGACAGTTCTTAACCCAATTTTAGTAGTTTCAGCAATCTCCTTAGTTGTTTTCTTTGCTTGATGCAGGCCAATAATTTGACCCTTCTGAAACAGATTAACATCTTTTCCACAACCACAGGATATGTCTTCTGACATGGTTGTTTAAGAAATTAGAAGCTACTCACTGCATCAGTTAGGGTTAAATAACTTGTTGCCAGCTAAAACATATTAATCACTGCAGTAATTATCCAATGGAAGGCTCTTACCTATTTGCTTAGTTAAATCCAGGTGGTGACTTTTTTGGCCAGGCAGTGTATTTTCAATTCTGAAGCAATACTTTCAAGGTCTTGCCTAACTGCCAGTTTTCTCTGTAGTCCCTGTTGCTTAGCTGTCTGTAGAGTTATTCCTGAAAATAAAGCTGTCATGGCATGAACTTGGGGTACTTTTGGAGAGAACTCCTTATAGCCTAACTCACGTTGTTATGTTAATATCAGTGCTCTGCAAAATACCGCCTGCTTTCAGGTGTTGTTAAAATTCTCACGCAAAGAGGAGAGTCGCAATTAAAGCATGCTATAGTAAATCAGGCAGAATACATAATCGACCTAATTTACAAAATCTCCACCCTGTATTGGCACGTTCACTTTCCTTTTCACTTTCGAAAAGCAGTCGCAACCCTTTAGTAAACCTGGCCCTCAGAGTTTTTAAACCCTTAACCTATTTCAAATGTATATTACTTTTTGCATTTGTTGCCACTAAAGTCTTTTTCTTATTTGTCTGTTGGAAATTGTGAGAATCACTGCTTGTTTCTCCTCACAGACCGTTATACACACCAACGTACAGCATGTCTAAGATTACCAAGGCCGCAAAGGCAGTGAAGAAGGTGGATGCAGGCAATGTGATTCGGGCGATAGTGCGATCGGGACAGGCAGCCCCCGGGCCCCCACTTGGCCCTGTGCTGGGACAGGTAGGATCTCGCTCTTCCTCATTCTCATGTCAAAAATACCTTAGGTGCTACTTTATATTATTTGTAACATAATCATTACAGTTTGTGAAATGTATTACATTTGGGAGGTTCATGAATGTCTTAAAACCCAGAACTTTTGGATTTATGAACAGAAAGCACAGCCATTTTCCAGATTTTATTCATAATACCAAGCATAGTATGTACTCTTTTTCTATGTGCCTGTTTAAGCTCGTATGTAGTGTGGGTTCAGGAACTTGTCTGCTTAGTGTGGATATGTGCACTTTTCCTTGTGTGAGTGTACAGATGTGTCTGTGAGTGTGAAGATGTGTGTGTGTGTGTGTGTGTGTCTGCGTGTGAGTGCAGATGTGTGTACAAATGTCTGTGTGAGTGTGCAGATGTGTCTGTGGGCGTGTGCGCGTGCATGTGCGTGCGTGCAGATGTGAGGTTGCTCACACTTGTGCCAAGGTGAGCGCACTTTTGTCCATAGGTGTGAGTGTGGTTCCCAATGCGTGTGCCTCTGTGCGGTTGTATCTCTCCCCTGCTTGTTTGTCAGGTGACGTTTGTGAAGTAAAGGAAATAAATCATGGTCGGCAGCCGCTCTGCTTAAGGCACCGCGCCTCTAATCTTCCCTCTCTTCTCCTCCCTCGCTTTTCCTCCCCTCCGTCTAACCACTCCTGACAGGGGAAGCGCAGAGAGGGGAGGCTTGGCTGTCGGCCGTGGGGCAAATTTAAACAAACGAGGGAAATAAAAAAGGGGGAGTGCGAGATGAAAGCGGGGAGCTGACAGCCTCAGTGGGGGAGAATAATTACTGTCTGAAGTGAAATTAGTGCAGCAGGCGAAAGGGAGGAAGGGGAGAAAAATAAGACTGGGTGAGGGCACCCCCTCCTGTGGTTTCACTACAGAGGACCTGAGGAACATGCTGGCTTTGCATAACCATTTCCGGCAGCCAGGCCAGTGGAGGTAGAAAGGATTAGCTGCTGCTTCCGTTGGTGTTTGTATTGTTAAGAGTTCCCTGCAGGGGGAATATCTAGAATGGATTTTACTGAAATGTAGGATGAGGGAGTAAAAGATGAAAGCGGTTGAAGTGCGGACTACCGTACCTGTTTATCTCCCTGCTAATCCCTCTCGAATCCCCCTGAGCCAGAAAGAGGTGCCCGCCCCCCTCGCCCCACGGAGAGAACACTGCCGTCGTTTCATTAATGAAGTGCTTTTGTGCGCGCGGTGGTTTTAAGAGGATTTCTTTTTTTCTTTTCTTTTTTTTCTTTTTTATATCCTGTAAATATTCGCTGTAAATCATCCGCATGGGCTCTTAGCGTTTTTGACGAACGAGTCCCGATTTCAGTTGTTAAGAGTTTTAATAGGCGGTGGGGAAGGTAAGGGGTGGGGGCACATTCGTAGGGACTGATGGAGATTGAATCGACCCCCCTTCTCTCCTCCAAACTGGTACAGGCCGCACCCCCATCGCTCAGGCCGGCGCAGGCCCCTCTACCTCTGCGTAGGAGCCAGGGAGGCCATGGTGGCCAGGTTGAAAGAGAGGCCAGCGGGGTAATTGCACGGGCATTGCGACAATTAGCGTTATTAATGCAATTATGATTTTATTCTATCAGTCGTATAGGATTTCTGTGACTTTTATCTGTGCCTGCCTTCTGGGAGAGGACATCCATTCGGGAAGATGGCGCGCGGTATATCAAACGTCTGTCTTTAAACCCGTCGTATCGATCTCTCCTCCTGCGGTGAGATATTTATGCCTGTTTACAGAGATTAATGTGAGCTACGATTGATCATTCCAATTGCAGTTTTGTGACTCGGGAGGAGGCGCTTGCCTTTTTGTTTAGACGGTGTGCTGCGAGAGGCTACTCCTCAAGGGAAACGACGCGTTCGGGGTGCGAGAGTTCAACATTTTATTACAGTGCCGCCGCGCCGCTCAAGGTACAGTCGACGGCGGCGGCTGGGATTAGGTCATGCTTCACAGTACACCAAAAAAAACAGGTTTGAGTCCCACAAAGTCAGAGGGAATGACACAGTACTACTGTTCTACTCTTGAGCAAGGCACTTCACCGTATGCCCCTCCCTCCTACGGGAGCACTCCGGATTAGAAAACTCTGCTGGGTTCCAGGACGGATAAAGCAGTCTTTGGACTAAGAGTCCGCTAATTTCATTAGCGCTTGCCCGGGCCAGAGCCCCCGGGGCCGTCGGCGGAGCGAGCTGGCCATCGCTGGGGAGGCCTAGAGCTCGTGCGAAATGAAGGACGGACCCAGAGACGTCTCGGCGGGCTCCAGGCTGACGAGGGAGGCGGTGTGCGTGTGCGCGTGCGCCCGCGAGAGTGTGTGGCAGCGCGAGGAGGGCGGGGCCGGCGACCCGCGGGCCTGCTGTCCCAGCCGCTCGGACCCCGCCCCCGGGTTTGAGTCCCGCCCCCGGCCCCTGCCCCGCCCCCCCCTCCCCTCCCTTCTGTCTGTGCCTCTCCCACGCCGAGCTCAGCTTGATGGTCATCGCCAGGAGGTTCTTGCCCAGGAAGACGGTGGAGACGCGCGGGTCCCGGTACCACAGCATCCCGCCCGCCCGCAGGAACAGCGTGAGGATGTTGACGGTGACCAGGCTCAGCCAGGGGTACACGGCCTCCCTGCGCAGCCCGGTCTCCCCCGACGTGCCGGCGGTGCCCAGCTCGGTCAGCGACACGCACGGCAGCAGCAGCAGGAGGACGTAGCAGTAGAAGAACACCAGGCCCTCCACCCACAGCGGCGCGCCCAGGCTGCCGTGCGTCTCCCACAGCCCCGCCTGCAGGTCCAGCACGTCCAGCAGGTCCACCACCACCCACAGCAGCCGGCTGCGCACCTCCTGCTTGCGCCGCAGCGGCGTCATGTGGTCGGCGCCCGTGAGCACCAGGAAGAGGGACGGCAGGCAGACCGAGAGCAGGAGGGTGAGCGTCTTCCGCGCCAGCGGGTCCGGCGGCCGGCGCTCCTGCCGGTAGTTCTGGCAGATGAAGAAGAGCTTGAGCTGCAGCAGGGAGAGGAAGAGGAACCAGAGCGCGTTGGCGAAGCCACGCCGGGGGGAGCGCGCCTCCGAGGCCACGCCCGCCGAGACGAAGCGGAGGGCGAGCAGGAAGCAGAGGTCGCCCAGGAGCACAGCGGCGCACGGCCACACGCCCAGCCCCGCCCCCCACTGGGACCCCAGCATGCTCTGCTCCAGGAGGTAGAGGTCGACCACGGCCATCGTGCTCACCGTCACCAGGGTCGCGACACACACCTGGGGCGGAGGCACCATGCCTGAGAGAGAGAGACAGAGAGACAGAGAGACAGAGAGACAGAGAGACAGAGAGACAGAGAGACAGAGAGACAGAGAGACAGAGGCTTGACATTTACAAAGCTCTTGGGTGCCAGATCGTCCACTAGGCATACAGGATATGTTTGGTGTGCTTAATGTTGCATGCACGTATTTGATACATATCATAAAACCTCACATTTTAAATGGTTCTACTGTAGTAAGCTGAAATGAGTGTGGATTGTGGATAATAAAAACCTTAAAATTAATTAAATAGATTTTTAACTGTTTATATTAAACAATGTATTACTTATTAATTATATAATTATTTATTGAACGGTGTTGCGCACAATATGACTAATGGGTATGTCACTGGTGCCCTGCTGCACAAGAAACAACATTGCATGTAATTGAGCAAATCATTTTGCCTATTTAAAATTCAACTAGTTGCCATCTCCTACATATTATCGCTATAAAGTTGTACAATTTCAGAAATTAACTTTGTTTAAAAAAAAAAACACACACACTGGCTTGAATGTAATGCCACACTGTGGAAATGTTTTTAAATGTGACATGTTGGAATTCAAAAACAGCGGCACGTGAAAAATACATTTGGCACGGATATTAGGATGTTTTTCTTTACACAGAGTGTCAATGCCTGGAACAGCTTGCCATGTCAGGTAGTAGAGGCAGAAACACTTGGGCTATTCAAGTCCAGCATAGATGTAGTACTGGATGCTCTTTAGATTAAGACATGATGAGCCTAGAACGGCCCGTCATTATGTATTGTATGTTCTTATGTTCTTATGTTCTAGTGGCTGCTGATTGTTCACCATAAAATAACTTTCTTGATTACAGTACATGAAGCTGCCTACGTATTCCTACATCCATAGATTGATGGAAAATATGGATGGTTTGCAAATATGTTTAAAATACGTTGTGGTTGTTTTTTTTGGCAAATCAATTTTGTAAAATGCTTAAATGTTCAGGGAAATTTTTAAATGGTAAAGGGTGGACACTATCAGACACGACACACCTTTTGAGTGATGGCAGGAGGGAATGAGAGAGGTAGAGGGACACAGAGTGTCTCAGTATTGCTAACATATGTTTTGGCCAGACCTGTAAAAGTGGCTCTAGATTTAATTTGTATTTTTCTTATTAAATATATTTAACCGGGACAGTACACATTAATAAACAACACTGTAAATGTGCCAGATTTAGCCAAATGGCTAATTTTCATCTGTAGTCCCATTTTAAATGTTTCAGGTATATCAGGTAGCACTAGAATATCACCATTAGCTGCGCCCCCTACACTAATACCAGTAGCTGCCATCTTTTTGTTACATTTTCGCTTGGTTAATAATGTTATTGTAACTGCCATCTGCAAGGGGAACCTGCTGCCGGTTCTCGCGGAATATAAAATATGAGTTATGAACGGCTGTTTGAGTGATTCCTCTTCCTCTCTCCTGCAGCTGCTCTATTTAAACTGCACTTTCTGGTTATTAAATTTTTATTTGCTCCTTAATTCTCCTAAATTTCACAGGTTTTCTGTGGGAGTTTTCTTTTCCTGTCCGAGCCTTATGTGTCATTAATGAGTTGTACAAAAAGGGACGGCAAAGACACTCTTCTCAAAGCCGTTTTACAACCTCGTGCCTTTAATGGCACTTTCTGCAGTGTGCTGCTCAAATTACATACAGGTTTGTTTGTGTTTGTTTTGATGGGCTGCATGTGTGTATGCATGTGTCTGTGTGTGAGAGAGTGGGAGTAATAATATAATTCAATGAGAACATGGCACTTTCCCTCAGATTTGAGCATACTTTTATTCAATCGTGTGGTCTACCTCTGTCAAATTGTATTTCACCATCAGGCAATATAAATCCTTTGTATTGATCGCCAGAGAGAAATGATCACTGCCTTTACTGTGAAATCGAACCATCTCCTTATCCCATTGAACTCAAGAGACCGTTGCGTATCGCTTTCGACATCAAGCATAATCTTTTGTGGGCGTGAGCAGCTCCTGGGATGGATGCCATTAAAATATGAAATCGTTACCTTTAGAAAAATACCGTAATGGAAATACTAGAATCTGTAATTAAGCACAGTAATGGCACAATCAAAACTGGAGTTGGGGCTGTGCGGATGTGTCACGTACAGCTGCAAACGCACGCACTCAGGACATATTGGGTGTGTGTGTGTGTGTGTGTGTGTGCGTGCGTGCGTGCGTGCGTGCAAGTTGTCTGAGATGGGGACCAAAATCTATGGAAATTGGGCTCGAGCCCCAGGCCTTCGCTATCGGCTGAGTGAATGAGCACGTGAATGAGAGAGCGAGTCATTCTCATGGCTTTTCACAGGCCTAATAAAGTGTTACTGCCTGATGGTAATGGTTCATAAATAAAGAGAGGGGGAGAAAGGAAAAAAACATAGGAAGGAGAGTGATGGAAAAGGAGTGAGAAATGAAAGGGAAGGGCAGCGAGGGAGTGAGACTTTAAATCTGAGAAGCCATATTCTGTCATCTGAATACGAGCGGATTTAAACACGTCATCACTGAGCATCTACAGAGATTAAATGCGTTAAGCATCCTGCGATAAATGAATTTAAATACGTTGGTGAACAACCCAGAATAACTCATCCTCATTAAGCTGGGTGAGACCGAAAGCAAATGGAAGTCTGCCTTTCTACCTAATGTTGTGGCACGAGAAAATACTTTATCTTACCACGTTCTCAGTCTCGGACTCTGTCTCGTAACCGAATAGGTGGGTGGTGTGAATTAGTGACTGAGACTGCAGTAACCTCAAACAGACCTTTGTATGTACGATTGGCCCAAGCGAGCGAGTCTGTTTCGCACAGGCCTTTTAGTAAGCCCTTGCGTTAAAATCTCGACTGTTATTCATAAGCCCACTGTTTGTTTGGTTTTGTGACTACGTTCTCAACAGATTTGATTGATGCTGTTACAAGTGTAAAGTGTGAGGCGAGTACCTTCCTTGCATATTAATAACGACTATATCCATCATTCCTTGAGTGGAAAATGGTACTGTTGCTGGCAGCTAGTGCAGACTGTTACAGTATTATGGTGAGTTACTGCCTGCGGAGTTGCACAGGTGAGTATACCATGTCTCTGTGCAATTGTATGAAATGCCCAGCACGTGGGAGGGGGGTGTTTGGATATGTAGCTGATTTACTGAGCATTTAAACACCCGGAAATCTGCCTTGCGCTCAGACAATGTCTCGTCTTGGAGCTGGCGTTGAGATCAGAGGGAAGGGATTAAAGGAATCTGTTTATTTTATTATTAGTGTGTTGCTAAGGGAGGTGGATTCAAGAGCGATGAGATGGAGGATGTAGAGAGTGAGATGTTGCTTTGGGGGGGGTGTAGATTGAGTGGAAGAGATTTGTCAACGGTATCTTCGCTCACCACTCGAGGGTCAGGGCTGGCTGAGCAAGGCAGGGCTGGGATACAGCTGGTGAGCAAGGATGTGTCAAGGGTAGGATGTTGGTGGAGTGCTGGTAATGAACCCTTTCTGTTGGTGCAAGGTGGTTACTGCTGCTGTTCAGCCTTGAGCTAGGTACTTTATCTTGATTGCTCCAGTGAAAATGGCCAGTTCGCTAGTAAGATGGAAGGACAAATTAATTTTTTGGCACTGTTGGATGATGGCATCTGCTAAGCAAATGTAAATTATAATGTAGGCCTAATAAAACGTACAGCTTTGCGTTCGAGCAAGGGTGCTCTTTCCGTCTCCCTCTCACTCTGTCCCTCACATTCACAATGTGTGTCTGTTCAAAATACACCAGCCCTTCTTGCCAATTATTGTTTCTCCATAGTGGAAATAAGACAGGTGTCCTGGGAGGCTAAAATAAGTTGCATTGATTACACCAGACAGTACTTCCACAGCAAACATGACTTCCTTCACAAATAAGATTTAATTTCCCCCCAAAATATAGACTTGAGAGTGCACATCTAAGAGAAACGTGGATGAGGTACAGCAGTTGGTGGGAGAAATAGAGGGACGGCGATTTGGTCGTGGCATTGAGAGGAACTGAGAGGGCAGAATGACAGATGTGCGCTCTTATATAGAGAAAGACGGGTGCAGTGTTTCATTTCAAACAATTTCTGGAGGAATTATTTTAAATTAAATATTTATTAATAAGTACATATTAATTACTGAATGCCCTTTTCTGAGCTGTTAGATCTGAATATGCGAGTGTAACGTTAGGTTGTGTTTGTAGGTGTGCTTGCATGTATTTTAGGTGGCAGTTTGGATTTAATATAAATGGACACCTTTCGTTAATACATTCCCACTATGCACAAAATACAGCGTTGAATATTTTCAACAAAATAGCTCAACTTTCAAATTTGATTTACAGTGTCGGTGTATCCGAGAATTTATCGAGACAACTTTTTTTGTAAAACAGCTGTGTTTGAGAGTAAAAGTATAGTTACCCGATACATACGGTACAGGTCCTGCCGTCTCCACAGACTGTGATGAGCAGCCCCTTTTAGTCGACCGCTTAGCTAATGAACATATAAACCCTCAAACCAGTCGGAATTTATGTTCTATTTCCTCAGTTGCGCACAGTCGGTCCACTGTATTCCAGTTACGACGTACCGCGGTTATTTATACTGTTCAATTAAAGTCTCCAAGGCGTTGCAGTGAATCGCATCAGCTACATTTCAGTTTTGGTAAAATCATTGGTCATTTTTCCCCTCATTCTTCCGTGATAGTCTCTGTGAAATTTAGCCAGAAAAAAATATGTTGACAAACGACTCAAATTCCTCGCCACAGGAGCTCCATCTCTCGGTCTCTTGCACCATTCACTGAATCCTGCTTTCTGTCTGGCAGTCGAAGCCCCGGCGCCTGAGCAGAGCTTGTCTTTCGGGCTGCGAGGTGTCCAGATCGCGGCGATGTGCTGTCGTCTCAGCCGCTTGAATGATTAACAGCGTTGTGTGTACACAGCAAAGCCTCCAAACAAAACCGTGGTCGACCGGGGTTTTAATAATCGTTTTGAGGCGAGAGGGCAGGCGGCTAAAAACCGGGAGAAACGCGCCGCCAGCCAGAGTTTATGATTGCAGTGTTAATTTGTAGGCAGGTTACGTGCTCTCGCTCTTTTCTTCCTTTCTCCCTCCCTCCCTCTCGCTTTGCCTCCCCCTTGACATCCTTCTCCTTCTCCCCTTTGCATTTACCTTTTATAACTTCGAGACGAGGACGGAGCCTCTTGAATATTCACGAGCCTCCACTATAGCCTGTGCAGAGCTAGCGATGATAAGAGTGCTAGCCGAAATCATAATAATCGTAATTGCATTAGTTGAAGAAAGAACAGTCCTGATTACCCTGCCACCCTTTAGTGAATGATTGTGTTTCCCGAGTGGAGCGAGCAGTGCCTCTGGGTGTATTTAGGAGCCCAGATGTTATAACTTTAATTAATTATCAGCTGCTCTCCCTCACGCTCTCTCCCTCTCTCTCGCACACACACACACTCTCTCCACACTCCCTGCACTCTATTAATTTAGTAAGAAAGACGTTTGTCCGTGCGAACCCGACTTTTCAGTGGAATTGCTGTCTGCTTTTCTTAATAGTAATGCTTATTTCCTGTAGATCTCCAGATTATTTCCACTGTTGAGAAATAAATAGGAACACGCTTTTTATCGAAATGTGTGTGCTTGCATGCGCGTTTGTGCTTGTGTGTTGTGTTTGTGTGTATGTGATTGTATTGTGTAGGTTTGTGTGTGCACGGGGATGTCCATGTTTCTATCTACACACGCATACATGTGTGTACATGTGTGTGTGTGTGCCCATGTCAATGTTTATTTTATTTTATTCTATTTATTATTATTAATTTTTTAAACACTTGTGTGTGTGTGGTCATTGATGATTGTGCTGGTCAAGGGTGGTGCTGACAATGCATTGGGGTTTCTGGGAAGGTTGGATCCATTGCAAATTTGGGATATCTTGTCCAATTTAGAGGGAGACGATGCACTTTTTCGCCACCTTTACAGTAGCACATTTGAATTCGAAGTGCTTCTCTGTTTCTCATTTCTCTCACCGCCGCCCTTCCACCCCATCATGGGGTCAGCTTTGAGCGAGAGTTTTAATCAGACCGGAGAGAGAGAGGGGAGAACTGAGTCCTCCCTCTTGCCACAGTCAGCTATGCGCTCTACTGAGTTCCATAGAGAGATTTTCAATTTCTTGCTTTCAGATCTTTTTATTTTATTTTATTTTGCGCTCTCTTTCACCCTCTTACTCCCTCTCCCATCAGCTCCCAGTGGGTGGGTTTGAAGGTCACTCTGCACTGGCTCACTTCAATGGAAAGCTAGAGAGAGGGAAAGAGAGCGAGCGAGGGAGAGGGGGACAGAGCAAGGGAGAGAGTCCACAATAGCGCAGTCATCATTTTCACAGCAGAGTGAAGACACAAGAAGGACAGGGATGTTTTTGAGACCGAGAGTCGAGGACTTGGAGGGTCCTGAACCCTGCCCGAAGAAGCCCACCGCAGTTCAGTCGAGTGCTGCCAACCACACGCGCTGTCTGCCGTGGACTGCAGCCTTGAACGATGCTGCTGCTTCACATCAGATTCAAGGCAGGTTAAAGTAGCACTCGTCAGCTCCTCGGTCCTTCAGGAGATCTCAGCCACACTTCAGGTTGTTTTGCTCCCTTTTTAAATCATATCGCAGCAGAGCAGGGATGAGCTGTGGATAGCTCGGACACAATGAAACCCTGCAGAGGGGTCCCACCGGGCCAGAGTTGAGTAGCCCTGCCCATACAGCTGCCCGCCAGCATCAGGGTTGAGTTCGGAAATGCAAAAAGCTAACACTGGCGAAATGTTCAGCTCTCTGTATTTTAATGAGGTTTCTCAAAAGCGGCAGGCTCTCCATAGTCACACCTGCCGCCCCCGGTCGGGGCTAACGACCAGGGCCGGTATGGTAGAGATGGCTTTCGAACTGCGTCCCTGACAGGTAGCGCACGGTGTATTGGACCAGCCAGAATACGGTGGTGCGTTAGACTGCTACGCTATCCGCCTCCCCCCCTCACTGTAGTTTTTGATGACTGGTATGGTTCTACTTTTCAGAACCGTGAGAGCACTGTCAAATAAATATTTTCAGAGGTGTAGTGTTTTGGGCCCAGGGATTGCGCTGTTGGGCTTGAAGTCAGGCCATGAGTTCTACTTTGATTGTGTGAGTGCACTGCTGAGTGCACAAGACTTCTTGTCTTTGCTGTAAGTGTATGGCCGTGCCTTCTTATCTAAGGCAGAGCTGCCACTCTTTGATGGTAGCCAACTTTTATGCAGCACCCGCCTTTGAGGACTGGCGCAACCTTCCCGACTGCGTGCCATTTGCTCAGTTTTGCGCTCTAGTCCTAGCCGAGTCTGGGACAGGGGTAAGAGGGCAGTCTTAATCAGCTGTATGATACCTCGATAGGGATGACTATGACGAAATTCCACCACCAAAGCAGATTAAATGAAGATGGTGATAAAGGTAATTAATGAGAGTGTTTCACACTAGAGAGTTTAATTAACCCCGTAGCCTGGCTGCCCGTGCCCCCCTGTCCACCACTGCCTGCCAGGGCAATTAATCCCATGTCCTTGCATGCCAGGGGCAATTAATTCCACCTCCTGCCCCAAGACCTTGTATCTGTGTCCTCTAGCTGATATTCAGCACGCACGCACACACCTATACACGCTCACTCACGCATACGCAGTGCTGTTTCTTTATCTAAGTGTAGCTCAGTGTAAAGACAGGTTGAACTATCAATATTTTAACAAGGAGCAATTTTCTGGCTTTCCCTCTCTCAACCATGCACTCTCTCTCTCTCGCTCTCAGACTCACAAACACACACATGCACACACAAACACATTCTGTCAAATCCCTGTGGACTTTTTCCATTTGTTTTCCCTTTACTTCTCTGTCATGACACACATGGGTCGGGCGGGGGGGGAAGAAACATTGATAGATAGACCTATGCTCTTACAGACTGCACAGCTGTGAACCCTTTGTCTTTGCGCACACACACACACACACACACACACACACACACACACACACAGAGGGAGAGGGTCAGGGCGAGAGCTTTCGTCCCTATATCAGCCACTAAATCTTGTTAAAAAAAATTACTGGAGCTGAAAGGCCAGTCCATGGAGACACTAATGGGTGGAGTGGGAGAAAGAGGGCAGAGGGGGTCAAATGTAGATCAGGGGAAATGGCTGAGGTTTATCATTCTTTCAGTTGTTTTTATTGTGCTTTTTGTAATTACCAATTTAATCTTAACACATTTATATTAATCGCCCTTGGTTTGCAATGCATGATTGATTGCACACATATCTGCAATCACAAAGTCACAAAGACATAAGCCCAGGGTCTTTGTGCCATTTTATCTCCGTCTCCATCATTTCCACAAGACCAAGGACGAAAGTCATTAAAAATGACGGACTTCCGTTTCACCCGTGTGCAGAGGTGCCAGGTCTGCATGTGTGCTCCTCTCCTTTGTTCTGCCTCTCTCTTCTTTCTGTCTGACCCTCTGTGTTACCCTTTCCTTTCCCCCTCCCACCCCGTCTGCCTAGTGTCTGCACTGCATCTTGTCCCTGGTTTGGCTGTCAGCCTCAGAGCCTCTCATTCCATTTTCTTGTCTCATTTTCTATGCCTTCTATTTCCGTTTTCCTCCCAATTTGGGGGCCAATTGTACCCTCTATTAATTCAATCCCCGCGAACCCGCCGCGCGCCGCCAGCCGCTACCCAAGGGACCGGCGGTGACGTGGCCGAGGGAACCGCCTGCTTTGAGACGGACTCAACCATGATTCACGATACTCTGTCGGAAGCCTTCTGTACACGCGGTGAGCCCGTGCCGGCTTCGGGGGCGCCCCCAGGACTCCCGGCCGGCGCTGGCCGCAGTGGGCAGCTTGCACTCCGGGCGAATGCCTTTATCGTTACGCAACCCGGGCCCCCGTGTTTTCTGTCCACGTTAACAGAAACCTCCCCCAATTAGTTCTTTTAGTTTAGTCCTCTTAAGGGTTGTATTCTAGGGTTGCACCATAGCAGGTTTATACATCATATCATATTAATAAGTAAGTCCAAGGGAGAGATTGGTATTTTCCTTTTGTGAAGTGCTGTTCAGGTTAAAATGGGCCTCACTTTGCTCAGCAGTAGCACCAGCATGGGCCTGTCATGCGCTCATTGTAAGTTCACCGATGTGGTCCTTGGTCTTGAATTGAATTCTGAATGTGTCCGCGGCTGACAGCCCTGCAGAGTGGCACATAATTGGCCGAAGCATCACCCAAGGAGAGAACGGTTCAGGGACACACTTCTGTTGCCATAGTTACCCTAGTTGTTGAAATTGTTACTGGTTGTAGACCTGAGCCAAACCAAATGAACTCATTAAAGCTAGGTGGTCACAAATTTAAATGTATAACTAGACATTAAGGTGAATACTAACTATCTATCCCCACTATAGTACACACTCCGATTTATTAAGCCTGAAGATTTCTCATCACAAGTCCAAAAAATCCAGAAACATCCTTGGATTTAATGGGTTTTCATTAGAATATTTCATTAGAATATTCTCCAGGCTAGTTGTCAAAACACTCCATCAGGGAGAAATAAGTCCCTTCTATGAACAGCAACCACATATTAAAAAATGGATCCATTCATTCAGCGTTGCCTTTGGGTAGGGTGGTGGATGAAGGTCAGTGTATTTCATAGTAATTAGTCTGCTTATTACTCTGCTTCGGCATCCATCTCCCAGAAATGTATTCCTTTCCCCCCCTGAAGTGTGAGGCAGAAATTGTGCACCTTTCTGACTTCATTTCAGCGATCCGTTTCCCTTCGCTCTGGTCCACCTGGCACTGACTGGAACCTGGAAACTCATTTATCAGTGGTCTCACTGACTCTCGGCGTGTACTCATTCACGTACATATTCTCACACACACACACACACACATGCATATTCGTCTATTCATCTATATGCTTTCTCATGTACACTGGCATATGCAAACATTCATGGGTTCTCCCTCACACACACACACACACACACACACACACACACGATGTAAACACCTCTCACTTGCATGTGGTCTGACATTTTCATTTGTACCACTTCTGTTTGTTTGTAATGAGTTTTCTCTGATTGTTTATGCATGAATTTGCATCTGTGCATGACAGCATTTGTATTACACGTGAGGTCCCAGTTCTCTGAATGGCAGTGGCCTGCTGAGCACTGGACACGCCTGCACACGTATACACTGCCTCTCCTTTGTGAGCACAGCCCCCGACTACACTACTTAGTGCTATTGCGCAGAAGTGCATTACGTGTGCACCGTATATGAACCGTAGCCTTTATCCTTTTCTTTCCCTACAGAGAGGGATTCCCATCGGTCAGTTCTGTAAGGACTTCAACGAGAAAACGAAAGACCTGAAAGAGGGCATCCCTCTTCCAATCAAGATCCACGTCAAGGTCGGTTTCATCTTTCGTCTCCCTTCTTTTCTTTGTATTCTCTTCTCACTTCCT
The DNA here is from genome assembly GCA_029706075.1 of Aldrovandia affinis. Classification (NCBI taxonomy): domain Eukaryota; kingdom Metazoa; phylum Chordata; class Actinopteri; order Notacanthiformes; family Halosauridae; genus Aldrovandia; species Aldrovandia affinis. Next base: position 965,605 of record JAINUG010000211.1, read on the forward strand.
CTCTAAAATTCAATATTCTCTGGGCCTCCGATAGCGTAGCGGTCTAACGCACCCATATTGGCTGGTCCTTTATGAGTGTGAGCTGTCTATCACGGTCGCGGTTTGGAAACCCAACTGTACCAGACCAGCCCTGGTGGGGAGCCCCAATCGGGGGGGCGTTTGGCAGGGGGAAGGGGGAGGGTGAGCCCGCATGAACTTGCTGAGAAGCGCGTATGGGTATCTCCAGAATGTGGGTGGGCGAATTTCATCTCGAAGGAAGCAGAGTTCACTGCCCTCTGAGAATTAGCTTGCCTCGTAGAGTGGGGCGGTGAGTTCATGTGGGGAGGGCAAATCAAAATAAATAGAGGGTATAATTTGGCACTAAAAAACAGGAAAAAATCTGAAACAAATAATAAAAAATAAAAAAATACAATATTCTCTTTTAGCACAGCTCGGTTTAATTCCCAAAGATTTCAAGTAGAAAATATGTTGTTATCCATAAGAGCCATCATGTTAACTGTCTGTTGTTTGTTTTCTTTTTTCTCGGTTTATGAATCCAGAGGGCCTTGTTAGCAAAACAATACTGGAGCGTTAACAATGCCAAGTGCTTTGCCAGAGCGGTATCTAAATGAGTTCATGTGCCAAATGGGTATAGGAGTGGTGGACCCAAAATGATTTACAACCGCGTTGAAGCACAATGACTATCGCTGTCTCGCACCTGCTATTTTCCTTTGTGGGGTCTTTTCCGCCTCGCCTCTCTGTGCTGGCACTTTCAAAGATTGTTTATTGCATTGTTGTGCTTCCCATTTTCCCTTTTCTCTATGGAAAAAAGCCCATGCTGTAGCTACTTGAAAAACAATAGATGTTGCTTGCCTCCTCATAGTCTCACAAGCCAAAATATACTCTAGCTCTGTTAAGTAGGGTAGTTATCAAAGCATGTATTCTGAAGCTAATGTAGATGTACAACTGCAAGTCTGTGTAGTGTCTGTGAAGTTATTACAACTGATAGAGGAATTCAAGCATCTTCGTGTATTCGCTGAACACTTGTTCTATGACCCAGTCAGTCCACATGCAAAAGTGTTCGTTTTCAAGATTTAAAGATTGGTCATGTGACAATGTTACCGTATATGCGCTATCCACAAGATGGTGTCCAAACCATGTCACAGCTATGACAAAAACGAGTTCATGCAAATATATGACCTATGAGTAACTTTGATTAAATTTTGTTACACCATGCATTAAATTTTGTTACAACCATGCATCATCGCAAAAAAGTATTCATCTGGGCATTGAATTTTTGGGGGCAGTAGCCATTTAAGGAGATACTCCAATCAGGAGGATGTTCATTCCTTTTACAACTTGGCCCAGGGTGTACTTTTATGCACTATAAGTGTTGAAACATTGTTTCCACCACAGGCACAGCCAACTGGACAGCTTACCAAGCGCGCGTGCTGTGCCAAATCTGGAGGGTCACGTGACTGAGCTTTCAAGAGCCGAGACATAATAAGGAAGCCACTGCAAAACAAATTCATGCAAATTGTTCTGTAGAACAACAGTAAACTGTCCCAATTACCTTGAATTGGCACAATTGCCTATGGTAATGACAGAGGTATGTAGTGTCCTCCACTCTCTTCCTGCCACTTAGCTATGGGGAGGTTTTTCCTCATCTGCTGAGACTTGATTGATGGCTAGCTTCACATTGAATCGAAGTAAATTTGTGCACGTAGATGACTAGCCAGCTTTGGCTAATTTTTTTCCCCCAAGTACTTTTTTAGTGCAGCACACTGCCAGCTGCCTCCGAGAAGGTGTTTTGTTTTGTCGGCAGTGCAATTACTCTGGATTGTTGTTAATGCAATTGCTAACTTTGTCCTGCCAGGATAGTATTTTACGCATGCTTCACCTTCACCAGTTTCTAGGTCCACTTGACCATGCCAGCTGGTACCAGCATCAGTGGAGTCAGACACACCTCTTAAGGCCAGCTCAGCCATGCTGGGAAAACAGTGCAAAGGTTTCCCCACTTGTTCTTGGGTTAGTTTGATGGTGGATAGGATGATTGACACATTCAGGGCAAAAATGTGGTGGGACTAATAAGCTAGTGGCCTACCTAACAATCCGTATTTAAGAAGATTCTCAAACTCTGATGTTTTATTTGAAACAATGCCACCATCTGCCAAGGAAATAATTTGATGTGATTTATGGAAATATTTTCTGCATAAGCAGCGTTAAAGAGATTGTTGGAAACCATATAGATACAGTTCAGTTTTCTAAATGCCACTGTTAAATGTCCTTGTTGACGGGGTGAAAACACAGTTAACGCTGCCAACAAACACTCAAGGGGAAGCGAAAAAACACCCGTCTGTTTGTTTTTGACACAGAGCAAATGAACCCCTATGAATAAAAGGGGTCATCATTCTGCGTGTTGGTGGAAAATCCAGTTGAAAGCACTAGTCGTGGGGGCAGTGGTGTGCCACTATTAAAAATAAGTATGTGGAAGAATGAACAAATTAACAAAGAACATTAAGAATGTTTACAAATATACATCAGCTGTGTAATTCTGAGAAGAAAAACAAGCATTTGTCACTTCCAGCTTTGATTAACCAGTGAAAATGGCTGGTCTTTAAATGGAAAGGTATTCTACTGATTGGCAGGCCTACCACATTATTGTATAAGCACTTTTTGAAAGCCGGACCTCCACATTTTAAAAGCAACTAAATGACCTCAAAATAATTGTAATTTGCAATGCTCTTCAGACCTAACATCTGCAGCCCAAGTTTGCCAAGTTAACCTTACATTTACATTTTGGCATTTAGCAGTCCAGAGCGACTTACAATATGTGCATTTATGCATGGTAAGATCAATCATTGTTTGTGCAAGAGATCAGTGTAGTAATACAGTAATAGACATCAATATTGGCAGCTGCATACCGTACCTGTAACACAGGGAAAGAAAAGGTTTACAGACCGTATTAAACATGGATACATTTTATGAAATGCCGTATTAAACATGTAAGCAGTGGTGATGACAGTTAGTTAAATGTACAAAATCAGTGATAGTGGAGTCTGAAGAGGTGGGTTTTGAGTTTCTCAGGGTGCCTGGGGCCCAGAGGGATGGGGAGGGATGGGACAGTCACTTTGCCAGAGGAGACAGAGCGGAGGGGTCTGGTTGGGGTGTAGGGTGTGATGAGTGTCTGGAGGTAGGAGGGAGCAGTTAGTCTAGCAGACTTGAGACTTGTGGAGAGCCTCAGTGACCGCGAGCAGAGCGGTTTCTGTGGAGTGGCCTGCCTTGACTTGATTGGTTAGGAGGTCAAGCAGGTCATTTTGTAGGAGATAGAGAGACAATTGATTATATACAGCCGTTCTAAGGTTTTGGATAGGAATGAGAGGAGAGAGACAGGTTGATAGTTAGAGATGTCAGCAGGATTCAGATAGGGTTTCTTGAGGAGGGGATGACATGGGCTCTTTTGAGGATAGAGGAGACAAAACCAGAGGAGAGATAGGAGTTTATTATATTGGAGACAAAGGGGAGGATGTCCATAGCGATGGACTGGAAGAGGGGGGGAAGGAATGTGATCGAGAGGACAGGTGATAGGACACTGGGAGTGAACAAGTTGTGAGATGTCAGAGTCAGGGAGGGGTGAGAAGGAAGACAGGGAGGCAAGAGGTTTGGGTAGTGAGATGGGTGAGGGAGGGTTAGGTGCAGGAGAGGTTGAGAAGGAGTTGTGAATGTCATTGACTTTCTTACTAAAGAAGGATGCAAAGTAATCCACGGTTAGCAGTAGCAACAATCTTGGTGTTTGCAGTAGTAAGTAACCATGCAAAATCATCACTGCACAATGCATATTGAAAGCTGAGTTCAATTTCACAAGCCGCACCCAGGCCTGATTACTACCAGACCTGTTGAATCTAGAAATCACTTAAATAGAACCTGTCTGACAAAGTGAAGTAGGCTAAAAGATCTCAAAAGCAGCACATGATGCCCACGATCTAAAGAAATTCAAGAACAGATGAGAAGCAAAGTCATTGACATCTATCAGTCTGGAAAGGGTTACAAAGCCATTTCTAAGGCTTTGGGACTCCAGCGAACCACGGTGAGAGCCATTATCTACAAATGGAGAAAACTTGGAACAGTGGTGAACCTTCCTAGGAGTGGCCGGCCTACCAAAAATTACTCCAAGAGCGCATCGACGACTCACCCAGGAGGTCACAAAAGACCCCAGACGAACATCTGAAGAACTGCAGGCCTCACTTGCCTCAGTTAATGTCAGTGTTCTTGATTCCACAATAAGAAAGAGACTGGGCAAAAATGGCATCCATGGAGAGTTCCAAGGCGAAAACCACTGCTGACCAAAAGAACACAAAGGCTCGTCTCACATTTGCCAAAAAACATCTTGATGACCCCAAAACTTTTGGGAAAATATTCTGTGGACTGACGAGTCAAAAGTGGAACTTTTGGAAGGTGTGGGTCCCGTTACATCTGGCGTAAAACTAACGCAGCATTCTATAATAAAAACATCATACCAACAGTCAAACATGGAGGTGGTAGTGTGATGGTCTGGGGCTGCTTTGCTGCTTCAGGACCCGGACGACTTGCCGTAATTGATGGAACCATGAATTCTGCTCTCTACCAGAAAATCCTGAAGGAGAATGTCCGGCCATCAGTTCGTGACCTCAAGCTCAAGCGCACTTGGGTTATGCAGCAGGACAATTATCCGAAACACACCAGCAAGTCCACCTCTGAATGGCTCAAGAAAAACAAAATGAAGGTTTTGGAGTGGCCTAGTCAAAGCCCGGACTTAAATCCGATTGAGATGCTGTGGCATGACCTTAAACAGGCAGTTCATGCTCGAACCCTCCAATGTGGCTGAATTAAAACAATTTTGCAAAAGAAGAGCGGGCCAAAATTCCTCCACAGCGATGTAAAAGACTCATTGCCAGTTATCGCAAACGTTTGATTGCAGTTGTTGCCGCCAAGGGTGGCACAACCAGTTATTAAGTTCAGGGGGGCAATTACTTTTTCATATGGGTGTTGGATAACTTTTTTCCTTCAATAAATGAAATAATCATTTAAAAACTGTATTTTGTGTTTAATCGGGTTGTCCTTGTCTTATATTACATTTTGTATGAAGATCTGAAACCATTCAGTTTGACAAATATGCAAAAATAGAGGAAATCAGGAGGGGGGCAAATACTTTTTCACGGCACTGTGTAGAACAGGGGTGTCAAACTCATTCCGTCGAGGGCCGAGTGTGTGCAGGTTTCTGTTGTAACCAATGCAGTACACCAGGTGACTTCAATTAGGTTCCCTCCTTAGTTGAAGAAGTGAGCTAATTAGTGAAATCACCTGGTGTAGTGCATTGGTTGCAACAAAAACCTGGATACACTCGGCCCTCGATGGAATGAGTTTGACACCTGTGATATAGAACATGATAAAAATGACACATGGATTTGTGAGGGCCAATTCCCCATTCATAGTATTTACTATTGATTTAGTTACTATTGAAATTCTTCTTTGTTTACAAAGGATTCCATAAATCATCTTAAAGTGCGAGTGACTACGGAGTGCAACGTTCTATGTGTGTGTGTGGTAACGGTAACCTTAAAACCACAATGTGTAACTGCAGTTGTTTAGATTAATGAGAAATGCTGAGGTATGAAAATGTTTATTAGCCAGACTTGCAGAAATTGTTACAGAAACATCAAACAGAATTTGAATAATATTAGCGTAGACATACAAAAACAGCTATACGTGAATGTTGCGCAGGAGGTCGTACTAGCAAATCTCCACGAAGCATACCACTTCCCCCCCCTATATCCCCACACATCAAAGGACACCATAAAACACCAAATAAGGACACCATAAAACACCAAATAAGGACACAATCACTGAAAAACGGTACTACTCCCTGCGCTGTTTCTGTAAGCACATCGCCAAGATTAAAGCTGCAGATGAGAGCTTCAAGCTGCAGGACGCCTCCCTGCAGACCGTGGTTAAGAGCATCATCGGCTCCGCCCGCTCGCTGGGTATCAAAGTGGTCAATGAGTAAGAGACTCGGAGCCTCCACTGCTCACTGTTTGCACATTGTCACACAGCACTACACGCGATGGCTCGGAAAACATGTGTCTCACATTTATTATGTTCACACACTATGTCTCACACACTATGTTCATTATTAGTGTCACAGATGGCTGCTGACATGTAGATCATTTGTATTTCCACTGTTCACTGTTCTGAGATCTCTAGTAAGCGCCACCTGTACCATATCATCAATGACACCAACCTATTGCCACATGACATCAGCTCTTCAACAACAACAAACATGATTATACTGTACATGTAAATGATGGCGTTACAGTACACCATGTTCAACTCAGGGATGTGGTCAACAGTCCTGAGAACAGCCCCCTCCGTGTCCTGTTTTGCCAGAGACGGCAGGACTGCTTTCATTAGTGTGGGGGTTGTAAGGCATTTGGGGCAATACCATTGTTTACATATCTCGCCTGTTGGCTCCCTGCTCGCATCATAAACACAGTTCACATTCTTTGGGGTTATTCCAGGGCATGGTTCTGTGAACTGCCCTACAGCTCATTTAATACAGTGCTAAGAGGCACAGAGTTTAAAAACACTCATTCTCTAATGTAATAAACTGAACACAGTATTGGGTAGCATTGGGTGAATTAATCTTCATACCAATATACCTTTCACACTTTAACAGAACTCTGTCCATTATCAAATTAAAAGGTTAAACATCAAGGTCAATACCTTTGAGGTGCTCCCTGGACTAAATCAGCTGTATAGACTCATTGTGGATTGTATTACATTGTACCTTGCTGGCTAGAACAGATTATGCCAGGTCTTTAGAGAATCCTAGAAAGCTAGCTGTGGAGTAAGATAATCTGACAGACAATTATATTATTATCTCATGAGAAATACACTACCGGTCAAAAGTTTTAGAACAGCACCATTTTTCCAGTTTTTACTGAAATTTAAGCAGTTCAAGTCCAGTGAATAACCTGAAATTTACATTATTTTCCTCTTAAGGTTAGTGGAGTTGGCTTTGTTGCTACCTTGGTACTGAAAATCAGCTTAACTTTATTCTTCAGGCAGAAGAATGGATATAAACTTACAAGCAGATGAACACAATATTTTGGTGTTGATGAAATAGCTAGGCTTTGTGATATTCTAAGGATATTCTAGGTAATATCCATTCCCTTTAAAGCAATGGATATTACAATGGCTATTGTAGCTCAGAAGATCACATTCCTGCTCTGCTGTTGTGCTTCAGCTAGCAGAGCCAGCCGGCTGCATAGTATGTAGGAGCTTTTTGGCCTGGGGCTTCATGGATTAGGCTTCGCCCAGCTTCCAAAGTGCAGGTTTTATCTGTCTATATAATAAAGGAAAAAGACCCTTTTTTGTGTCTTTGGTGGAGTTTGCTAGCTTGTCATGTTGTTCAGAAGCACAGGCCCATGTCAGTGATGCATGACGAAGGATAAGGCCAAAACAAAAACAAAAGCTTGTTAGCTTGTATCCTGATAATGTAGTCATTTATCTTCATTAGTTGATATGCAGGATGGTTTGAAAAAGGACATGATGCAAACTTTGCAAGCGACTACTCACATTCCACAGTTTTACAGCTGCTTGGCTGAAATATGTCTCTGTTCTAGTAACACGCAGTCATGTCTCTGTACCAAATTGAGGTAGATCGAAAATCACCTCAGTTTTTTGTGTTGTGTAAATGGGATGCATGTCATTTCTTTCAAACATTTTCATCGCATCTCTGTCAACTGTGAGTGAGCAGAGATGATGACTGTCCCATCCACTGTGGTTTAACATGTTGAGGAGTTTTCCCCACCTGTTAAACAATGTTGGTTTCCTGTATTGTGTTTGTCATGACAGAAATGCTTCGCGACTTGCCTAGCAACAGTTTAGCAAAGTTGAAAGGCTGGGAACAGTGTAGATAGATATCCTTTTCACAGTCTCCATTCATCTCATTACATTAATTAGATATTTATACAGTGTATTAGAAGTGTTGTTGTTCCAGCTCCTATTCTAGTTTTTAATACAGGTAGGTATCTGCCTACCTACCAAATACAGGTATGACAGGACATCATGTTTCACATTATTTTTTTTCTCATAAAATACCTACCTAGTTGAATGTCTTTGAGGTGCAGTTTATTGCTCCCGAAGTGAGTTTATAAACTTTTTGTGGGACAGTTTTCCTTTTTGAAAGCTGTCCTGGCGGCCCTCATTTCCTTTGTGCCCCTCTTGCCTGAGAAAAGACAAGAGAAAGAGGGAGACCTGTGTAAAACAATGTTTTGCAATTATCTTGAACTTCAGATTGTATGAATTGTATCAAATTAATTCAGGATTTTATATAGCACTAGTGTTTTGTCAAATTGTTAGTATTCTTCTTCTTATTATTATTATTGTTATCATTCTTTGTATTTGTAATCCCGGTTTTTGTAATCACTATTTGACCTATTTTATGCATGAAAAGCACTGTATAAATTCACATGCATAGAGGCCAGTTGACAAGCATGGGCTGAATAGCCAATTCTAATCATCATAGTAACCAGTGACTTGGAGAATTCTAGGGAGATATGCAGTCACGTGTGCTTGCATAGAATGACACAGGATGACATTGTGCCTAAAGTATGCCTCAGGAGATGTTATGGTAAAATTTTACTCAATTGATTTGAATGAATTGTGACTTGGTGTGATTTTGTTTGCTTTTACTGGACAGTTCTTTACTCAGGGTTTTGGGATGTCTTTGGGAAGCGGACAAAGAAAGCATTTCTAAAAGTCTGTTTTCCCCTCAGCCTGGCAGGACGTACGATTTGAAGATCAGCCAGCCCACCGTGTCTTACTTCCTGAAAGCGGCTGCTGGCATCGAGAAGGGAGCTGGTAAAACGGGTGAGATTCACAGCCCTTTGTGTGCTGTTCCAGCCCAAGGTTCAAGGAACTCTGATTACAGATCCATGGCATCACGGCCAGACCCACCCCATTTTGGAGCAGTTTTATGTTTTATGAAATGGAGGCACAGACTTTCCCCCTCAGTGTCTCTGGGGGGTTAAGGTTGTTTTTTTATAGCACTTGATTGGCTGATGTTCTGCGCGGCAGGCATTGCCAGGAAGGCATTACCAGTTTGCAAGGGAGAAAAAAATCTCTCTTTCCCCTGAAAGTAGAAGTGGCAAAACTTTTTGTTTGTTTGTTGATGCTATTATCATAACCAGAATTGATTTGAAGTTCTGCAAAATGAAGAGCAACCCTGAGCTCTAAAAGTTATTGCTTTCTTGTTACGGGGTGATGTCTGCTGTATGTGTCAAGATTTAGAATTTTTTTACCCTCGATTTTGAACTGCCAGCACAAATGTTTTTTTTCCTCTCCTTTCCTTTTTGTGGTGTACCGTTTCATTAACTGTGTGCCGTCTCAGTGGTTTTGTATCTTTCATGCAATTGACCTGTTAAGTAAACTTTATCTGCAAAGTTTTCATATAAAGTTCACTCCTAACTTATAACTAAATCTGTCCCCCTCCCCCTTTGTTGCTTCTATCCTCCCTCCCCCCTCCCTCCCTCCCTTTTGTCCCTCTCGGCCCTCCTGTCTACTGTTGCTCTTACTTCTTGAATTTCCTCCTATTTCATTCCTCCCCATCTTTTTTTATTTGTTCATTTCTGCCCCCCCATCAGGCCATGAAATTGCGGGCATGGTGTCAGTCAGGGCGGTGTACGAGATCGCCAAGATTAAAGCTGAAGATGAGAGCTTCAAGCTGCAGGACGCCTCCCTGCAGACCGTGGTTAAGAGCATCATCGGCTCCGCCCGCTCGCTGGGTATCAAAGTGGTCAATGAGTAAGAGACTCGGAGCCTCCACTGCTCACTGTTTGCACATTGTCACACAACACTACACGTGATGGCTCGGAAAACATGTGTCTCACATTTATTATCAAAAAACATGAAAAAACAGTTAAATTTACAATTAAAAATATATTTTTGGGGCTGGCGGATAGCGTAGCGGTCTAACGCACCACACTTTGGCTGGTCCGGTGTGGTGTGTGCGCTGCCTGTCAGGGACGCGGTTCGAAAACCCGCGTCTCTCCCAGACCGGCCCTGGTCGTCAGCTCCGATCGGAGGCAGCATTTGACTGTCTGCTTCCGGGGGAAGGGGGAGGGTGAGCCGGCACGAGTCTGTCGAGGAGCAGGAAAAAGGCATCCGTGGTAGATTTCCGTCTCGGAAGAGGCGGATAAAAATCGGCCCGGAAATAGTGTCTCGCCCCGGAGGACGGGCGGTGGACTCGTGGGGGAGTGTGAATTGAGATAAAATGAGGGTATAATTGGCAACCAAATTGGGAGAAAAAACGGGGAAATATATATATTTTTGGAGCCACGGATAGCGTAGCGGTCTAATGCACTCGCATTGACTGTGCCTGACTGGTCCTGGCCGGGAGCCCCGATCGGGGGCGGCATTTAACTGTCCGCCCCAGGGGGAAGAGGGAGCGTGAGCCGGCACGAAGGGTGTCTCCAGAAGTAGGTGGGCGAGTTCCGTCTCGGAGGAGGCGGATCATTGCTGGCCTCAGGGAATTGGCTTGACCCGGAGGCAGTCAGTTCGTGGTGGAGGGTGAATCGATATAAATGGAGGGTATAATTGAGTGAAAAACAGGAAAAAAAGAAAAAAATGTGAAAACATATTTTTGATGATGAAGATGAATGTCTGTCCAAGCCATTGTCTTCGGGAGTACCGTCTCTTCCAAGACGTGGGGGAAATCTGGTGATGTGCTCCATTCTTTTTTGGGCCTATCACCCCAGCAGAAGGTTTTTTGTGCATTGCACCTGATATATTTTCATTCAAAATTCTGTGATGCCTTTCCCAGAACACAGTTCCATTAAACCAGCTGTTAATGAAAAATAAAATAATTTTACGATGCATGTTGCATGTTCATTACCCAGCATTTAAGGCGTTCTAAACCCCTCTGCCCCTTTTCTCTCTCTCTTTACTCTTTTTCTCCTCTTTCCCTCCCTCTTTCCCTCCCTCTGCCTTTGCTCCCTCTCTCTGCCCTTCTCCCTCCCTCCTTCCCTCAGTCTTTCAGCAGAGGAGTACAGTGAGTTTCTCCAGCAGAAGGAGGAGAGGCTTAAAGCGGAGCAGGCTGCCGCCGTAGAAGAGACTGCAACATTGAAGAAGAAATGAGCACACGCACCTCACCTGTGAACTGACAGAATGCAACGCATTCTATTTTGATGGACTCACACATTTGGTTATACTGATTAATTGATCAATAATTTATTTATCCCCCCCAATATTGCTCGATCATGTTGGTCCTGTCACTACAGCACAACATCCTCTGTCAATTTGGGAGGGTACACCCCAGCACCCATGTCCTCCAAACTGCATGCAGCCAGGCACAATAGTTTTTTGCTCTACAATCCAAGAGCAGAGCCTGTGCATTTTTGTTCTAGAGGGCTACATAACTTGTGCAGGCAGACCGCAGGTGTCCAATTGACCAGAGAGACTGTTGCGGTTGCGCAATGAGGCGGGGAATACCCTGCCAACCAAAAACGTCCCTCTCTGGGCCAATGGTGCATCACGCTGTGAGACACCTGACCACACCTGACCCCTGGCATGGAGGGCACGGAGAGCTAGTGTTTTAGCTGGACGTGCCACCTGGGGGTCTCTTGTGTTGTGCTGAACCTGAAGTTGGTTTTGTGTTGTTGTTTTTGGTTCAATTCAAGCTGGCAACAGTGACACATTCTGTTAAAGCATGAGTTAAAATATGACAATAATGGTATGTACAAATGTGACATCGAGAAATAAAAATTGCCATTGTTTTTTCTATAAAGGATACTGCCTCTTTTCTGTTGGAATCAGTCAAAAAGTGAGGTGCCCTCTTGAATTAAAATGAAACTCTCATTGATGCTTTCTTCATCTGCTCTCCTCAAGAATTGTTTTTAATTTTGTATCATTTTTATTACTGGTGTACAGCACCGATGAGCAACCTGTACAAATGGGTTGCAATGTTTATCCTTGTAAATGTTCTGGTTTGAGGTCTTGGAGCTTTAAGCATATCTGGGTGTCATCAGCCTAGAGGATGATACAACCGAGTGGGGGCATGTAAATCATGAAGAGGAGGGGGCCCAGAACGCATATGATCCCAGTTGGGATCTGAGCCAGCTGAGGGGAGTGTCTGTGAAGCCTACATTGCAGCCTGTCCATTAAAACTGTGTTTAGGGCGGGGTCTGGATTGAAGGGGTTTATAGAGATCCTTGTCATTGTATCATTGCTTGACAGGAAGTTATGTGATTGAGAGGCGACAGTGTGTTCCCAGTATCTTTGCCAGGGAGGGGAGGTTAGAGATGGGACAATAGTTTTTGCGAAAGGTGGCATAAAAACCAGGCTTTTTGAAGATGGGAGTGACTGCAGCAGTCTTGTTGACAAATGGGACTGTTCCCTTACCTGATTTAATATTTGCGGTTTGTGCTGATTCTTGCCTGTCTAATTTTGTCTGCGTTGTGCTTTCACCATTATTGTGATATTAAATTGGGTCTATAAGAAGGTAAGCAAACTTTTGTTGCTGTTAGGGGACAGAGAGGGAGTTTTTCATTGTTCCGCCTTCTAGCAAACTGTTAGTTGGCTAACTACCTAGCCGGTTAGCAATTTCAGTACAGTTTTGATTTGACGTGAGGTTTTTTTGTGGTTTTGTTGCCAGCTGAAACAGGTTAACCCACACTCCAGGTCACCATGGAGCCTGCCTGGAGGCCATTGACGGTCAGGGCAAGCTCTACAGTATTATGCAAAAACTAAATAATGTCACCGAAATCCCTGTTGAGCAACAAAGGTTGTCTTCTCTTCCACCAAGGTCAATCGCAGCCATTTGAAGGAGACCCATTCTATTTTAGATCCTTTATTAGAGCATTCGAGCATGGGATGGAAGAAAAGACTGAGAGCAACAAGGACAGATTATATTTTTTATAACAATATACAAGCGGACAACCTAGAGATCTCATTCGCAGTTGCCAGCATGTGGCTCCAGAAAGAGGGTATCCAGGAGCAAATGGGTTGCTTCAAGAACACTTTGGCAGTGAACAAAAAAACTTGCCTCCGCATACATGGAAAATGCCTTAGATCGGTCAATAATTAAGTCAGAAGATGGGAAAGCCTTGCATGCATGCTCGCTTTTCCTTAGAGGATGGTGTAATGCAATCCATGAAATGTAGTACGTGGAGGAAATGGGAAACCTGTCCAATGTGAGAACGTTGTCATATAAGGAGAACATTTAGTTATTAAAGGAAAATGGCATTTGTTTAACTAGAGGACACATGAGCAGAGTATAAGAAGTGCATGTCTTGCAATGTTTGCAACCAGAAACACACTAGTGTTCATTTCATAGAGAAAACTGTTAAAAAAGTGACAAGCTAGAAGAGAACTGAACAATCTAAAGAAACCATTAGCAGCACTCTGGTTTCCCTTGAAACGTGGCCTTTCTGGGGCCGGTGACCAGAATTATGTACTTGCTATTTTTCTGGTGCAGATTAAGGCTTAAAAAGGAACAGAATTTGCAGTTATGCTTCCTTGGATCCAGGAAGCTCCGCAACGTTCTGTACTGGCGAAAGAAACAAAATCCTATTACGAACAATGGGACAACAAAAGGCCTGTGAGTAGCAGCATTGTTACAGGATCAGGGGTGCGCAGCCTTAACAGTGATGTGCTCATTGAGCTCCCGGAAGTGTACACACAGGAAAGCGTTTCCGTAACAAAAGACAACATTCCCATACAGGAACGATGGCCGTATCTAAAGGTCACATATAAAGAGTTCAGCCCGATCAGATTGATTCTGACCAATTGACATTGGTATCAGACACTGGCAGATGATTGACAGTCAGGGAGACGGTCCATTTTTCTGTCCTACACTAAGGATTCTGTGGATTTTTATTAAGACAATTCAGTCTGTCTGTCACCATGCATATTGGGGCTCTTTGTACAAATGTCCCTTTTGAAGCAGGGCCTTAGGGCTGCAGAATTCTTCTTGAGTCAAATTGCCTCCCTGGCACACAGTGTATCATGGACCTTGTTGACATTGTGCTTGCCTCAAACATTTCTTCTTTGTGGCTCTGATTTCTACCTCCAGGTATCAGGCATGACAGTATGGGGCTCCAAGATGGTGCCCAGTTTTGCCTCTTTATACTGTGGACTCTTCGAACATGAGGTGAAATGTAATCATCACATGTATCCCCTTTGTGTTGGTCTTTTCTAGTGCTAAGGTTACTATAGATGACACATTCAATATTAGCCCAGTATACCCTATGTTGACCTTGGCTCTTATGGAACTATCTATTACATTTTGTTATTATATCTGTTACCTTCCTGCGCTCTGTTAGGTCTGCTGTAGTTGTCATTTGCTGTGCATATCACATGCATGATGATACTAACATCTGTATAGAGACACCACCATCTGATAACAACATAACCAACCTTTGCCAAATGATTCTATGATGGTTATTGTGGTCTGATGCACTGTTGTGTGTTAGTGTTTGTTAGTTTTTTGCCTGTGAAGTTGTATGATATTTGAATAATATGTATATATGTATGTTTGGGACATTTTGGTGTTTAAAAAAAAAAACAGATTTATGCTTAAAATGATGGTGATGCATTTTTCTATTTCTATTTTGATTGTCCACTCAGTCATGTGACTTATGCAAGCCTGGAATGATGGATATTGAAATGGCGTCTGTGTGTACATTTGTTAAGTCTGATGAGGAGCGCTAGCTCGAAACGCCACTTGTTATAGGTGCTAATCAAATTTAATCGGGAGCATTATGCCAACGTGCATAATTGTTTTTGATTCACCGTTTGCTGTGAAGGCTATTTTGGGGTGGGTTGTAATCATGGCCTGCTTCAAGGAAGCAGTGACAGTAATGACAAACAACCTCGCCCTAGTGTCACTTGTAACAGGATCTCTGTCGCTGATTTGAACAAGCTGTTACTCAGCAGTTTCACCATGATTTAAATGAAAGGAAAGTAAGATGTCAGTTGATGACATATACAAAGGATATACAGAAGTGGTGCCAGAAAACCAGCTGACACGTCGGTACATCCCACACCATGGAGTGTATCACTCCATGAAATGCAAGGTAAGGGTTGTTGTTTATTGGGACGCAATGTTCCAGGGGACTTCCTACAAATTCCAGGGGACATTGTTTTAGTCGTGGATGCCACAGCTCAGGGTGGTTCATGGATAATGGGAAGAGTTCTGGAGACAATCTGGTGCAATGGGACTTGTTCATATCGTTTGCCTTCAGACTAAGACAAACATACTGGAGAGGCAACTGTAGCCAAAATGTGTCTGACTCCTTAGTGAATGACTCCTTAGGACTGATAGTAAAGACCAGGTCCCGACAAGGGCTATGTGCTAGCAACCTCTGGACCCAGGTCTTCAAATGTGAGTAGTGTGCTAATACGCTACCTCAACTCCATGCTTCTTGGCTAAAGCCAAAAAGACACATACCCTCAATTTAAAAGCCAATCCAACATGCAATGGTGCATGTGTAAACATTGTAGTACCAACAACAGTGCAGCAGTGTTCCTTTGGGTTATCACCCCAAAATAAATATTTCATCAAATCAGTCTTGTAAACCGAGCACACATCCTTTAGATCGGAATCAAATGATTTTTCCCCCAAAATATCTATTTTCAGTTTTAATATTTTCACTTCGGACTGCAATGGAGCAAATGGGCAAACAGCGAGTGGCTGATGTAGTTGAACTCGTCTCAGAAAAACCACAGGAAGTAGTTGCAGAGACCAGGGTAGGGGGTGTGATGTCACTAAGGGGCTTGAGTAGATTGACTGTGGAGAGCAGGGTTCTGGGATTGTTGGTTGAGTTGCTGATGACATTGGAGAAATGGAAGGATCTGTCATCACTGAGGGTATCACAGTGCATGACACTCCAATCAGCTGTACAGAAAATTTTATATTTCGATATTTCTGCTTATGCCGCCCTGCTCTCCCTCCAGGTCCCTGCTCTCACAGACGCTTGGATCTACCCTGAAAATACAGCTACGCCAGCAGCTCGATCCTGTATGTATCCCTTCTCTCACACGCCCTGCCTGGCCAGGGTGCTGGCACCGGCCTCCTGATTTCCACCTCATGGCAATTCTCAGGCATACCCCTAACTCAATTCTCTATATCCTCCTTTGAGTGTTGCGCAGTTACTATTACCAAGCCAACCAAACGGCACATTGTGGTCCTCTGTTGCCACCCCAAGCTTATCGGAAGTTTCTTGGCGAGTTAGACTTTCTCCTTAGCTCTCTTCCAGGGGATGCCATGCCTACGCTTTAACTTGACTATATCCAATTAGAAAGCTCACATTTACACATCCACCTTGCTATCCATGCTACCATCCACCATTGATTCTACTCTTGCCCTTTGACCTCCTGGCCTGCAAAGCTCTCTTCTTCCAAGACACGGCTGTCAGATGCACTATGCGCAGACAGGTCTAAACTGCGATCTGCAGAAAGAAAGCGGAAACGATCAAACCAGACCCCTGGCCCAGCTGCTTGCTGGTGTCTTCTCTCCGTATTTTCCTCTGCAGTCTCACCCGCTGAGGCTTCATATCTGCGAGCCAAAATCAAAGCCGCTACAAACATCCCACACAATTTATTTGCGACCTTCTCCTGCTTGCTTAACCGCCGCCTCCATCTCCCTGCTCTCCCACAGCGGAACACTTTGCCTCACGTTTCAAACCCAAAAGGCGCCGATGTTCGTTAATCGCATTACTCACTCCCGTAGCCTCACGGCTACTGCTCCCACTGCAAATCCGCCTGGCCTCTCAGCATTCTCAGCGACTTCTAGTGATCACCTTTTGCAGCTCCAAACATGAAAGCGACTAACTACATGCCCACTTGCGGGCCTCTGTACAAGCTATAATTCCATTCGTGTCCTCCCTGGTCAACTCCTCACTGACCACTGGCTGTGGCTTCAGTGGATTTAAGAAGGCTCGAGTCACACCCTTACTTAAAAAACCAACCATGGACCCCTCTACTGTCCAAAGCTACCGGCCCGAACACTTTCTTCATTTCTCTTCCTAGACCCTTGAACGGGTCATGTCTAACCAACTGGATATTCTGACAAGGATGGTGATCATTGAGCAACTGGTATTGAGGCCAGTGCATTCAAAAGATATTACATTTGTAAGATTCACTTCACTTATTTTGTTTTTCAAGGTGTGTAACACTGCTTAGCCTCCATCATGGCTGGTGGTGCAGGGTTTGCATAAATAGCTATAGCCGGGAGCAGTAGCTTGATTTAACACAAAAAATTTGCTGGATTGTTTCCAGGTCTCAGTTAGCATTTAAAAAATGCGTTTGTTGTCCAAGATTAGAAGATTAGAAAGATTTTTTTTTTTTAAGTGGAATTAGCATTTTATGAAGTTATGCCGATTGGTGATGCCTTAGCGAAAGACATTGATCAATGAGACGGGTGATGGCAGCGTTACTACATTTGTATGTGGGCTGATTAGTCATCCCTGTGGATGGCATTGCTGCCGTAGTACTGCTAGCTGAGGTGATATTGAGGTACGAAAAACCTTTGTTGTTTCATGTTCATTAGAGTAGACGACTTAATATGGAGACCATAACATTACATTTTACATTTACATTTAAATGTTTTACATAACAGTATTGGAAATCCAGATTAGTGGCTGCCAGTTATACAAACTGGGTAACGATACCCCCATATAATACAGCAAATATTGGTTCAGCTGATGAAATGACATATGTTAGTTTGAGAGGTTAAACAGAATAGGTGATGGGGAAGAAATTTGGCCAACAGTTTGTACATATTTTTGTTATAATTCAGATTTGTTTAATTCATAGCCCTTTTTAATGACATGATTTTAATAGCTTACGTATATATACATTTAGATTTTTAAAATGTATTCAGTCTTAGTGGCCTGATATAAAATATCTGTTTATACTCATACTGTTCCAACTGTGTTTTGGTAAATATTTGTTGCACGTTTTTTTCAAACACATTGAATGCCACATCTGCAATGGATTGGCGACCTGTCCAGGGTGTATTCCTGCCTCTCGCCCGGAACGCATGCTGGGATAGGCTCCAGCCCCCCCTCGCGACCCTGACCAGGAATAAGCGGCTTAGATAATGGATGGATGGATGGATGGATGAATGCCACATCTTGCATACAAAAGAGGTGCCCTTGGCCACGGGATGCCCACTACTGTTCATGGTATTTTAGTTCAAGACAGTTCCTGTGTTTGGCCACAAGAAGGCAGCAGTGTTCGCTACATCATTATGGTCATTGATGCTGTTCCTGAGTTTGGCCACAAGAGGGCCCAGTGCTCGCTACATCACCACGGTCATTGATGTTGTTCCTGTGTTGGCCACAAGAGGGCAGCAGTGCTCGCTACATCACCATGGTCATTGATGCTGTGGTCCTTTGTCTGCTGGAGAACAGTGCATTGAGTACTCCCTTGTGGCAAATATAACCTGATATTTGAACCAGGTATAGGGCAGCCTCCCCTTAATTTTCCACTTCACTGTTTTAAACCAGTTAATCTGGAAACCAAGTCAGTCTCAAAACCCTTGCAACATCTGAATGAATTTCTGTCACAATGAACACTTTTGCAGTTCTTACGGATAACCACATGGCGGTTTACAAGACTGCAATCTGAATTGAACAGAATTTGCTGGAAAGGTGCAGTATTTAATTTAGATCCCAAGAGGGCAGCACTTCATTATCCACCAGTGCAGCCTTAGCAAGAGGGTGAATGGTTAATGCAAATTTCTCTCTTTTGCCATAAGATGGCAGAAATAATAACTGCTGTGAAAATAATGAATGATGCTTTGCTTAATTTTTATTTACATAAAATGTCAGTCCTTTAAACATATGGTATTTTCTCACAATGCAGCAACCTTGTGCTAAGGGCAGGAATTTGACTATAGCTGATTGGATTAATCAATACATTTGAGTTCAATTTTGTATCCTTTAATGTTGCCGTTCCAGTGTAATTTTACAAGCATTGTGAAAAGAATGCTGTCCCATATGCATCTCGTAAGCCTTGTAAGAGTAAACGAGTGCGTGGCGGAGGAGGCGAGCGGGGAAGGTGGTAAAGCTGGCAGCCAGGCGACGGAGAGGGAGAAGAACAGATGTGAGAAGGGCAGGACACAGCAGAGGTGTGATTATGCTAACGAGAAGCGTTCAGAGGAGGGATGAGCAATCGAAGAGAGGCCTGAGTGGGTATGGACATGTGGAGGGCCAGAGCGGGGGAGATCGGAGGGACATCTGGAGGAGAACGAGTGGGAGAGGCGGACGCGGAGCGAGCGTCCACGGAGCTTCGTGCGGAATAAAAAGCACACCTCCCTTTGGACCACTGTTCTTCTCTCTTCTCCTCCTCTCTCCTTCTCTCTCTTCTCCTTCCAGTCCAGTCTATTTATGCCTTTGTACTATGAGGTCAGAGCCAAAGGACAGGAGAGAAAGAAGGAGTGAGGGAAAAGTATTTTGGAAGGCACTTGGTCAAAAGAGCGATGGAGGAGAGAGGGTGGATGTTATTTTCTGTCGGGGTGGGGGCTGGGAGAGAAGCTACCCTGGATAGCGGTCGTATTTGCGGCTAGAGATGTTCAACCGTCAATCAGGAGGAGGGGATGTGTGTGTGAAAAGGAGTCGTTTTAGTGAATGGTCGGCGGAAATGGAGTTCATCTGCACGGCAACACAGCCCTGCTTCAGTCTCCCTCCAGTTCTCTCTGCCTATCTGAGGCGAGGGAGCAGAGAGCGTGAGGGGGGGGGAGTGCCCTCGAGCAGGAAAGCCCATATATGGTGCGTGACAGCATTGGCGTGTGCTGTCGAAGTAGCAGGTACTGCTGAGTGAGTGTGGGCTGCTGACGGAGGGAGGGAGGGAGGGAGGGAGGGAAGAGTGCGTGTGGATGTGCGCGCCTGCCATTCGACGTACGTGTGCGCATCCGCCCGCTCGAGCCTATGAGCGGGAATCCGATTGTGCCCGTGCGAGCGCCTCTGTGTCAAGTGTGTGCGTCAGTCTGAGTCAGACAGCGTCTCGTCGTGTGTGCGTGCGTCAGTGCTGGGGGACTGACAAAAACCAGGGAGAAATTGGGGATGAAAGGACGGAAGAAGGGGGGGAGACTGAGGTAGGGGGGGAGGAATAGAGGAGAGGATTGAAAGAATGGAAGGATGGCAGAAAAATTGCAGACATAAGAAGGGAGGATGCAGATATTGAGCTTCCTTAAGTGCACTTTAATATAAATGCATTTGTTTGACAATCAAATACACTTATCAGTAACACAAGAGAACACTGATCCACAATGTCTTCTTCATAAATATCATTTCTCATATATGTATTTTTCTTATATAATAAAAATTTCTTTTTTTGTACAGATAGATATATTTATATAAATATACAAATTTGTACAATCGCTTCATTCCACTATCCGTGAATTGCTATACAGCATATACATATATCCATAGAAATATGCAAGTTGATTGAACAGCATTCGTTTTTCAGTTCACACATACAATATAATACTGTTAAAACATTTTTTTTTTTTTCATAAACTTAGCAGTTAAATAGGAATCAATCCTTTACTTTACCGTAGACAACTCTACGTTAGCGTGTCGACACCATGGGAATAGAACCATTCTCAACCCGTGTCGCTTAGTAACTAAATAGAAATAGTACCCCCATCCCTATTTTCCAGTTCATTTTTTAAAACAAAACTTCTTGTCACTTTGGATATTTCCCCTCTTAAAAAAGAAGAATCACTCATACATTCAGACACCTGTTACCAGACCAAGACACCTTACACAGTAAGCCACCTGCAATGTTACCGAGGTTCTTACTGAATTACTGTACGGTGTCACCTGGTCGTGTGTTCACACTGGGCACTATAGTTCGATAATAAGTAGAGTTCCATAAGTCATGGGTTGCCGGGCTAACTGGAGCCACAGGATATTGCGAGTATTGCAAATATTGATGTCGCAATCGTCAGTGGCAGCCACATCTACCCCCGTCCCGTTGGACTTACCGCCAGAGGGGCCATGAACTTGGCTCCTCAGACACAGAATCAAATGTACAAGGCGTTTCCCCAGTGCCACATGCTTTGCAAAACCGCACACGGGTTAGGTAACGTCATTCTCTGTTTTCACAATTTAAAAAAAAGAATTTGTTCGAAAGGGAGAGGTTCTCATAGTTTTTTCCACCGCGCAGTCGTGGCGTGAAAAAGCGCATGATGCCCCTTCCTTTGCTTCAATACATACTAGTACATGTACTTCACGTATTTAGAAAACATTTGTACAGCACATTGATACACAAGTCTGAAATGGATAATCGACCATAAGTTAAGTGTTGAAAAACTGCAGCCACAAACTCAAAGCTCAAAAGGCGTTTGAAGTATCAATTCGATTTTTGCACTTGCGTACAGGCACACAAGCTGGGTGCAATGTGTGTGTGTGTTTTGACATCAATGTTTGACGGCACTCTGACTGAACTGAGGCCCAATGGAGCAGGCAGGGCACGCTGCGTCCCGCATTGTGACGAGGTGTCCGTTTTAAACACTGGAGACGCTGAACGTAGCCTCTCCAGGTTCGCCAAGGCCAATGTTTAATTCCTGTCTTTCAGAACGTTTGTGCTTTGTGTTTGTGTCGCTGCATCACCAAGCATCGAGCAGTTAAACTGGTAATATCGTTTCTTGTTCCAAGAGCAAGGAGAAACATGTTTTTTTTTTTTTTCTTAAAAGTTCACAAAAGAAGTTCCTCACTACGAGTGAATACAAATACATCTGTAAGTTGAGTTGCGCTTACAAGGTCAGAGATCTCATTCTCTGTCTCTGCTCAGAACAGAAGCTTGTTACAGAAAAGCAGTGTGACACAGACTAAAAACCAGGCCACACTCACGCACAGCCATTTTGTTGCACCATAATTGAAATATAAATACATGGATAAATGAATCAACAGAATCAGAAGACAATCTTAGTTCGCATCAGACATGGATAAGTAAATGTCCGTTTGGTTTTTATATACATTATGTATATATTTATACAGTAAATATTCTTCACTTTTCAGCAAAAGTAGCTCCACGAAATATGACAATATGCCATACTTAATGAAGTAAGTCACAGACTTATTTTATAACGGAGGATCACTTCCACTCCCATCTGAAAGACAAGAGAGAGAGAGAGGAAGGGGCGGGTTAGTATGTTTCATCGAGAGTAAACAAAACGTCTAAAGAAAGAGATGCGGATGGATGGGAAAGGGTCCGGTGACCTGCTCTCACCTTTGTGGAAGCGCTGTGGTGGCGGATGACATTGGAGTTGATACAACTCAGGTTGTTGCCCCAGGCCAGGGGCGATCGAGGCACCTGCCCCAAACACGGGTTCCAGGGCGGCCAGCTCCTCCAGGAGGGACTGGGCGCAGGGCAGGCCGGAGGCGGTGGGGCCGACGGGCATGGCGGGGCCGGACACGGGGGAGGCGCTCATGAACAGGGGAGGGAGCGCTGGGACTGAGGAAGAGGAAGAAACCATCGCCTCCATCTCCATCCCGCCCGCTGCCATGGCTCCCCCTTCTCCCGCCGCGCCGACGCCGGCGACCGCTGACGCCCCGCCCCCGACCATGCAGATACAGTGCGCCGATTGGACGCTACAGAAGTGGTTGAGGCCCACGGCGGAGCCCCCTTCGAAGTGGGGGGGTGGGTGCCAGCACACGGGGGTAGGGGGAGAGGGCGGGGGGCACGGGGGAGAGGGGGAAGACGGGCAGAGGGAGGGGGACGAGGAGGAGGAGGAGGAGAGGTCCTGGAGAAGGGTTTCTAAGAGACTCTCTTCAAACAGAGAGATGTCGTCGGGAAAGAGGGGGAGGTCCGGACCTCTCCAGGGCTTGACGGGGTAGAATTCGCCCAGCAGGGAGACAGGGTCCACAGCCGGGGAGGCGAGAGGGAGAGACGGGGAGAGCGAGGGGGAGGAAGGGGAGGAGGAAAGAGCGGAGGGGGTGAGCTTTGGGAAGAGGGGGTCGGGGTAGAACCCTTCCACTAGAGAGCTGATGTGTTGGGCTAAGAGGGATATCTCTGCTCTCTCTTTCTCCCTCTCTCTCTCCAGGGAGAAGAAAGACCCGCAGGGCTGCTTTCCGGGCGAGGCCTCGGGGGTCAGGAGGCCCTCGGGGGGGTAGTGGAGCGGCCCGAGGGGCACGTCTACGTACAGCGGCCCCCGGACTTCAGGCAGGGTCATGACGGTGCAATCGCCATCCCCAGGGCTGTCGGGCGTGGGGGGCAGTTTCTCGTAGAGGCCCCCGCTGCAGGGCTCCCCTGGGAAGAGCAGCTCGGAGGAGGGGGGGGACAGGGTCAGTGGGAGGAGTGTGGAGTGAGTCATGGGCACGGAGGCGGGGGGAGAGGCGGCGGCGGTGGTGGCGGCGAGGGTAGGCGGTGGTGGGGAGGTGGCGTCAGCGGGGTCTAAATTAAAGAGCGACTCTCCGAACAGGAAGCTGCCCCCGCCGAGCTGAGGGGTGTAAGGGGGGGTGCAGACAAACTCTTTCCCCTGCTGGGGGTTGGGCATGGAGAGAGGAGGGAGGGGCAGGGGCAGGGCAGGCAGCGGAGGGTCGAGGGGGAAGGACGGGGGCAGGAAGAGGTTCTGGGTGAGGAAGTCCAGGTCGGACACCGTGGCAACAGTCACAGGAGTGGAGGACGTGGAGGAGGCCGGGCTGGGAGCGGGCCCGGCGGACTGCTGCTGAAAGAAGGCGTCCTCCTCTAGCGAAGAGAGGCTGGATCGAGGGTCGGTCTCCATTTGGGAGGACTCCCCGGTGGCGCCCCCTAGCTCCTCGGAGGAGCCGGTGCCGCACACGCTGGCGCTGAAGTCGAAGGACTGGACGGACAGGCCACTGCTGCCCGGCGTGAACACCTGGTCGGGGCTGGACAGCGTGTCGGGAGACTGCAGACTCAGGCTGTCCTGGAACGTGGAGCTGGTGCTCAGGACCAGGGTAAGTTTGGTCTGCTCTGTGCACAGCTGCTGGCGGACTGACCAAGCCTCTGACTCACTGAGGGAGGGAGAGAGGGAGAGAGGGAGGAGAGTTTAGCCACGGCTGCACTCTGTTGAATCATCAATGTGTCGCATCTGACGATGTTGAATCCTTCCTTGTTTGGTAAGGTTGTTCAATAATGCCGGCGGTACAATTGCCAGGTTTTAACGACGGCACTGATAGTGGTAAAACTGTGGTACCTGATGACGTAGTTGTGGCAGCTGATGGGATTCTCGCCTGCCTCAAGCTGCAGGACCATGTACAGCCACACCCAGGAGCTGTCCACTGCCTCCACCCGTACCACCATCTCCACCCGCCCTTCACCTCCTTCACGCACTGCAGAGAGAGGGAGAGCGTGAACTTTGACAATCCACAACCTACAGCAGTGCAGAGTAACATTACATTACATTACATTACAGGCATTTAGCAGACGCTCTTATCCAGAGTGACTTAAACAGTGTCACATTTCTTTACATACAACCCATTTATACAGCTGGATATTTTACTGAAGCAATGCAGGTTAAGTACCTTGCTCAAGGGTACAACGGCAGTGCCCCACCTGGGATCGAACCTGCAACCTTTGCGTTACAAGCCTAGTTCCTTAACCACTATGCTAACACTGCCGCCATACAGGTGAATTACGTTCGACTCGTATAGGCTGGCTTCATTTAAACGGTTTTTAATTCTCCGAGCGGGGCGGACCACGTGACCCGGGTAGCTGCGGTACTCACACAGGCTGCGGTGCTGCGCGGAGGCGTGCGAGAGGTCCTGCGGGTGCAGCAGGCTGTACCAGGATCGGGAGCGCAGGGTCGCCACATCCAAGCCCAGGTACACGTTCACGCTGCAGGGAGAGAGCGCGGGGGAAAACGGGGGTCAATCAGGGGTCTTACTCAGCCCGTCACAAGAGACATCCACACCTGTCATGGAAATAGACCCAATAATCCGGGCCCGTATGTATATACCATCTCAGAGCAGGAGTGCTGATCTAGGATCGGGTTTCCCCTGTCCATATCCTAACCTTATCCATAATGGGTTAGCTGCTAAACTGATCCTGGATCAGCAGTCCTACTCTGAGATGCTTTATACACGTATACTAATGGCGTATAGAGTGCCGAGATGTGCCCCTCACCTGTCCTGTGCATCTTGCAGCCTCATGTCCCGACTGTGCTGGGAGTGGAAGCAGGCCAGGAAGAAGGTGTGGTCAGCGGGTGGGGTCAGGGCAGACTCTCTGACAGGGGCCGGGAGAGGTGGGTGGGGCTCCAAGGGAGAGCAGAAACACACCCACACTGGGTTGGAGGTCCAATAGGAGGCAGGCGAGGAGGCAGGGCACGGAGGGGACAGGCATCGCGCACGTATCAGCACCAGCTTGTTGCCGGCGCTCTGTCTGCGGACCGACTTCGAAGTGTTGAAGCGACACCGAAACAAGCGCTCTGAGAGAGGGGGAAAGAGGGAGAGGGTTTTCCGGTTAGTGAAGTGGGAAGTCAAAAATGCCATCAGTCGTATTATCCATGCCTCAGATATGACGGACAGAGAGACAAGCATGCCAATCGTACCTGTGTCAGGTGAAGTTATAGGTACAAGGTTGCTCCTCATGACGAAGTGGTCAGTGGGATCAATGATGTCATACACGCTGTCACCTTGGGCGACCAAGTCCACCTGAAAGATTTAAGCAGGAGAAAGTGCTTAATGTGAATCAATGGATCAATTAGTCCAGGTTCCTGCTATCTCGAGGTTGCCTGAACCACATTCATTCTGACCCTTTTATCAATCCGTCTATATAAATTAGCCCTCTGTTCTTTCAATGAACGAGCCCATTTCTCCATTCTGTTCTCTCATACACCGGTCTGGGTGAATTATGAATCACAATGCCCCTCCCCTCTGCCTTTGACGCGCATTTCCTGTTATTAGAATCCAATCAGAAATGAATCATTCTGTCTGTATGAGGCGCACTCTCCACACGGCCTCTCTCGCTCAATTCGTACCGGCGACCCCTTGAGTGCCTGGTTTTTAAAAAGTAATTATCGGTTATGACTGAGTCACCCAAACTGCACACGAGTGCACAGACGGAGAGAGCGAACGTGTAATTCACACATATCCGTAC
This sequence comes from Aldrovandia affinis, assembly GCA_029706075.1. Taxonomy (NCBI): domain Eukaryota; kingdom Metazoa; phylum Chordata; class Actinopteri; order Notacanthiformes; family Halosauridae; genus Aldrovandia; species Aldrovandia affinis. Next base: position 991,690 of record JAINUG010000211.1, read on the forward strand.
CGACCATGGAAACAACGGGGTGTTTCAACTGCTTAGATTAAAAACTATTTATCGCCAACGAATTGTATTCAGTCATCATCTGTTTGTGTCTCTGACCAGCAGCTCGTTCAAAATGTTGAGAATATAATGCAGTCACAAAATAAATATCTTACGGCAATAAAAAAATTAGATCCTGCTTTATCAGATAAATCAGAAAATATTTGAAAATGTCTAAATGACTCACCATCGAGTGTCCGAGATGTTCGGCGACGTTGTCAGACAAGTAGAGCAGTTTCCCCTCACTGGTCAACAGGAGCAAGAACCCCGGCATGTCCTGCACCAGCTCCGATAAGTCCTGGAAGGACAGGAATCTCGCGCTCTCTTCGTGGAAACCAGCCGCGGCCACTTCTGTGGGTAGAGAAAAAGCACACGCGTTTACAACACGAAACGCAAAAGACGCGCTTATCCTTTGCCACTCATTCACGACACCTAGCTCTTTATCGCTGTCTCGTGTGCAAAAGCTACTCTCCCAGGGCACGAGCGCATCTGGTTCAGTGCTGCTATGCAGAAAATCCCACTCGCACTCATTCCCTCAGCTGCTCCGAGTACAGCTATTTCGCTGTCAGCGCTCCTCGCTCTGTTTGTATAAGCGCCGCCAGAACCTCGGACAGCGCCCGGCACGGTTCAGAACTTTGGACAGCAATACCTGCCTCTCAGACGTTAACGCGTCATACGAAAACGGTGTTTTGCACAAACCTTAAGCAAGCACGAATAGATATACACGAATCCATAGTTTACATCATGATGATGTGCATAACACAATATAAGCGCAATCCCAAACTAAACGGAGGAATGAAGTTCACCTGTTGATTCAACCTTGCCTGTGGTGCGCTGTATTAGTAGCCTAATAGTTTCACATACGCCAACCAGATAGACTGCTTTATGCAAATATAATTTATTTCAAATTTCCAACAATATATATATATTTTTTCAGCAGATCTTTTCACACATGTAGACATTCAAGAAATTAGCTTTTATCATAAAAAGACAGGAACAATATTTCAGGAGGAATATAGGTTACAACTACGTTTTAAAATGATCTTTCCTTTTACCTTGAGAGAAGAATGCCGATTTCCTCGTGTGCATGCAGGCTAGCGACATGATGTGCAGGTAGGAAAGTCGAGCTTTGTCCGCATCGGAGATCGGCAGCAGGTCCTTCAGATTCCGAATCTCCGCATTGATCTGGTCCCTCCGAGCCTTGGACGCCCCTTTCGTGGATCGATACATTGTAGCCCGAGTAGCCGACACGGTTTTGGGTCGGGGATCTGTTGACTGCGACCGCTTAACTAAAGTAGACTAAATTTTGACGTCTCTCGCGCTAATTCTGCAATAATAACTGCTTAATACTTCAATAAGTTAATTGTGTTGCTTCTCTATGGAAGTTTAAACTCTTTAAAATTCCAGAATCCTTCCTTCTGGTACCGTGGTACTGCTCTACAATTCCGCCCCAGCACCCGGCTCGGTCGGCCGGCCGGTGGTTTGATCTTTCTCTCCCCCGGTTCGGAGTGTGAGTCAGTCGGCGGCTGGTCGCCGTCTCTCGCCCAGATATCGGGAGCCCGTGAATCTGGTGGGTTGACTCTGCTCGCCGGTAACTTATATAGGCTGGGACTCCGTCGGCATAGGGGGGCCCCCAACGCTCTATCGTCGACGTAGGAAAGAAGGGGGGTCAGGAGTGGAGGGAGAGGGAGGGGGATTGATACGTCTCACATGAATGCTGCCAATGGTGAAACTCTCTCTCTCCCTCTGCACCCCCCTCTCCCTCTCTCCATGACTATGCTCCGACGTCAGCTCCTCTCTCTCCTCGCCGATGACGTTGGCTTGATACCGGGAGCTCCGGCGACGCAAAAAGCCCGATTTGGACAAAACCGAGAGAGGGGCGGGGATAAACGTAGATGGAGTCACCGGGCCCCCGGTGTAATCAAGCGGGAGGGGGGTGGCGGGGCTCGTTATCACTGAGCTGAAACTGAGCTACATACGAAAGAGATACCCAGCCTGTCTCGCTTCATTCCTGTATCCTTGTCTCCATAGCTTTCCCTATCTTTCACAAATTGAATGAGCGAGCTACTTAAAATCAATTCAATCCCTCATATTCCATTTTGCTTATTTCAGTGCACGTGTCCTCACATCACATTCTCTTTTATACTATTTATCTATCCTTCCGACAGTGCATTGGTTAAGTAGCTATTTATATCATCCAGGTGAAAATATCTAAAATGACTACTGCGGATACGTAGATTCATTAACGATGTTAAGATCGCTATATTTCGGGCGATTGATGTGTTGTAACAGACATAGCACATACCTGTCTGCACATATATTGCGACCACTTGCACAGATCCGTAACGGTATTTAAGTGCATTGAATAATGGAGCAGAATGAAACGAAGCGTGTTCATTTCAAACATGCTCACCAACCCATGGAAATGCATACGGGTCTGTACAGGTTCCCCCGATTATTGATACTCCTTCGCAGCCTTACGCGGACAGCGAAATTGAGTAAACGAGTGCGGCGAAGGGAACGGGAGTAGGGAAGTATCACACCGATGAATACCCAAACCAGACACTTTTTTTGTGAATGGATACGATTGTCGATTCTAATTGAGTTATCTCGTCCAAGCCTCAAGGGTATAAATGAGAGAAAGAGAAAGAAAGGGGGAAGGAAGGTGGAGGTGACGTACAATTCTTTGAGAGATATCTTTAATTGCGTTACATCAGTTACGTAACCCACGATTTCCTTATAAGGCAAAACAGAGGCATATTTGGATGGAACAGAGAGGTGGTGTTTAATTGTGTCGCGATCGGTGTTCTGTATTCGTTTAGGCTTAACTGTTCTGCGTCCCTGGCTGAATGAATATAAATTCTTTAAAAATAGCATTTCAAGTGAACCCCGACTGATGGAAAAAAGATTATTAATACAAGCAATGTTTTAAAATACATTCTGTATTTCTTACAGAACATTTTTACCATTTCCTTGTCCCAAAGCGCTGGACAGAGTAAGTTTTCTAAAAGGAATTGGAAAAGAACATCCAGATCCAGCTAGGGAAATTTTAAAAAAGGATTATTTAACCCCTAAACCAAGAGCATTTCTCGCGCAGTCTTAAAGAGGACCACAACCGTTACTAGTGCTGTTGCCCAAACAGCAGTACCTGCCAATACATATCGTTCCCTAATGGCGAACACGAGACCATGGCTGTGGTGCCAGTTTTGGGCAATTTAATATGCGGCGGTAGAGATAAGACCCGAGTTCCATGTTAGCCCTCACAATAACACTCACAGGCCATCAAATTATCACGCAAAACACGATTCACGATCTTGAATGAATAACAAAATAGATTTACTCATATTTCGTTCTTATCTCTGTCCAGCACAGTGGCGGAAAACACAGGGCGCTTGTCGATGTGTCAGCCAATCGAATCTTGAAAACGGCATAATGTTCCAATTACACAAAGGTGTCCTGTCAAATGATGACAACAATGAAGTAAAAATCACATGTATACACAAGGTTAAAGATGCTATACTTAGCCTTGTATCCCATGTTGTCATGCTGCGCTATTTTTAGTTCTCCCTCCATTGATTTAATAAAGAATGTTTATGTTGGCGCTTGTCTTCGCCCTTCGCTATTATATGCCAGCGATGTCATGTGATAAGCGTCTGGCGAACATATGTCAATTTTACAATGTGAATGGGATAGCTGACGGCCACCATGTCCCAATTAAAAGAATATGTTAAGCAGGAAAGGAAAGCAACACAAGTCAATGAAAGGCTAATGCATCTCTGCGCCTCTTCACAAACTAAATCAAGCACCCGCCGTGTTATTGATCGGACTGAACTGTGGAACTTTAAATTGCGAGTTAAAAGGGAGAAACGGGCCATGATATATCAATTCGGCTACCTGTCCAGAGAACACTAATGCGACCGCGCGAATAACACATCTTGCATCTTGTATTCAACTCGGTCCATTTCAAAGGGTAGAATTTAAACCGAAATGCGCTGTACACAGAGAATATGTATCATTGTTTTTTCAGTCCAGTTAATTGAAAGATACAGTCTTTGCATACACGCGCGCTGTGTCTCTCACCTGTTGCATTGTTTATTGTGAAAAATTACTGTTTCTATATATAGCACACATTTTCACCAGTGACCGACATGTACCCGCGCAAACACTCCACGCAAACTCAAAATCTTCTATATTTAGAAAGGTGCTCATGTTTTAGGCTAAAAATATCCAGTCGTTGTCGTGTAAAGCGACGTAGTCGTGTCAGAGACATCTTGTAGTAATGTACACCATAACTCATTTAGATACGCTACAGAACCTGGTCAACTCTCGCTGTCTCACGTTAACCGTGTTAACGGCGAATATCTTCAGAAAAACATTACCTTAAATCACTCAATGTTGACCTTATAGTAGCCTAGTTTTGTAATTAGACATATTAATAGAAATGCCCAGCGTCTGAAAGATCGCCGAGGCATCATTTCTCATAAACATTGAATAATTATCCATTTGTCCCGGGAATCTCAGTCTGACTGCTGTTCATACACGGTCAATAATTATGAATAGAAAATGTCTGAGACAGGATAAGGGAGGCAATATGTAGAACAGTGAACATGTCAAAGAGGGGCTTGCTTCTGTATAGCCACTTGTCAAGTATTGCCGCCTTGTGAAGGGATTTGAATGGGACTGCGAGTCAATACGAACAAATATATGTAATGGTGCAAAATCCAGATTCGTGTTGTAAATAAAACGCATCACGTGATCTGCTATCAAAATGTGACGGTATAAGAGGGAACAGTAGGCTATGCGAGGGAATGTTTTTGTCATTATGGCATGAAAATTAGTGTGTATTTCTTTGCCATTCAGTGACTTGTGAATAATTCAAAGCGTCACACTCTATCAGTAGCCGATGTAACGGCGCGCCAACCAATGACAGTGTAAAGTGTTTTAAGTCTTAAAATGTAGATTATATGATACTCAAAATATGTAAATGAATCTCGTTTTACCTCACCCTTTGTTTCTCGCCAGCCTACTTGCTACTCATTGCCTGCGCAACACGCGATTGTGATTGTTCCCAATGTGTCAACTTTTAGACTTCAATAGCCTATATGTTTATCTCAGAAATACAGCACCTGAATGTTATAACTGAGATATTTGTTTTCTATCTCTGCTCGATAAACACTAGCTTACTGGTGAAAAACACACACACTTGAAGTTGTCCGGTCGGTAATCGTAATAATGACACTAAGATGAGTGTCCAAAACAGAATATTCTCATGTCCGCCCCAGCAAAATGTTATCACTATTGTTGTTGTTGTTATGATAATAACTGCCATTATGAGATCGGTCTGTGTGTGGGCATCGTGTGTGGACGGGAAATCGGGATGCAATGACGGAGCGGCGGATGTGAGTGGGGGGGATAAAGAATGAGTGTACCGTCTTTCCGTCCGACACTGAAGGGGCATGTTTATCCTTCGTTGTCCAACACCCCCACCCCACCTCCCCTCAACACACACAAACACACACACACACACACACACACACATTACCGATGACCGTGGGTGTGTGCGTGTGCGTGCGTGCGTGCGTGCGTGCGGGTGTTTGAAAACAATTTAATTTAATTCAATTTGTTTATTTATATTGCACCTTTCATACATAAATGTAGCCAAAGGTGCTTTGCAGAGAAGTGATACAAATGAGAAAAGAAGGATAAAACAAGGCAAGCAAACACATGACATAACATAGGATTAAAACAGATGCAAGAAAATTAATAAAATGAGCTACAATAAAAATGTAAGTAAAATAAACGATACGATATAAAAAAGAAAAAAATAAGTACAATTATGTCAATTAAAACAGTTCGAAGGCCATCTTTAAAAAGTGTTTTAATACAGAGGGATTTTAATACAGCAACTGAGGGTGAATCTTTGATGTCTTGAAGCAGGCTATTCCATAATTTTGCAGCATAAAAGCTAAAAGCAGTCTGTCTGTCCCTTCGTTTTTAAAAACACACGTGGATTTTGCAGAAGGCCAGCAGTAGATGACCCGAGTTCATGACTAAAGCAAGGTACAATTATACGCGGGTTCATAAAAATGCTTTGTTTACAGCTGAAGTAGTTAAAGGGAAGGGCTCTTCGTGAATGCACTTCTGAGTAGCCTTCTTAACCTTATATACAATGAAATGTCCGTCACTCCGTCAGCTACTGTCCTTTTTCTTCTGACAAATATGCGTTTCAAAAGTGATAACATAAGAACCGTGCTATTAGTAAGACCTCATTGCTGCAGTTATTCGTTACTGTGCCCACTTTGACCCGGGGAAAATCAGCAAAGGCAACAGGTGTTTCCACATTCTTGGTTCAGCATATTTCTGGCCTGCAACTGAAGCTGCTTGAAAGACAACCAGCTTCCTCGCACTCTTCAGCCCCACGAAGCACGCTTATATTGAGCTTTTCTCACCCGTGCCATTTTCGTTGGTTATTTACGATTGCTTTGTAAATAACTTCAAAGTAAACGTTAGAATTGAAAAAATTTAGACATTTGAACAGTCATTACTACAGTGAACTTTGATAAGATACTAAAAGTGTGTGTAACAGTTTTTGGTTGGTTTTCCAGCGTGTACGAAGCAAGCTTCCTCTTACACTCCTGTGTCTAAACACCCACATTTAAGAAGGAGAGAAAATAAGGGAGAGAGGCAGCAAAGAGTTGCAGAAAAGTATTTTCTTGGGGGAAAAAAATGCCAATGCTTGTCCTTTCTTTCAGAGTTTTCGTTTTCACTGCTGTTTATTTTTACACTGAAAGAATCAAGGTCTTCACTTCACTTCTTGAAAGAAAGGAGCTAATCTGTCGCCTAGCAACGCCTCCCACTCCTGTGCCAGCACAAGAGCAAGACGAGAAGACAAGAGAGGGAGAGGGAAATGGAGGGAGAGGTGCCGAAAGAGGGATGAGGCAAATAAATGAGAAAGATGAGGGAAAGGTTAGATAGGAACAGAAGATGGACAGAGAGAGAGAGAGAGAGAGAGAGAGAGAGAGAGAGAGAATGATGCAACAGACATAATGAGAAATGCAGAAGTGGTTATGGCTGTGTGCCTCAACCTACCAGCGAGTGGTAGTATTTGTGTATGTTAATTCATCCATCCATGTCTGTGTCAATGTATTAGAGGAGACTGTAATGGTTTTAAAGTGTGAAAATGTGTCTGTGAGTATAGAGTGTGAAGGTTTTGGATGGTGTGTGTGTGTGTGTGTGTGTGTGTGTGTGTGTGTGTGTGTGTGTGTGTGTGTGTGTGTGTGTGTGTGTGTCTGTGAGAGAGAGAGAAAGAGAGATCAGTGCACTCTTGTCTAAAGACTCTGTTGTTGTGTGTTGTGCAGCCTGGTTCACTGGCAATGACCAATGCTTCTAAATGAGCTAAGTAAATGCACGCACACACACACACACACAACATACACTCACATACATACACATACACACAACACACACATACACACAACATTCACATGCATGCACTCACATACACACAGACCCACACACATACTCACACACACTCACATGCACACACACACATGCACACACATACACGCACACACTCACATGCATACACTCACATACACACACACACACACACACACTTACATATATACATACACGCACACACTCTCACACACACATACACTCACACTGACATACAAACACACACACATACACTCACACTGACATACAAACACACACACATACTCACACACACACACACATGCATACACTCACATACACACACACACACACTTACATATATACATACACGCACACACTCTCACACACACATACACTCACACTGACATACAAACACACACACATGCATACACTCACACACACACACACACACTTACATATATACATACACGCACACACTCTCACACACACATACACTCACACTGACATACAAACACACACACATGCATACACTCACATACACTCACACACACACACACTTACATATATACATACACGCACACACTCACACACACATACACTCACACTGACATACAAACACACACACATGCCCCCTCCTGCCGGTGACGTGTCCAGATTCTGTAGCCTTGTACCTTTTTTCTTCCTTTTCCTTTTTTCTAAAATTCAGTTTATTTTTAGAATATGATGCAGCATATGGGAGGAACATTCCAATTTGTTCAAGAGTAGTATTCACTCTTCCCTCTTCTACCAGGCTCTCACACCGAGTGAGTTGCAACTCAGGCCCAACTAGAGGGTGATAAAAAAGTACATATGTTCTTCTGTGAAATCCAAAGGCATTTCTACTAACTATTTACTGCTGTCTACTTCTATCAAATCTGTGTATTGATCTTCTTAAATGCAATGTGTTTTTTGTAAAACATATGACAATGTGGGTGTGGAATGAAAAGAGGGGAGATGGACTAATACATACAAAATGTGTCTTCTGTTTAACCAGGTTGAATATTGATTGGGAAAAATGATAGGCAAAGCTTATTTGAAAGGCATTCTGAAATGAAAGCAGCTATGTTAGCAGAGCCATGGTAAGTATAAAAAATACAATTCTTGTACCTCATGCACACATTTGTGTAAATTTAACAGGACGTATTATGTAAACCTCCTGCTCCACACTGACAGTAATACATGCCACCACAGAGATATTTTCTCTCTCTTCTCTCTCTGTTGGTGCTGATGCAGGGTTGCTATGGCAATGTGATGTAGTTGTGTGACATCACTACAGAACTCCTAGCTGCATTTTTTTGCATAGCATCTCTCTCTCTTTCTCTCTCGCTCTCTGTTTAAATATAGTTCATAGACAAGTGAAAGTCATTGCATTGTGAAATAATTAAAATGAGCGTTGACTCAGATGTTAGTCCCAGATTTAGGTCCAGGTTTATTTTCATTCACCTCAACCTTTCTTTCATTTTGAAATGCAATTAGTCAGTATCCTTCTCTGAGCATTTTAACCACCGTATCTACCCTCTTGTAATACTGTCATTCCCAGAGACTACAGTCAGTTCCAATCCCTCAAAAACCATGCACAATTTACCTTAACCTCTTTAACTCAATACAAGACAGGACAGCCCATCTCTCCTGAAACTCAAGGAAACTCACTGCTATAGATTCCTGGAACCTTGTCTTCCACACAAGCACATTTTTACACTAAGGCAGTTTTCTGTGTGAGTGCACACGTGTACATGCGTTTGTGCAGAAATATCCTTTTTAATAAGTTTCTTACAGTTTTTCCTCAATTGTTTACATACAAAAATTGGTACTATGGACACAATTATCAAAAGGCCTAAAGCCTATGTATCAATAAAAACAACTATTTTTGCAAAACCATAAGCACATTTCACTTGTTTTCACACAAATTGCATTGTCAAATTAACTTTTTGCAAAACCCTAAACACATTTGTCCTCATTAAGCGCAATCTCCAAAAATAAAAACTCTTGTGTTCACATGGAAAGCACTGTCATTCAGAATACTAAACAATTGATCAATTGACCACACTCAGTTCTCAAAGGTACAAACACTGCTTGCCTAAATTATTCAATCACTAATCAGAGATTTAGCACAGATGAAAGGGCCAAAGGTAAACTCCCATAATAATGAAATGAGGACAATTTTGATTGACCATGTGGTCAAGCATGGTTTGACCTTGAGGGAGGCTGGGCAAAGGGTGCAGCCAAACCTGAGCCACTTCATTGTTGCATCCATGACCCAGACCATCACAAATGAGAATAGGTAAGTACTGTAAACATTGGAGTAATCTCACTTTTTTTCTTTACTGTTCTTGTCTTTAGTATTACATTACAATACAGTACTCAGCGATTACTGTAGAACATGGTAAACTAAAGTGAACCACAGTACCAGTATGTATCATGTATGAAACTGGAAGTTGTAAGCTATTCCTATTTTGTCAGTACAGTATAGTGTAACATAACTTATTTTGACAGAGTTGAAAGATGACCAGCTGGCCTGACAGAGATGAGAGACAAGACAAGTATGTTTATTCTTTGACATAAATGGTCTTCCTGTACAGACCTACAGCATTCTCATGTTCCGTTTTTCCCTTTGCTATCCCCTGAAATGTGCCATACTTTTTAGGTACTAAAATTTTAGACACCAGCCCCAGCAAAGTTATCAGGAACGTGCCTGCTGGCGCATCGGTAGTTAATAATGTTTGCCCAGCTAAACTGTACTGCCTTTTTGTTTCAACTAAGTAAAGTTCAATTTCTTAAGCAACTATTCCACTCCCCTTTACTATGTTAAACAACCCCATAACACAATCTAACACTGATAGCCCAATGTGTCTAATCAAAGACGAGTAGGAAAATATATAAAATCAGGGGGATAAAGGATGAATACAGACATGCAGGAGGTAGGCATAATAATTGAAGCACCAAACAATATATGAATATTTATTAACTAAAAAGGAGTTGGGCCTGCTTTCAGAACAGTTTCATTCCTCCTTGGAATGCTGTTATACAAGTTTTGAACTGTTTCTAGTGGAATACTGGACGTAAAGCCTCCAGTTCTTTGAGAGATGGAGGCGGTGGAAATCTAATCTGCACTCTACGTTCTAGAACTTCCCATGAAGTTTCAATGATGTTTAGATCTGGTGATTGGGGAGGCCATGGAATGTGTTCGACTTCATCCTGGTGTTCGAAAATGACGCTTGAACATCTTGAGGAAACAATGTTTTCACCATAGGGTGCACCTGGTTACCTAAAATGGCTTCATATTCCTTGGCCATAATTCTACCATGCAGAGTAATAATCGGACCCAATGACTCCCACGAGATGGCTGCCCATACCAGAACAGATCCACCACCATGTTTAACAGTCGGGAACAGGCGATAAGGGTTGAAGTCTTTCTTTGGCTTTCTCCAAACATAAACCCGTCCAGATGTAGGAAAAATAATTCCTGTGCTCATTATGCCAGGTTATGCATTGTTTCGCATTGGCTTTGCTTTCCGAATGGCAGCCCTACCATAAATATCAGCTTTGTGAAGCTCACAACGTACACCTTCTGTTGAGATTGGGTCACAAAGGTGTAGATTCACTTCTGTGGTCATTTTTGAGGCCGTTTTGTATTTTTTAGTAATTGTCTTGTTAACTGTCCATCTATCTGTCTCGGTGAGCTTGGACTTGCAACCACTGTTCCTCCTTCCTGATGCAGTTTTTCAAAGGTTTGGCATATGCCATCATGATTTTAGACACTTCCCCATGACACATTAAATAATTTGGCCATATCTGTGACTGACGCACCTGCAATTTGGGCACCAACTATTCGGCCTCTTTCAAAATCTGTTTGATCTCTCGTGTTGCTTTAGAAATTCACATATTAAAGTTTTGATTTAAAAATGTACTTATTGCAGAAGCATATTGGTCATTAGTATTGACATGAAACACATGTGTAGACTCGTTTTTTAACTGTGATTTAGTTACTTCAAAATATTTGTACTTTTCCACTTGGTGTTTCCATTATTTTGTCTACCCTCTGTTCATAATATGGAGTTTAATAAATAATTAGTTTAACAGAGCTGGGCCAGCACATAGCCCAATGTTTCAGCATAGCCTTTCCCGAGGGAGTGCAGACAGAAGACAGAGGCAGACAGAAAAAGAGAGAGACCTGCTCTTTATCTACCGTATCTCTTTTCCTCTGCATCTCATGGGAGATACGGAGTAAAGGAGAGAAAGAGAAAAAGAAATAGGGTGGGGGAGATGATGACAACCTCTAGGGGGGAGATGAAGTGAAGCAGATAAATATCTCCTCTGTGGGGGGAAAAAAAGAATTGAAGTGAAGGAGAATAAGAGAGACGTGCTCCGTGGGGAGGCAGAGTTTGAGAGATCGAGAGGGAGAGAGAGAGAGTCTTCACAGTGATGACCTGTTCCCATGGTTGCCCACATAGATAACAAAAATGCAGAACCGCCACCCTCCTAAATTCCAGAGGCACACCAAGCTTAAAAGGCAGCAAATGGCTGGAGGTACCAAATATTTATCAATTAGTCCAGTCCCAGGCCACTTGCATACTGCATACTTGGCATGTCAATATGTGAAGGATGAGTCTTTGCCCATCTCTAAACACATATGAATGAATGAATGGCTGTGAATGTTGACTGTACAAGAGTAAGCTTAAGGTGGCGAAACCCGCATTTGTTGGTAACAGATTTTAATTGAGTAAGTGTTGCATGATGTCTTACTCGAAGGATCCTCGGTTTTAGTTTAAATTTGCAAATGTACCAATAGCTAATCTTAACCAACCATTTAATTTCACGGTGATTGTGATTGGGCGTGGGCGTGCAAGCCAGAACCAGTGATTGCATAACACGTTCCACCTGATCTAATTAAGGCTATTTAAGTGCAAATGTATGACTGCTAAAGGGGCTATTCTGTATGAGAGTCTTTGCAAGGCATGGATAAGATGCCTTGGGATATTTTTTAATAAATAGTCTTTTTGTAAATGCTCCCTTTGCTGTTTTTATGGGTGGTGCATTAGGCACACTGTCACACAATCCAAACACATCCATGGTTTTCATCTGTTCAGATGTTAATAGCATTTATTTCCAGAGCACGTATAATGTATTTAAAGCTTTAACTACACACACACACACACACACACACACACACACACACACACACACACACACACACACACACACACACACACACACACACACACACACACATACACACACATTCACACACATTCTACCATCCTATTTGATGTACTATTGAGCCATATTGAGTATCGATGTATTCCAGTCCATCTGAAGATAATTACTGAAGAAATGGCACAGGTTTTTTTCTTTCTTTTTTTTTTTTTTTTTTTTTCAAGTGCCACTTCTGTGATAACCGTGTATTGACTATTACAGTCAGGGGCAAGAGTGTCCTGTTACTCGTCTTTATTCTGGCTACCTGGATCATTGGTTCACTGGGACACTAGGATACAGGAAGAGCTTGGTACTTTTAAAGAGTCACTACTGGCCAGTGATCTTCATGTGTCCTTGTGATCCTCATGTAGCATTGTAGTATTACTGCAATATACTCCTATTTATGCAGTAACATTAGAATAATTTAATTTAAAGCAGGGAAAAAGGGTTTGTGCTTTTGCATAAATTTTTTCATTCTGATGGCGCACGTTATCATTTGTTTGAAATCTTTGGCTACACAAGAGAGTCTCTTTATTCCAAACCTTGGAAGGATAGGCATCGGACAGCCAGACATAAATATATAAATAACCAGACCTGAATTTGCTCTCTCAGCCTCACAATCTGTCCTCACACTAGGTCTCTGGGAACATTATGTCTTTTTGTTTGAGTCAGGTCCAAAGAGAGAAGTGATTTGTTGGTTGTTGGGACATGTGCCCATACACGCTCACACACATTCACCCCCTCCACACACACCCACACACACACACACACACACACACAGTCACAAGCTCACACGTTCACACACACACACACACACACACACACACATTCATGCTCACACACTCACACGGACACTTTCACTTACATAAAATGACACTCTCTCTGATTCATTGACATGAACTTCTGAATGAATCACGTCAGTTACCAGGCAGCTCTTGGCTCTTATCCTGTCCTCCTTTAATAAATAAGAACAGCACACCTCCCCCCCCCTCTCTCTCTCTCTCTCTCTCTCTCTCTCTCTCTCTCTCTCTCTCTCTCTCTCTCTCTCTCTCTCTCTCTCTCTCTCTCTCTCTCTCTCTCTCTCTCTCTCTCTCTCTCTCTGAATGGCCTTGTACAGTACATGTACATGTTAGGCATTTAGCAGACGCTCTTATCCAGAGCGACTCACACAGTTTACATTTCTTTTACATACAATCCATTTATATACAGCTTGATATTTTACTGAAGCAATTCAGGTTCAGGACCTTTAGCTCAAGGGTGCAACGGCAGTGCCTCCACCTGGGCAGTGAACCTGCAACCTCTGAGTTACAAGCCCAGCTCCCCCCTAACCACTACACTACACGGCCAGCCATACCTGACTCATGAAGCTTCACGTAAGCTATAACCCATATCATAGCCGTATAACTGTGTAATATTTAGAATGCAGGTGAGATTAATTAGTATATCAAATGCAATGTCACTGTATGAATCTAAATCTCTAGATTGAATACATAAACAATACATAAATAAGCAGTCCATTTAAAACTATTTAAAACACTACAACAAAACCGGGAACACAAAATGTTAGGAATAAATAATGCAAGTTATTAGAGCACAAATGTGTGGGCTATTAGAGAGATAGATGTGTCAAGTCGGTCGTAGGCATTAAATTAGACCCCCCCCCATCGTGTACACAACAGTAACATAATCACAGTGTGACACATTTAAGATTAACAGCATAGATTCAGACAACGTGACTGATGGCTGACTTGTGGTCATGTGGCATATGGGGGGGGGGCGGCGGTATGAGTGTATGAGTGCATTCAAGGTTGAGAATTGCAAAGCTTAGAGTGACTGGAAGTTGAAAATGGTTTTATTATTTTGATGTTGAGGGTGCTGCCTGTTGTCTTTTTCTACTGAACGTGCTCAGTGTCAAGGAATGACCTTAAGATATACCTTTGGACGAAGATAAAACGTGAAAAATGATTGATGCCGCAATACGTTCAATCAGGAACGGTCTGTCAAGAACTCTACAGTTCACGATACCATAGTTGCATCATATTGGCGTTTTCACCTTTTTGGCCACTACCTGTACATGAATAGACTTTTCTGTCAGGAAAGCTGCCAGTTCTATGTACAATTCTATCTGAATACTACTCAGTCAATGTGTAGTTCTTTGTTATAGACTCTCTTTTCATCATGTCTTTGTCTACACGTTTGCTCCTTCTGGTGTCTCCTTGTGCCTCCCCCCCACCAATGCCCAATCACAATTCTAGGCCCACATTAGATCACATGTCCCATCGCTGAAAATTCCTGTCAATCCAGAAGGCTGTACACAGGCTGTACACAGTCCTCTGAGACACCAGTTGAGCTGAGCAGTTATTTCACCGCAGGGCCATACAGCTGATTTCAGGCATCCGACCAACCCAAGGAGTTGCTATTCAGTGGCCAATATGGCGAATAAAGTGTCATTGTGGCACGGCGATGGGTGTGGCCACCATGCCAGGTGGTGAGTGGATGGGGAAAAAAGATGAAGTGTTCCAGTAGCTGTTGTATCTCCGCTTCTTGGGGCAGTCAGAAACTAAATAAAACTAACAGGAAAAAGGACGTTTACTAAGTTTATTAGCAAGTTTATTACTTGCTCGCATATCACTGCTTTGTCCATGTACAAAAATCTCTCTTCCCAGGGGTGGTAGGCTGTGCTTTTATAAAGGCTGAGTGTAGGCAATAAATAACACCTGAGTTGATTGCTAATTAGGTCCAAGCTGCTGTCCAAGGTCCTGTAGTACTCCCCAGGCTGTGGGAGGGAGCAGGGAGCAGCCAAAAGCCGCAGCCCTCTCCACGTCTCAGCAACCCCTAGATATTCCCAGCCACAGTCAGCACTGGCCATACAAAGAACCATTTCACTAATCAGAATTTCACATCTTATTTTGAAATCATTAACTTGAGGTGTTATTCTGTCTACAGGTTTAGGACAGTGCAATGAACACCTCTTTTGCTCCACTCTTTGCAGACCTACAGGGAAGAGCAATACACACCGTAGATAGAGAATCCAAGCCACTCAAAACACAATATTATTTTTTCAGAGATGATATTAATGTCACTCACAATGCTTGCTTGGACTGACTCAAGGACATATCTCTTTAGGTTTAAAAAGTATATGAATAACTCCAATCCCTGTCTGAAATGCATAGCCCCACAGTAATATATTTCTTCTCCATTCTTCTCCATAGCAATTTCCCCCAAAAGAATGACAGTGTATCCCATGTGGCCAGCTCCCTCTGCTTGAAAAGGATATGCAGCAATGACTCTAATTAGGATGCCAAAGCTGATGGCTCAGAATGCCAAACAAAGATGTGCATCATTGTTTTGTACAGAGGGAAGACAATACTTAAAGTTTTCAATAGGAGCACCGCTGTTGCATAATCTTCTCAACCATGCCAAATGGATCTATTTGCCTGTATTTCAGAAGAAAATGTGACTTTCGTCTCTAAGCGCAGTCTAATAATGTCAATTGAACAAATGACTAGCATAAATGAAAAACAGCAATAGACTTGAAATGGGCTTGATAATTTGATTGAGTCTGTGTATCATATCATACATGACTTATTTAAACCCACAGCTTAGCAAACCATGGTGAGTATGCGACTGTATGTTACTGATAACTGGCTTGCAGAACAGAACCATTATCAATGTGTTACTGCACATTCACGCATTGCTCCAATTTTACCCAAAGTGCAACAATGAACAGGGAATTTCATGCATCCACTTGAGGTAAAATTGCAAAATGCAAGAGGTTACAAATGTATGGTTATTGATTGAACTTTAGTGGATGTGAATTTAAAGCTAATTGTTACACCTGATTTTGTTTTCACCTAATTTTCCCTATCAATTGCTGCAGCACGATCGAACTAACTCAATATTTAAATGCTACACCTAATCAAGAGTACATGAGAATCTAGAGAAGCAGTATTGAAAAGCATGTCCTTACTCTCTTGTACCCGGTTGATCTTTTACAGAGCGTGTAATAATTCATTATTAAACTAATAAATCAAAGCAAGGAGAGTCCCTTTTGATCACTTTTCAGCATTCAACTGCACCAGACTTTGAAATAACCAAAGAATTAAATAAAATGCAAGGTGGGGCCGCAACCATCTTTTCTTTATATGTGACTTTGATTCTAGCCATCCAAAGTATTACTGGCACACATTTATATTATTGTGTATAGTGTTGGACCCTCCAGTACCTATTTGCATGGCAGGGGTCCTTTTGTTCATTATGGCTCACATTGCATGCAGATGAGGTACTGTTGAATTCAATGAGGTGACGCCGATCCACAAGTCCAGAAATATTCTTAAATACACAAAACTATTTCCAGGGAAATGTTAAGTTAGAGACTGATAACTAGAAGCAGTATTGATCAGTCACCATGCTATCTTGCCTTGAGAATGATTGACAGCTGTTTTTTTGTTGTTGTTTTTTTTTAACCCTTCCGCAATGCGTCATTCATCTTCAGATCTATCAACGCAGAGATGGATAGGTGGAGAGGCAGGCAGAGCCTTCAAGATGCCGCGTGTCCTCGCTGTCTCTATTACTCCATCCTCATCCATTATTTCTACCTCTTTATTCTACCTTTTATGAGATTTTCTCTCTTTCTATTCTCTCTGTTGGCGGGAACATTCTTTCAGCTCGAGCCCTTTGCCTTCGATCGCCCACGCGTCCATAGCAACAACGCTGCCGTATCTTAGTAACCACATTTACGCACATGGTGAGAAATGGGGGGGTGGGGGGGTGCTTTTCAAAGACAGCGATAGAAACAGAGGGCAGAAATATTAGCAACATTTATTCATTTCGTTAGTGGGAGGGGGAATTGAAAATCAGTTATGAAACCTATTAATCTTTGCAGAAAAGAGGAGGGGGAGAGGGTAGGCTACAGAATTGCAAATATTTATATCTTTATCTTTGAAAAGAGAGGAGAGACAGATTTGCGAGAACATGTTTTGGAGAATGGGCTGGCTACACTGGTTAGCATAACCGCTAATATATTCAACTTACATAACACTATGGTATACCACTATTCCACAGGAGGCTGTGAAGAGGCTGTTTTCCACACAAAAAGCGAGAATCTCACAGTCTCATTGAGGGTTGATCTATAACCACTTACAGCATCTAAAGGCTGGAATCAGTCATGCAAATCATATCATGGTTAATTTAGCTCCAGATCTGTGCAGCGACATTATTCATAAATGGCCAGGATGGATTTCTCATCTGAACAGAGAGATTGGAATCATGTGATATTTATCGACCAATTAAGGCCTGCAAAAATTGGCAAGGTCATAACAGGCTACAAAGGTACATTGTTAAGACAAGCTTAACTGATTCCATCGGTAACTCGTTGAAAGGAGGCCATGTCTGTCGCTGAATAACTAAACGGGCTGGAAATACAGCCAGGTTCAAATGCTTGACGTTCAGGTATACCAACTGCACATGATCTTGGCCAGATCCACAACCTCTATTGGTCTCTGTATTGCTGAAATCCAAGCGTGACAAGTTTGAACAAGACAAGAAAAGTGCTTCATGTTCTATATTCATGGTAGGTTGCAGTTTGGTATAGTTTGGCAAAGGATTGTGGCTTGGACCCAAGAGCCACCAGTCAACACAGTCCTTTCCAGCCCTGGATGTGGAGAGAACATAGGAATGTGTTGTGGAACTTAGATTAATTCTAACAAGTCTACTTCCATGAATATCACAATGAAATAATTCATTTGTTCCTGCTGTAAGTTAGAGATCGTTTCAATCGCAACACCTTCATAAGGAGCTCTGTCTTAATTGCGACTTAAGCTCTTTGGCAGAGATGGCAACCCTGGCCCTGCAATCTTCCTTATTTTTTAAGCCAAAATGAATGCAAATGAATATGTGTTCAAGATGCACATTTATTCATCGGCTCTGGCCAGGAGTGCCACCAGGGGGCGGCGATTGGCTGTCTGCCCCAGGGAGTGGGGAGGGAAGCCGACAGGACGTTCGCTGCGCATAAGAGTGGCCCTGTAGTACAGAGTTACGGTCGACGGCCTGGTGAGTGCCGTCTCGGAGGAGACGTTACTTCGCCTTTGTCACTACCGGTTGCAGGACTATGGCAGCGAACTCACATTACTGGGGGGGATTGACATAAAATAGCGGGTCTAATTTTTAAAAGATGCACATTTATTTCACTATTTAGATATACAGGTAGTGGCCAAAAAGGTGGAAACACTTGGGTAAATGAGGGACACAAAATATATTGACAGCAGGTTCTTCGACATTGGTGTTGTTCCTGAGTTCATTAAGCAATTAAGAACATAAGAACATAAGAATACATAATGATGAGAACGGGCCATTCGGCCCATCTAGGTTCATCATGTCCTAATCTAAAGAGTATCTAGTACTACATCTAGCCTGGACTTGAATAGCCCATGCGTTTCTGCCTCTACTACCCGACCTGGCAAGCTGTTCCAGGCATTGACAACTCTCTGTGTAAAGAAAAACTTCCTAATATCTGTGCGGAATTTGTCTTTAACTCATTTCCACCTGTGGCCTCTTGTTCTGCTGACCCCACTTATCTTTAAAAATCTTTGGTATTTTACTTTGTTAATCCCTTTTAGGAATTTAAAAACCTCAATCAAATCCC
Source organism: Aldrovandia affinis (assembly GCA_029706075.1). NCBI lineage: Eukaryota > Metazoa > Chordata > Actinopteri > Notacanthiformes > Halosauridae > Aldrovandia > Aldrovandia affinis. The sequence goes on from JAINUG010000211.1 coordinate 1,011,020, forward strand.
CCCTAAGTCTCCGTTTGCTAAGTTTAAATAGATTGAGTGCCTTAAGTCTATCATCATAACTTTTACCTTTCATACCAGGTATTAGTTTAGTTGCCCTTCTTTGGACTTTTTCAACATTAACATCCCAGCATGCTCAGAGGTTGTGTACAATAATGATGGGCAGGCTGGGTTGTCTATAGTTATGGTGAGAATCTTCAGGATCTTCCGTGATGAAGACAGCTTTACTATCTGATGTTTCACAAGGAACAGTGTCTAAGGTGACGTCAGCATGGAATCCTGAGGGAAAAACTTCATCAACTTCAACCAACTGTGATTGGAAGCACTTACTCCTGGATTGTGATGCATTAGTTCGAGGTGCAAGGCTAAACAGGCTAGCAACTGTAAATAAATTGACTGCAAATTTCAATCTAGGGCATGAGCAGGCAATTTTATCAACGGTGCGTCTAGAACTTGACAGAGCAGGATACCATAATCATATCACTGGTGTTTCCACCTTTTTGGCCATTACCTACAGTTAATAATAATTTTGGATTTCCATTTTGGTATCCTTCGCTGCCTAATATAATATTCCATTACAGGGTCAATACACACAGTCCAAAATTAGAAGCTCTGATGTGAACTGAGTTGCTAATGTTGCTCATTCATCCCTCTGTTTTAATTAATGGACTCATTCTGACAGGCTCGGGGGAGGGGGTGGAGAGAGAGAGCGCTGTACCTGGACTAGTGGAATTCCTATCTCCTCCTCCAGGATATACAAAAATATCCATGCCCATTCATGTAAATATAGTAGTGTTTTCATAACACAATACAGGTGCGTAGATAGCATATGAGGTGTATAATTGGAGCGGATGTCTGGTTCAGGGAGAATGGGTGCACCGTGCGGGTGGGGGGATGGGGAAATGCATGCCTTTTTTATGTGGCATCTGTCCTTTATTTGCATCAACGTTTATGTCCTTTGATTTGTGTTTGGATGGTACAGGTAACTGCCAAAATAAGGGCAACACTTTGTTAACCCGGGGGGCGGGACACTCAAATGGCCCTGACCCAGGCTTGGAGAGCACCAGCTGGGCAGGAGAGGGTGGGGGGGGGTTGTTGGAAAGGGGAGGGCCGGGACTCTCCACCGGTACCAGCCATGGCACCCCCCGATGGACACTCGTGGTACTGCCCCCATTTAAAGAACCCCTCATGTACTCAAGTGTTGCCTTTATTTTGCCAGTTAAGTGTATATTCACCGGGCAGGTTTTTTCTTTGTTTGTTTGATGCTTCGTCACCTGTTTGCCACATGATTTTAACTCACCTGTTTGCAACATGATTTTAACTGGCCTAAGACTAGGTGTGACTGGGCCAGGTGCTCAATCAATCAATCAATCACTTTATTTTTTTGCATTTACAAACAGGTTGTCGAATTACATCAAAAAACAGCCATTTGTTATTATTACAATTACAACCCATTAACCCCTGGTCACCTAACCCGTGGAATATCCCCTGGGTTCAGTGTGAGGTTTTGTGACTGGGCCAGGTGCTCAGGGAACTGGGTAACAAGGTATGCAAGTTAAAATGAGTAATGTGTAAAAAGCTATACCCGGACTGATTAAAGCTGCCTGTCAGATAAAGGAACTGATACGAGTTATCTAAATGACCCTCTTGGTCCCTTCCATCTTTCTGCCCATGGCATTCCCACTCACTCCTCTCTGCATCCTGCCAGCCTTGCCTGCCCTCTGTGCCAGGCTTGCCCGTGAATGAGCTCATACTTTGCTGCAGGTGCCAGTGAGAAATACCCACTCTTCCGTTTCCCCTCAGCATGCACGCGTGCGCGCACACACCCACACAGACGCACGTGCGCGCACACACACACACACACACACACACACACACACACACGCACACACAGCATATTGTCTCTTCTTTGCCTGCCGTCCTCTCCCCATGCCCACTGGGTCAGTAAAGCACAGCCTGGGATTCTGTGCCATTCAATGAGGTCATCCTTGGCCCAGGGCACCGGAGGGAAATGCCCAGGTTTGTCCTGTTCCATTCTTCTTTCACCCCCCCCCCCCACCCACTCAATGTACAATGTGTCCCTACCCACCACTAGCGCCATCTGAACCTCAACACCCCAGCCCAGCTCTGCTTAAGACGCTGTGACGTTTGTGTGACAGTGTGTGTAGAGTGTGCGAGTGAGTGAGTGTTTCAGTGTGTGAGTGTGTGAGAGCGTGTGAGTGTATGTAAGAGTGTGTAAGAGTGTGTTAGTAAGTGTGAAGGTGTTTGAGTGTGAGAATGAGTGTGAAATACAAAGACAATTTTTGTGATGTGAGGTATATATTTTTAAATATTGGGACATAAGTGCCCTCATAAGAACATAACAATAACCAAAACAGAATCCTTGTTATCTACTGTTGCAGTTTCTCTCAACGATAACAAACAAAAAAGGAATCAATGACAGTTTTTTTCAAGACACAGGTACCCCTGTTGAGGTGCATCTGAGGTGCATTATTTGAAGGAAAGTGACACTTTGAAGGTTTGTTGCGCACATACACACACACACACACACATACACATATGCATTCACCTCCACTCGCTCTCCAAGGAAAAACCAAAAAGCACAGAAGACAGAAAAAACGGGTTCAGTGGTCAAATAGGTTACAAAACAGGCAGCGAGCTTCCATCAGTAGCTTGTTATTCCGGTCTTGTCGTCCCATCTGTATCTATGTAACACTGCCCCTATGTGGCAGCAGAGTGGAACTGCAATTTACCGTTTTGATTATATAACGCCGCACTAGGAATGACTCATCACCCTTGAGTTAGGACAAGATCTGGGAGGAGGGGCGATGCAAGAAGCAGGGAGGGAGGGGTGGGGATTGGGGAGGGGAATGGGGTAGGTAGGGAAATTAGGGTTTTCTATGATTTTATGGCTAAGGGATTGCTCTGTGTCTGGGAACAGCAGAGCTCTCCTCCCAAGTTGAAATAAAGAACACACGTATCATGTTGCATCCTGTAGCTATTACCCTTGCGGGCTTGCAAGCCACCACATTATAGTTCCCCCATTCATTGTTTGGCTACACATCTCAAGGTCAACGACCAAGGTGACACACAAACCATTATGATGGATCATTATTCAGGCTGTCTTTGTGAATGTTCCTATTCATTCATTCCTTTCTCTCTACCGAGGCTCCATTGTCTTGCCTTCCATGGCTTCAGGGATGAACAGAATGTGTCTGGAACGCTCTGTAAGAGAAGAGTGGGGCGAGTGTTGTGTCTTCAGGGGAGATATGGAGAGGAGGAGAAAGAGAGAGCGAGCGAGGCAGAGAGACGGAGGAGGAATGGAGGGAAGAAGCAGTGTGGGGGGGGGGAAGGAAAACAATGCATACTTAGCGTTTTTTAAATATTTTATTTCATTTTATTTTAGTAGTATTTCCTGAACAAAAAGTACACCATTTTTATCAAAACTAAAAATAGTAAGGAGAGTTTGAATGATGAACAGGGTTTAGGATGGGGACACGGGAGTGCATCAGAAGAGGGGGATAGCATAGGAGTGGTTACTGGTTATGTCTATATGAGAGTGAATACTACACATACATGGGAATGGTTTGGGAATATAGATTGTGGCATGCTGGGAGTCATGTTTTTTTTGTAAGTTTTTTTTCCAAAGAGAAGGGAACACGTGAAAATTGTGTTCACAAGACCTGCGAAATATGTGTTTATGTTTTTCCCATTTTGTTGGTGCTGCAGAGGGTTGTGATTCTGAACATTTTTAGACAGGGCGTTAATAGTCCTGCCTTGGAGAGGGGGTGGGCTGGCTGAATTAGGGGTGGGGGGTGAAACGGGGGTCAAGATGGGAGTCAGTGGAGGGTTACTGTGGAATGGAAAAGGAGGAGGGAGATTTGCAAGAGTGGTTGAGGATGGAGGAGGATCCGGGGGAGATTCGGGGGCAGAGGGTCGCTCTCCAAACCGCGCCCTCGGCTCCACTGTCCCCTGCGGCACGTAGCCCTGGGAGCTCGCCAGCTGAGCGCCCATCAGAGAGCAGTGGGATGGTGGGGCACAGGGAGCAGGTCTGGAGAGCGACCTAGCTGTTCGGACCTCAGACAGAGAAGGAGGACGGAGAACAGTAAGAGTGTAAGAGCGGTGTGAGGTTTGAATGAAGGATGGGGCTGAGGAATGGTGCGTGCGTGTCTGAGATCAGGGAGGAAGGGCGTAAATGTGCATGAGTCGGTAGGCGGATGTGGTCAGTTATGGGTGTCAGAGCACATAATGTGTCGTTGCCTCGTTTAAGGGTGTTCCTCATTAATACCACACAGTTCATATTTAATGCATGATGTAGTAGTTCTTGCTACTTTCTGAGGTTCACCTGAACTAACCATTATTTGACCCTGTCAGTATTGTGTCCCCCAGTAATCACACAGAAAATCTGTCAGTGAATGTGTTTATTTCTCTCTCTCTCTATCTCCCATCTCCCGCTTTTTCTCTCTCTCCCAGTCTACAACATATTCTTTTTTAAGAGTGACATCGTCCTCTGGCTCTCTACCACCCTCCCCTCTCTCTCTCTCTCTCTCTCTCTCTCTCTCTCTGTTTCTCTCCTCTGTTTCCTCTGATCTCTTTCTCTTTTCTTCTAGAAGGTGTATGGGCCCACATAGATGGAGAGGCGGAGGACAGAGCTGGTCTGGTAGTTCATGATTGGGTTGATGGACACCATTTCCAGGTCTAAGACGTACTCCTTGGGTCCGGTCACGGACTGAGCCAGAACCAGCATGGCACTGATGTTGTTGATTTGCTGCAGGACACACACAACGGAAACAGAGGCATGAAAACAAGCTACTACTAGACTTGGTAGTATTTCTTGGTAGTATTTCATTGACAGGGTGGTAATGTCCAGTCAATCTCAAACTTATCAAAGGTCTGACGTTCTGTTGCATTCTGTTTACATTAGGGCGGTCAACCAATTAAAATAATGTGTTGATTTGTTTTTTTCCCCCCATTAGCTGAATGAATCGGCAATTAATTGGATGCAAGTCATAAAAAAGGTTTTGGTAGCACTTTATTTTATGTTATGCTAATTGTCTACTATTTGATAGGTAAGTATCTAATAATAATTAGTAATAACTGGTAATTATTTTAACAATTCTTATTAAACTAATGGGTAATAATTTGGTCACAATAATCACGATAACATGAGTATTAACTTAATAATTTCATATTTCTAAAGGGTAAGGTAAGTTCAAAGTAAGTATGGTATATTGGGTACCTGGTATTTACTCATCTTTTTGTGCTAACAATAGGCAATAACTGGTGCTCAATTTGAAAAGTTTCTATAAAAGTTATTAGTAACTAATAGGTCAAATAAAGAGAAACCTTTCACCTAGTTATTGTGCGGTTATTTTCACCTTTCTGTGATAATAACAATATGTAGCCCAACAGGAAAGTATTCAAGTAGGTAGTGGTTGTTTATCGAAAATTATTCAATTGTTCCTTTTAACATGCCCATTGTCTGCTACAGTTTTTCGAAGATTAGATTCGCTTTTCATTCTGCGCTGATATCCCAGAATTCCTTTCTGCTGCCATTTCCTCTCCTTCTCCTCAGGGAGCCGTCCTTTAACTAGAATCAAAGACGCAGACGTTTCTGGATGGGTCCATGGTAGAGGCTCTTCTCTGCTGAGTCAGGGCTGTTTCCCAGGGTTACGCAGAGCTTAAGCAGATGGGTCTGAGCGGAGCGGCGCTGTGCTGAGGCTGCAGAGCTGGCACAGGCTCAGACTGAGATACTCCTCAAACATCTGGGCCTGCTGTTCCAGGGAGCATCTCGGGGTGTGAGAAGACTGTGCCCTTTTTGAATTCCCACAGTAAAACAGGGATGGGACAGGACCACGGGCGTGTGCCTGTGAGAGCTGGGTGAGGCCGGGCGAGACCGGGCGAGGGCTTGCTGTGCACAACATGCGCACGGGGCATCTCTCACAGACACTTCAGAATGGCACTTTCTTTTAACGTAGTTTAAATGGTTATATTTGAACTGAAGTAAAGATTCAGATTCTGACCACTTGCTTTTGTTTTGAATTTGTTTCAGATTTTTTCCAGTATTTCTCCCAATTTAGTAGCCAATTATATCCTCTATTTATTTCAATTTGCACTCCCCACACGAATTCGTCACAATTTGTGCCGGCTCACTCTCCACCGATCAGGGCTCCCCACCAGGGCCGGTCTGGTACAGTTGGGTTTTCGAACCGCGACTGTGATAGGCAGCTCACACTAGTAAAGGACCAGCTACTACACTACAATATCAGAGGCCCCAACCATTTTCTTTTAATGAGAGGAGAAATTACCATTCCAGATATGACATTTGTGACCTGTGTCATGCCGTTTCCCTAGGATAGCCGTTCTGCATCTTGCGACTGCTCCTGATTATTGTAACAGGGCAGACAGTGGGCGGGTGTGGTGTTGCAGCCAGAAAGCAGGACCTGTTCCCCACTCACCCGGATGTAGAAGTCACTGCTGTCATCTCCGGACCGGATGCGGAAGGCGTTGTGGGCTCCGGGATAGATGCTGGTGGTCTGAATCTGGAATATGTCGGAGGGGACCGAGCGATCGGACGTCATGCTCATGTAGCGGTGTACGATGGACAAGGGCAGGTCCCGACAGGCAGGCTTGTTAACCGGACAGACACACCGGCTGGAGGGGAGAAAGACAGAATTGGTACATGTTCCAACCCTGTTTAAAATCTAAATATGCAATGTTGGAGCTATAAATATAAGTTGTAGCTCGAAATGGGAGAGTGAGGCTTCACAAAAAGGGTGGAGCCTCTATTAACTATCGATCATTGATCACGATATGAACCAATCAAAAGAACATTGCCCTCCTTTGAACAACATGCTGATTGAAGTCATGGAAGTACATGACATTTTCACCAAGTATGGGGTTCATGAAAGCTTACTCTCCTGTACAGAGCTACTAAATGATGTATCTCTTATACACAAACACACAGGCACTTGTATGTTTGCTACTGGTCTACAGAGGGTTCAAATGTAGATGCGTAAATCAGGCATCCACCACCAGAGGGGGCTGTTATTATAAGATCACACATACTGTCACCATGTTTCTCCTCTATGCAGGCAGCCTTCAAGCCAAACCTGATAGTTTCAGTAATTATTGTGGAAAAAAGTGAATTGATACCGTATGAGGAAAAATTCTTTAAAAACTGGGACTTGAGCTGCCAGAGAAATGGTTAGCATGTCTGCCTGCACCTGTTATCCATTTAACACCCAGATTATAGTTACACTATTTTAAGGACACTGAAATGCACTCAGATGAATAAAGTATGCAACTGGACCATGATCTGGAAAAAGTAATTTTGATAATGATGTGAGGAATGCATCTCACAGATGCTGATAATATTGAAGAATGTAGCTGAATAACGGGGAAAAGCTGCACTAGTACGTACAGTTGTGTTTACTTCTGTGCATGTATGAGTGTGTGTGTGTGTGTGTGTGTGTGTGTGTGTGAGAGAGTATGTATGTGTGAGTGTGTATGTGAGAGTGTGTGTGAGTATGTATATATATATATATATATGTGTGTGTGTGTGTGTGTGTGTGTGTGTGTGTGTGTGTGTGTGTGTGTGTGTGTGTGTGAGTGTGAGAGAGTGTTTGTGAGTGTGAGAGTATGTGTGTGTGTGTGTGTGTGTGTGTGTGTGAGTGTGGGTGTGAGTGTGAATGTATTTGTGTGTGTGAGTGTGTGTGTGTGTGTGTGCAAGAAAGAGAGTGAGCATGTGTGTGAGGGTATGTATGTATAACTATGAGTGTGAATGTATTTGTGTGTGTGTGTGTGTGTGTGAGACAGCGTGTGTTAACTTGTGTGAGAGTATGCGTGTATGAGTGTGAGTGTGAGTGTGTGTTGCTCACTTGGACACCTGTACGTAGGGGTCCTTGCAGCGACTATTGTTGACACAGCGATATCCACCATTTGTGTTCACGCAGGTTTGTCCTTCTGTGCAGTTGTGTGTGCCTGTCTCGCATTCATTCACATCTGGAGAAAGAGGAAGACACAGAGGAGGTCATGCTGCGCTGAAGAGAATAACAATGAATTCATAAGACGACAAGGATCATCATGATGGCAGTACCAGCGCAGCAGTGGAAGTGGTGAGAAGCAGTAATTGGCGGAATCTGCATTTGAGGGACACAGTTTTGAGCTCCAAGTGTGGCATTGCTGCTGACACATCCTGCACGCAACGACACCGGATTCTAAGGACTGTAAACAGTGCACGCTGAAAGCAAACTTTTCACTGTAAGGAATAGGAATAGGAATATACTTTATTAGCTATGTTACACAAGGTAATTGGAATTTGTCTTTTTGCATATCTCTCGCACAGGGTCAGCCATAATACGGCGCCCCTGCAGCAGTTTAGGGGTTCAGTGCCTTGCTCAAGGGCACTTCGCTTCACTGTACAGCATGCCATTCTGTGTAAGCATAAGCATAAGCAAATTCCAAATCTGAGATCCCATGTCACAAAGATATTGCCGCGGCGACAACGTCCTGTCGATTTGGGAGAGCACAGACTTGCGCACGCATCCACTGAAATGCGTGGCTCCAGCACACTGCTTCTTTTCGCTCCGCAGTGGCACAGCCACATCTTGCACAGCTGATGTAGACAGACACAGGTCTCTATTCAACCAGAGGAAAAGCTATTGTCCAACGAGGCAGGTGGCACCTTGCCAATTGAAAGGCTAACACCCTGGGAGGCACTATGGCCAGTACTGGCCAGATCGGCACTGGCATGGGAATGGTTTGATTCCAGACTTTTGGGGGTGCACTGCACCTGCACTGCACATAGAACAAGTGGATCGGCAGGACACAGAGCCCCCCCTCGGAAAGATCATCATTATTGTTATGGTCCCTGGTGCTGGATCTGGGAATGACCTTGGCACAGGCGCGTCCTTTGTAGCTGGTATCCCGCTGGGCACATGCAGGAGAACCTCCCGGGCTCGTTCACGCATTGGAACTGGCACAGGAAGCTGGAGAAGCTGCACTCGTCTATGTCTGCGGAGAACAGGGAGCCTGAGATCAATCATCTTTTTAAAATGGGAACACTTCACAAGGATGAGAGGGAAGAAGAGCGGGAAGGAAGGACGCGGCAGACAGAGATGCTCCATTCCTTTCTTGTGTACAGTATCCCTCTGCAAGTCTGCACCCTGTCTCAAAGGTTTCACCTTCTGTTGCCTTACAGCCTGAACTTAAAACGTATATTAAATCAGACTTTTCCCACCTTTATTTACACATTTGAACCCTACATCTTCCAAGTGAAAAAAATAATAATAATTTCCGAAAATCAGGGGCACTCCATGCTGACTCACCACAGGCACCCACACGCTCAGAGACAGCAGGTGTAGGAGACACGGAAAGACAGACAGACAGGCATGAGAAACATAAGCAACCTGTCAGCCTAGTGGACGTGGGTCAGGGCTAATATCGACTCTTACCTCTGCAGGCGAAGCCGTCAGGCCCCAGCTCATAGCCCTGGTCACAGCGACACACAAAGGTGCCATAGGTGTTTGTGCATCTCTGCTGGCAGGGGGCGCCCATGTCGCACTCATTCACATCTGGGAGCGGTGAGGGAAGGGGGAACAGGCAGGCCAACACGTTAGTGCACTTCAGCCCGGGTTAAGCAATGAGCTTACAAGTCATTTTGCAGAATGAGTCGTATTCAATAGGGCGTCAATTGAGGGGGGTTTGACTTTTGAATGTGATTTCTGTGGTTGTATTGTTTTAGCATATCCGTTTTGAACGTGAGCTACTGGGTTGGGCATTGGGGTTTCAGTAGGGGGCCTCACCGATGCAGGAGCGATTGTTCCCAGCCAGCTGGAACCCGGGTTCACACTGGCAGGAGAAAGACCCGGGCACATTGACACAGCGATGCTGACAGTACCTGTACCTGCACTCATCAATGTCTGAGAGCAGGACGGAAGGGAGACACCATAGTCACACAGACAGACAGGCCAACACTAACACACACTTAGAGGTATCGTTATACCTCAGTAATACCGCAGATCGTCTAAATCATCAAGCTGGTCAGCTATGCATTCTTTTTTTTATTTTATTTTTAATTTTGATTTTTCCGTTTTTCTCCCAATTTTAGCCAATGATACCCTCTATTTTATTTTGTCCCCACCCTCACGAGTCCGCCGCCCGTCGAGTGGGTGCAGGGTTCTGACCTATTTCCCCCGCCTTCTTTCGAGACGGAGATCTTCCACGGACTCCATTAAACACCAGGTGATTTCAATTAGGTTCCCTCCCCCTCCCCGGAGTTGAAGCCGCCTCCGATCGGCTGACGACCAGGGCCGGTGAAACGCGGGTTTCGATCCTGGTCTAGTGCATTGGGCAGCGCACACCGCCCAAAGCACGGTGCACATACACTGGGCCATCCGCCAGCCCAGCTATGTATTCTTAAGTTTGAAAGTTCCGTCTCTGCTATTGCTGATGTGCTAAGCGGTCCGATTTGCAGGCTCCTTATGAATATTTGTGAATGGGGTATAGTTGAAGACAGATGATAAAGCTAGTGGAACTATGCAGGAAGAACCAGAACCTCCTGCAAGCAGCCACTACCAAGCAAGAACAGAGGACGGAAAGAACACAAGAGCTGACCGTCTGGTTTTGTGAGCATCTGAGGCTGAAGGTGATGCTTTCTTATTTACAATCATGAAAATCACTGTGCTAAAGCAGGTGACCAGAAACTGGATGAAAGATACAAAGATCAACATTAAATCAGATGAAAGACACAGTAGATGAGATGTATACACTGGAAATCATAACTACTTGCTAAGGATAAATGTAGGAGAAATACAGTATATATAATTCAAATAAATTTTTTTTTATATGTAATTCAATTTTTATAAATGCAGGGACATGACATGCAACGCTCCAGCTGAGCTCTTAATAAACTCCCTTCCTCTTTCTCTTACCTGAGCTCTTAATAAACTTAAATAAAAATTAAGTTAAAATTAATAAAATAATAAAAATAACTATCACCTGTGGAAAAATGTAGTTTGTGTTTATTTATTTATTTTACCTCATTAAAATGTTTTGTATTCTTAACTTCGTCTTCTTCTTATTATTATTATTATTATTATTATTAATAATAATAATAACTTTACATATATTTTTGTTCTGTGTTTGTCTGTTCAAACCTTGTCTTCTAATATTTTTCTTTGAGTTTGCATGTAAAACAATAATAAAAGAACACCTGTCATTGTAGTAAGAGGTAGGAGATGACTGCAGTAGAAGTAAACACAGCTAAAAGCAAGTTTTTGCACGCTAAAATCTGTCTTTTTCAACCACTATATGACATGTTTGATGTTGTCTGTACTGATGTATGTATGTGTCTGCTGCTGAATGTTGTCTTGCTGTGTTTCTGTTTCTGTTTCTTGCATCAACATTGTCTTTGCTCTTTAAATTGCCCCATGTGGGATAATCTCCGGAGTCTTGGAGTGACCCTGGAGTGACCCTGGACGACCAGTTGTGCTTCTCAGGCCACATCGCAGCGATCACCCGGACCTGCCGATTCTCCCTCACCCAAGAGGCCACACAACTCCTGGTCCAGGCCCTGGTGATCTCACGTCTAGAATACTGCAACTCCTTGCTGGTAGGCCTACCGGCCTGTGCCATCAAGCCACTGCAACTAGTCCAGAATGATGCCTGTCTGGTGTTCAATCAACCTAAGTTCACCCATGTCACCCCTCTACTCTCCTCTCTGCACTGGCTCCCCATTGCAGCATGCATCAGATTCAAATCACCGGTGCTTGCTTTTCAAGCGGCTAGAGGAACTGCTCCCCCTTACCTCCAGACACTCATCACACCTACACCCCAGCCAGACCCATCCGCTCTGCCTTCTCTGGCAAACTAACTGTCCCATCCCTCCGAGCACCCGGCAGCCGCTCCTCGCAGTCTCGCCTCTTCTCTGTCCTGACCCCTCGGTGGTGGAATGACCTTCCGCAATCAGTCAGGACCGCGGAATCACTTGCGATCTTCCGCAAGAGACTCAAAACCCACCTTTTCAGACTCCACTACCACTATTCTGTACATCCCTGTCATTGCCTTTTGCTCAATCATTTTAAACTCCTCATTAATTTTTTTAAAATAATAATTACTAACCTTTTCCTTCCCAGTGTTACAGGTATGGTATGCAGCTGCCTACAACGATGTCTATCGCTGTATTACTGCACTGATCTCTTGCGCGACTATGATTGTTCCTACCATGTATTAATGCACATCTTGTAAGTCGCTGTGGATAAGAGCGTCTGCTAAATGCTTAAAATGTAAAATGTTAATGTAAATAAAGTTGTTTTAAATTTGAAACAATTTGTTTGAATTGAATTGAACAGTGAGGTAATAAGTGCAGTTATACAAAGTGAGGCCAGGGTACAGCAATTCAGTGAGAGGCAGTGAGAGGCAGTAATAGACTGAGAAACAATAAGAAGTAAAAGCCAGGAAGAGATACAGAAATATGCAGTAAGAGTCAGTGGCACCGGTCAGCGGCAGTATAGCAATGCAGTGAAAGAGTTAGACAGTGAGAGGAGGGTGCGCGGTGCAGGGGACAGAGAATAATGGCGACGGGTGTCTCACCGATGCACTCAGTGCCAACCTTGCGATACCCCTCAGGGCACTGGCAGGCGAAGCCCCCCTGGGAGTTCAGACACTGCTGGCTGGGCTGGCAGTCATGCTGGTCCTGCTCACACTCGTCGATGTCTGCGCACAACGACACAATGGTGAGCGGGGGAGACGGCGCTCACTGCCTAGTGTTCACACTTTACGTACCCACCCACGATGCCCACAGACTGTTCCACATCATTCCTGTCTCACGCGTTTTTAAAAAACCTCTCGAGTCAGCCATTTAGCAGAGCGACTCACACGATTACACAGTCCATTTATTCAGCTGGATATTTACCAAAGAAATTCAGGTGAAGTACCTTGCTCAGGGGTACAACAGCAATGCCCCACCTGGGAATCAAGTTCCCTGACCATTATACTCCACTGCTGCCCACATTCACCAAAAACATCGGTTCTCACTTCAAATGTACCTTACCGATTACCTTACACATTAAAAAAACCACAACCCACTATCCCTCGCTAACCAAACCACACCACACCCAACAGAGCAGCCATGGGCCCCTCTCCCGCATCACTAAAGCTGCCCTAACATCATCTGTTCCAAATGCTCAATTCCAGCTCCGGAGCTCTGAACAGTTCACACCTCCACCTCAAACCACACTTCCATCCTCCCTGGGCCCAAGCCAATCCGTGCATGCCCCACCCACATCACCTGCCCCTCCCTCCCTCCTCCTCCCTCCCTCCCTCGCCCCCCACTCACCCACGCATCTGCCCCTGTGTGACTCATACCCCAGGGGGCAGGAGTTGTAGGGCTCTGTGACCTCGTCTGGCAGGTGGCCCTCCGGAGGGTTGGGGGTCTCGGGGGCCGAGGCCGGGATGACCGAAGCCGAGCGCGGGAGACAGAGGTAGCCGCCGTAGTGGTTGAAGCACTTCATCTCCCCCTTGCAGGCCTCCGGGATCGTCTCACACTCGTTTATGTCTGGGAGGAAGAGAGGGATGACGGAGTGAAAGGTGAGGTCACGTACGTAACTGCAGAGGGTAAGGAGAAAGCTGAGAAGGGGAGAGAAAGAGAGGAGGAAGGACTCTACCTCTGCAGTGCTCGGTCTGAAAGTCCCATTGATACCCATCTGTGCATTCCTACGAGACAAAATATCAGTCCACGAGAGGATGAGACACAGTTTTGGCAGCACTTTTATATCAGGCCAATAAAAAAAACCTTTCACTTGAATCTCAAATTGCATACAATATCCATGAATTGGAGTACAGAGTTGGCCCTATTAAAAGGTTCAAGAGTTAATAAAACCTTAAGCAATCAATTGGAGTTGTAGACAGCTTTAACGTGACTGTGTTAAACCACGCCGGTACGCGGTCACTGAGTCAGTGAGACTCGGGGGGAGAGTAAATGATGAAGTGGAGGAAAGGTTGAAAAACCGACAGAGAAAGGAATTGGCAGAGAAAAAGGGGGAAGGGATAAAGAGTTGAGATACAGAGTGAGAACAGAGAAAGTTCAAAGAATCAGAGAGAAGTTCTCTGGGGCAAAAAACCATGAGAGAGACAAGGGGAGAGAGAGAGAATGTATAGCTGTTAGTTGCTGATTTACATTTTATGTACACAATTGCTTTGGCAATGCTATGTTGACGTGTGGCCATGCCAATAAAACATGTTAGAGAATGATAGAGAGAGAGAGAGGGAGAGGGAAAGGAAAAGGAATGCTTCCAGAGGAGGGGGCTAAGGAAGATCAAGCAAAATCAAGAAGAAGAAAGGAAGAGAGACAGAGAGAGAGAGAGAGAGAGAGAGAGAGAGAGAGAGAGAGAGAGAGAGGGAGAGAAAGAGAGAAATAGATCGTGGGGTAGAGAGAGAGATTTGCCCTCCTTACCATGTAAGTGTCGATCTCTTCGGGAACCTGTGAAATAGCACAGCGGAGGACCAGAGACACACACATACATAGCAGTGGCACATACACACCCCGCATGCTCACGGACAGAGGCACAGACAGAGCCAGAGCAACGGACACGGTCAACAAGCGCCCTGGAGCAGAGCGAAACAGACGGACGGGCAAGTCGACGGACAGACAGGGGGCAGGGCACAGGCGGGGGTCACAAAAGATGCTGGATTCCGGTCTTGTGTTGAGCAGTCAGTGGATTTTGCTGGTGAGAGAGGAAGAAAGACAAGTTATCGGCCGAGACAAAGCATAGGATCACAAGGGAAGGGAAGATATTAACCCCTCACAGCATTTCTCCATAACACCTTTCCACATTTACAATGCTATCTCCATAATACTTAACACTATACCATACTGTTGTATGTTGTTCATTGTTCATCTACACACAGTTAAGTACTTTACACTCCATACATGTCAATATAATCCATAATATGGACCAATAACACGAATGAACTACTGATATTTTTTGCTTGTTGTGGCAAAATGTTAAATGTTAAAATGCAATTGGTCCAGCACAATTTTGGTAATAAGGTGATAAAAACAACAATGGAAACTACTCCCCCTGGTGGCGAACTATGAACCAATACAGTGGAATATACTCACTAGTAACACAGTAATAACAAAAACATATAGAGAAAACATAAATTCGTTTTTAAAAATGTGAGGTTTTGGCAGACGTCCTTCTATTCTGTAAGGCCCACAGACTACTCTAAACCTAAAAATCATGAACAAATTATCCATGCCTCTAAGCTGTGTCTCTTTCTCCGCCCTTCTCTCTCTCTCTCTCCCTCTCCCTCTTTTTCTCTCTTTCCCTACATTGACTCAGTGACAGGACTGCTGCCATAAACCTTAGTGTGGACTGACTCTGAACTTGAGAGATAAAAACACTCTTGTTAACTCCTTGTGCCATATATGACAACCCGTCTGACGGAGAATGGTAAACGCAGAGCTGTCCAACGTTTGATCCGCGCCTCTTAACTTTGTTTAAAATGCGAATAGCTGTGAACACTATGGAATGTGGTGCGCTGAGGCTTTGTTGGCCGCGGTGCCTGAGAAATTGGCTATCACGTTTCCTCCCTTACCAGGACGCCAGTGTTTTCCTGGTTTCGATCCAAGTCATATCTCGCAGCTTTTCATGGGAGAGGGAAGACCGTGTGGCATGAGAGAGCACTGTGTTTGGAGGAAGGGAGGAACAGACAGGTCCAGCGTTGCTGTGTTCTCCAGCGAGGCTCAGCTGTCACGTGCTCCAGAGAAAATAAAATACTACCGTACATTTGGGCACCAGGGCCCCTTCCCAGCTCCTTTGGATTAAAAGCAGCAGAACAGCCAAACGCAACAATAACAAATTATTTTAACCCCACAATTGCAAGCGCAGACCGGTCAATTGGTCTATGCCTTAGGAAAATATACCGAGATGGAGGGAGGGAGATGCGTAGAGAGGGAGACAGCCATTTTAATCACTGTCTTCCACAAACAGACAAACAGAGACCTATAGACACGCGTGCACACACCCCGGCATTCATGGAAGCACACACACACACACACCCCGCACGCACACACACACACACACACACACACACACACACACCCTGAGGAACACGGCCTCAGCCAAACCTCAAACATAGTCTGCTGCTGCCACCCCCTCTCCCAGAGGTATTGCTGTGTCCATTTTCTGAGACAGACACCAAAGCCAAAGGGAGACGTGCATATTCACACACACACACACACACACACGCAAATACGCACACAAACAAAAACACACGCACACACACACACACACACTAGTATAATTGCATCCCGCTGTGTTCCTGTTATGTTGACTCTCTGAAGCAGCGGGCGAGGAGAAACATCAAGCCGCAGGGGGACGTGCACACTGACACATGCACACCACCACACTTAAATCACAGTGACAGGACACTCACTCACCAGCCCACATTACTGACAAACACACTAACCCATTTACAAACTGGCACCCACACCATCAACTCCAGTAATCCACGTAATAACAAACACACAAGTGCACATCACTGCAGCATGAATTCACAAGCGTCGGGGTACTCTGGTATAAGAACATAATAACACATAATGACGAGAACGGGCCATTCAGCCCATCTAGGCTCGTCGTGTCCTAATCTAAAGAGTGTCTAGTACTGCATCTAGTCTGGACTTGAATAGCCCAAGTGTTTCTGCCTCTACTACCTGACCTGGCAAGCTGTTCCAGGCGTTGACAACTCTCTGTGTAGGAAAACCTTCCTAATATCTGTGCAGAGTTTGCCTTTAACCAATTTCTACCTGTGGTCTTTTGCTCTGCTAACCGAACTTATGTTAAAAACAGCTGCTGGACACTATTGAGGTATAGATATATATTATATATATATATACCTCAATATATATATATTATATATATATATACCCTCTTTTTAGTTCAAAGTAGCCAACTGGGAATAAAGGGCACTAACAAGATAAGACTATGTGGACAGTGAACTAGGATCTTAGATGTACGTTTACAGAGAATGACAGGTGTTGAACAGTGACTTCACTTTCCATTTTAAAGTTGAATGCGTTTCCTAACCTTCACTCTTGTAGATGTCTATGTTCAAAAGCTCTTCATTCTCTTAAAAAAATAACACATGCTGATTTGAAGTACTCTCGTGGTTTCATAACCTGCTTCAGGCTATTTAACCCTCATATATTTCCCACAATGCATTTATGGATTATAGCTTGCAGATCGCACTTCTGTTATCGCTTTTACTCATTCTATATAAAAACAGTTCTTTATCATTTAGACAAAAAAATGTACAGACTTGAAATGTTTAGCTAAGATATACTGTAGATACAGTCTCTCTCATTGTATGCTAAGCTGGGTTGTGTCTTATTGTGCGGAGGCTGGCTTTATCCATTCTGGCAGTGTGCTGGCCTCATTCTGGCAGGAGCACAATCTGGTCCACAGTGTATTCTTGGGACGGGAAGTGGATGGGAACACCATGAGATGGAGTATGCTCAGTTTCAGTGAAATCTTTAAAAATGTCAACACATAAGTGTTTTGGGACAGCCACATGTAGTACATGCTCTGAAGGTTTGTATGGTGATAGGCCAAAAAAACCTGACATTGTAGGGATTTATAATTCCTTGCTTTTAAAAATGATCTACTAAAGATTTTGTGTGGTGCAATCATTGAAATAAGGGTAGCACTAAAAATGACCACTTTACAGCTAACAGCACACATATGCACACGCACATATGTGCATACATGCGCGCACACACACACAAATATACACATATACACACACACACACACACACACACACACACACACACACACACACACACACACAAATATACACATATACATATGCACACACATATACACACACACACACACACACACACACACATATACACACACACATACATACACACACACAACACACACACACACATACACACACACACACATACACACACACACACACACACACACAAATATACACATATACACACACACACACACACACACACACAAATATACACAAATACACACATATACACACACACACACACACACACACACACACACACACACACACACACACACACACATACACAGACTCATCTTCACACAATGACAGCTCTATCCCAATACATGCCTGCAGACTCATTCACACTGACTCTATCCATTGCCCAGAACACTGAGCAAACACAGCTGGCAACCACAGAGGTTGACATCCCCGAAACTGTGCTAGTGCTGCGGTCTGCCCCTCAAAAAAACAAAACGGAGGACAACCAGTGTAAACGAGGCCAGGGACAGGTCAAAAAACGCATCGCTTGAGATGCATCGGTCCAAGGGGGTGATGCTGCTGCGCACTAAGTGGTGGTTGGGCCTCTGGAATCCCGTTGGCGAGGATGTGGGTTCTGGTTGCCAGGCGAGTCATCCCACCGCCCCGGTGTATCCCAGAGTATCACGTTCCAGTGAAAACAGTGACCAGGGCAGCGGAGGGCACCCGCGGCGGCGCGTAGCCGGTCTGCGGCCGCGGTTCTCAGACAGGTCACGGTACCCAAAAATATCAGCCTGCGAAAGGCCAAACAAAGAACGGCCACGTGTCTGCGAGGGTGCCTGAGAGGCTGCAGCGCTGCCGGCTCAGTGGACGCGATCCCAGAGTCAGGGACATCTGAGGACATCCCAGAAAGGTCTTTCCATTTGCGTATACACTCGGTTTCCCGAGCGCTAACATATAATGCAAGTGCCACTCAAGCGTGCTACAGACACACAAACTCAAGAGGAGGAGAAATGATCACAAACCCACGATGACATCAGGGGACAGTGGAGGTCCACACTGAAGGGTTGGCAAAACTGCCCAGAGATAGGAAAGAACGGCCTCCTCCCAGAATTCTCTGGGCCAGGGGTTCCCAAACTGGCATATTTATATATAATATAAATAATAATATATGCCATTTTAGCAGACGCTTTTATCCAAAGCGACTTACAGTAGTGAATGCATACATTTTCAGTATATGTGGCCCCAGTGGGGATTGAACCCACAACCTAAGCGTTGCCAATGCTGTGCTCTACCTACTGAGCCACAGAGAACCACAACCACATATTTCTGCCCTTAAGGGAGATTTTGATGTCTCCAAGGTGTAAATCAGATAATGTGAATCTGGATCTCACCTGTTACCTACATTGATGTACAATGTTATATAATACTGCACAGTAGAATACTTGCTTTGGGCTCATGGATGGTGCATCCAGGTGAGGCACTGGATCAAATATTGACCCTGCCAATGCCAACAGTGGCCAGAAGGCATGTGGGGAAACACATCATTTGCCGTAGCATGGCCCAGGGATGACCCGGTTTCGGTCGGTAGGGTATTCCCTGCTTTATCTGTCAGTAGCCTCTCCTCTGGGCAATCAGACGGCTGTGCCAGCTGCTCTAGTTGTGCAGTCCTTCGGCGCACAGCTCAGCTCAGCTAGTGGACTGCAGAGTGAGAAGAAGCAGCAGCTGGCTATACATGTTTTGGAGGGCACACTAGTTATACACTATGCTAGTATACACCCTCACAAATTGAGTGCTTTGTAGGGATGGGATGGGCCTGCAATTATATTTGGCCATTCCAAATTCGAATGGGGGGGGGTATGAGGGAGAAAAGAAAACCGAACCCTGATTTGTTACTCAGTTGTCATGGCACAGTTCAAACCTTTCTCATTCAATAATAATAATGTGGTTTCAAACTCTTCGCCCAATTCTAATAAATTGGGACACCTCAATTGGTTATCAATGATCTAAAAAGGTATACTGGTAGGTGTAAACAATAAAATAAATGTTTGCAATATGCTCTCAGAGCCCAGATAGTTAATGGGAGGCTCAAACTACGAGGAAGCCACTGAAAGCAATGTAGTCCAAATGCATTTGTGCTATTCCATGCCATGATTAAATAAATCTTGAAATATAAACCCTTTGTAATTAATACAAATCAAATTGAATTCATAAAATGATGGTAGAAAAACTGCAGTATCATGCCATGTGATGCACGGCGTACACATAGCTCTCTACTGTCCCACCGAGCTGCACAAGAATGTTCTGAAGGCCGTCAATAGGACCCTAAAACCGGATAAATTGTTAAAACCCTATTGGTCATTACTGTGAATGTAAATCTAAATCTCTGTACAGTGTTCCATCGTAATCCAGGACACATTACCACACTTTGCACACAGACAATGTGCCACCATGCAACGAGGAGAGTAGAGCTTTCATGTGCTGTCAAGCATTGCCTAATCACAACTAATCAAAACATTTCGATTAGTTAAGAGTCTGGCTCTGGCATCACTATTGTCATGCTATTGTTGTACTGTACAGTATTAATGTCACCTGGAAGAAAGTTAAACTGAGAAGGCCTGCAATGAAGCAAGTGTGTGTACCAGGGTGTACTAGACTGTCTTGACAATGGACACTGGACTGGTTTAGGTTTAGGCCTGTTTTGGATGGAGGCCACTGGAGTCGAGGGTATTGAGTTTCAATCATAGGGTTGACTCCCCGCTCCAGACTCTTCCAGTAAACACCCAGCAGGGTAAACGTAGAATATTGAAAATGTGGGCAATTAAGCAAATATATAATTAGAGCGATGCAGGGCGCCCTGCTGTGTACAGACCTGCACTGTTGAAGTACAGGAAGCCAGTGTTCCACGTTGTGATGTCATGTGTGGGTGTCTGTCTGTCGCTCTCAGTACGTCACCTGTCGCTCTGTTTGATGTGTGTACTTGTTTGTTTGTTTTTTGGGGGGATTTTTATTTATAATTTTTCCAGTTTTTATCCCGTTTTGGTTGCCAATTATACCTTCTATTTATTTCAATTCACCCTCACCCACGAGTCCGCCACCCGTCCTGCGGGTCAAGACACTCTTTCCGGCCCGATAGATCCTCTTCCGAGACGGAACCACGGATGCCTTTTTCCTGCTCCTCGACGGACTCGTGCCGGCTCACCCTCCCCCTCCCCCGGAGGCGGACAGCCAAATGTCGCCTCCGATCGGGGCTGATGACCAAGGCCGGTCTGGTAGATACACGGGTTTCAAATCGCGTCCCTGACAGGCAGCGTACACCACACCGGACCAGCCAGAGTGTGGTGCGTTAGACCGCTACGCTATCCGCTGTACTGTGTGTGCTTGTTTTTAATGGCACCTGCCATGTTTAACCTGTGAGAGAGGGTTTGCATGTGTATGTGAATTTAGAGCTGGACATGGCTCTTCATATATATATATATATATATACACAAACTTGTACCGTCTTGGCCAAAAATGAGACTAAATATAATTCACTGGAAATTCTACATACTCAAATAATATATTTATTCAGTGAATCCTAGTGAGTCATTTAGATATCATGGGTTGTGACACTGAATAGTCACGTGACAGCTGTAGTAAAAGGTTAAATGAGCAACAGGATTGTGAAACTGCAACAGCAACAGCAACATGAAAAATATGTATCGGTGGCAGTGTCACATGGCTTGGCATAGTTGTGTCCAAACAGGAGTCAACTTCTGTATAAACACAATGGTATAGGGGAACCAGATATTTGTATTACTGTGAGGCAGTGCAGCTTTGTATTAAGCCACTTTGATCTGGTGAGTCATGACCAGTATAATTGCGCAGTTGTAGTATCCAGTCATACTGTATGTGTGTGTGTGTGTGTGTCGCTGTGGTAAATCTTTTGCTCCTTGAACCCACTGTTCGGTTAAGTTGTGCCATGAAGCTGTGTGACAGTGTAGGTGTGCGACTGACTAAACGTACAGTTGTGACAACCCCCCCCAGAGTCTCAGAGCCTCTCTCTTTTTCTCCCACTTTCTGTCACACAACACTCGTCTTCTTCCCCTCCTCGCCTCCTCCTCTGCCTTTACCCAGATCCCCACAGCACCCGGGACGGCCCGCGCGTGCGGACCGAAGCGCCCCGTACTCACGGGCCAGGCGTCTGTCCCTTCCTCCCGAATCCTCTTCTTTCTCTTTGAGTCCCGTCCGTCTCCGTCTCTGTCCCTGCCTCTCTCATTCGCTTTCTGCCTCGCGTCGTGTTCTCATCCGGGCGGAGAAACAGCAGACGGCCTCAGCGTGCGCAGGACCCGAGCTTTCCCCTCCTGTGTCTGTTTCTTTGTGCTCGACAGACGCCTCTGCTGCCCTCCTGCTCCGCTTCTGTGGCCCTGTGGGAGTGAGCGGGGAGGTCGACGACCGGAGTATGAATGTGTGCGAGACTGAGAGAGAGAGAGAGAGAAAGAGAGAGAGGGACGGCCCACTCCTACCCCCGCCAGCCCCCCTGCACTGCCATCCTCCACCCGGCCACCGGCCCCCGCCTCTCTGACCCCCCAGGAAGCAAATTCCTGGTCTGCGGCCCAAATTCCAAAATTCCAAAATCTGACTCTTTCGCAGGCAGTCCAACAACGGCGCATACATTCACCCCCGCCGGTCTCGGGACACACCTGGTTTCACTTACCCTCGCCGCCCCCACACCCCCCACTAACACATCGGCAGCTTTCTCTACCCCCTGCTTTGCCTCACCCTTTATCTATACTTACCCCCCCAACCCCATCTCTCTCTAGCACCCCCCTATTCACTCTCTCTCTTTCACTCAAACATGGACAGATATTTATAGCTTGGGAAAACAGTTGAACGAATGTGGTCAAAATTAGAGAGGAGTGAGAGAAGGAGATGGAAGGGGGTGAAGGGCGGGGAGGACACATGTCTTACTGGAAAAGTGGTCCCATTTTTTCCCCCTGTCTAAATATTTAAACTGGAGGTCCTTGCTGGATGATATAAAGACATAAATGTTTGGATGCGGGGCTGTGGAAATAGCAGCCCCCGATTCAAAGATTACACCTACGTTTCTGAGTTTGAGGACGCGGGCAACAACAGAAATATGGGATGCCTTCATTTCTTTTTGTGTAAATAAATCATGTCCTGCAAGATAATGACATCACTAACAAAGAGACAGCCAGCTAGGCTATGTGCAAATACCTCATTCATTTCACAATACGTTTCGAATATGATGATAATTGTATTACACACACACACACACACACACACACACACATATATATATGTATACAGATAACTGACTAAATAAAGGAAACACTTGAGTAAATTAAGGGTTCTGGCAGCTCTGTTATGGTGTGGGGTGCATTTTCTTGACTTGGTTTAGGTCCATTTAACCTCTTAGAGGGCAAGGTTATCTCCAATAGATACAAAGCCATTCTGAGTGATCACTGAGAATCCTGAAAATGAGATGAGAATGGTCTCTTCCAGGACGACAATGTTCCCATCCACAGGGCACGAGTGGTCACTGAATGGTTTGATGAGCATGTAAACAATGTAAGCCACATGCCATAGCCATATCAGTCACCAGACCTCAAACCAATTGAACACTTATGGGAGATTCTGGAGCGGTGCCTGAGACAGTGTTTTCCACCACCATCAACAAAACACCAAATGATGGAATTTCTCGTGGAAGAATGGTGTTGCATCCCTCCAATAGAGTTCCAGACACTTGTAGAATCTACGCCAAGGCACATGGAATCTGTTCTGGCAGCTTGTGGTGGCCCAAAGCGCTATTAAGACACTTTATGTTGGTGTTTCCTTTATTTTGGCAGTGTATATGGTGTCATTGCATAAGCATGGAAACACAAATAGGAACTACATTTATCACAGTACAAATGAATCATTTCAAAAATCATTAAGTGTAATGTGAGTAATTTATAGAAATATTGTTGATAGTATTTCAATTGCAACATCTTGCAATGGCACCTTGCCTTCTTAAGGAGGACCACAACAGAAATAAGTCCTTAACTTTATGAAGTCTTCTGTGACTTTTAATGCATATGCTTTTATGCTGATGGTAAATGTGATAATGGTACGTGCATTGTAATTAGCCTTCCTTGCAGTTAGCACTTGCATTGTTTATGTGGCATACTTGACGAGTACCATCAAGTGGTTGGGTCTTTTCTCTACAATTCACAAAGCAAATGTCCTGACCATTTGGAGGAACACAGGGGGGTGACAGCTGTCATTACAAAGGATTTTAATAGGATAATAAAAGCTTCAGCTTGCAGCCCCCCCCCCCCACCTCTAAAACAAACACACAAACACACACACTTCCCAACAGCCCTGAAAAACTATAACCTGGCAGTTGGAAAACCACCCCTGCGGGCCACACAGTGGCCCTCATACATACTCATAAACACACAGACACACACTACTGTGTTCTACGACTTTACAGATCGACTCCTGTTCTACCGCGGCTCAAGTTCAGATTACGGACAACATGCTACACGGATAAGCAGCGTATACGGAATAGTGAGCACATTGCGAGGTGTGTGGAGTTACAGACGTACGTTTGTCAATTTGTCATCGTCGTGCGATATTTCGCAAGAGAGATGTCCCCCTTGGGCACAATGAAAACGTTCTACTGGGTTCCACGCTATCAATGAGGTAAAGAAGCTCATCTTGCCTTTTTTATTTGAGAACAACAAGCTGTCAGAGTTCATGTTCTCATGGGGGAGGGGGTCTTTCCAGTGCCTCACTGACGAGAGAAGATTCATCTTCCCCCTCCTGCCCCCACAACACCACACCGCACGCTTTCCCAAACAAACACCCACCGCCTCCCAGCTCCCATAAACACTCGAGGCTATGACGCCACAATGTCAAACAAACACTTTTATTGCAATTACGCTGTGATTTAAATCATACAGGACAGGGTACAGGGCTTATTTACACGTGAACACGGCTAACAGAGAAAAGGGGAAGAGGGAGAGAAGGATTCTGAGGCCCCTGGGTGGGGCAAGGGTAAAGGCACTCGCCCGGGAGGGCAGGTTGCCCCACTGCAGTCGGGGTTCGAGCCCACTGGCCAGGAGTCCAACTCGCCCCCGTGGGAATGGGGAGAGAAGCCGGCATGAGCTCGCCACGTACAGGAGTGGCTCTGTGTGCACCGGAGTTACGGACGGCGGTTTGGCGAGTTCCGTCTCGGAGGAGGCGGTTCATCTCCGTTGTCCCAGAGCTACGGCAGCGAGCTTGCAGTATGAGGAGGGATAGCCTCTTTACAGATAGCCTCTGTAAAGAGGCTACAATTGGCTACCACATTGAGTGAAAAAATAGGGAAAAATCTGAAACAAAATGTCAAAGAAAAGGATACTGAGAGAAAGGGAACAACCAGGAAAAGTGTGAAAAAAGAAGATGGACGGATGGAAGCAGGGTGAGCAGAGCAAGATGGAGGGAAGTTAGAAGAGACATATTTGAACAGAAATCAGACAACGGTACAGAGAAGTTAAACAGGAGCAGAAACAGGAACAGAAAAAGGCAGACCAGGTGAGTATAGACCAGGGAAAGCTGAGAAAAATGGCATGACAGAAAAAGAAGGGAAGCAACGAGGGAGAAGGATGGGGATGAGAACAATAGATGTCCTAGTCGTGGTACATTTTGAGAATGCAGCTCTTGATGACGCCCATGTATCTGTCCCAAACTACCTGGTGCCTGAGAGAGAGAGAGAGAGAGAGAGAGAGAGAGAGAGAGAATATCTGAGACAGAGCTATTTACATTTCAATCAAGAATATTTTGCAAAGCCCATTTGCTACATTTATTTGTCTGTTTGGTTTGGGTTTAATGAGAGGTATTTGTTGGAATGTAACCATGAGATGAATATCTCTTTGTTATGTGTGTAGGTGGTAAACAGTAAACCACATTCACCAGAGTGGGTAAACTGTATAAATTACCCAGTACGAGAACAAGGTTTTTACAGATTGTGAGGATAATGTGTAACACAGTGACACCTCCTGGTGGGAGTGAGGAAATACATTGTATGTTCTGTTGTAAAAAGAGAGGGCGCTCAGGGTCTCCGTCTTAGAACATCAAAGTGAATTTTTGATTTCACAGACATCAAAGTGTGGTAGTGGAGGCTAGCTCAAGGTAGGTAGTGACCTCAAGCGTCGATCCTGGTTCAGCAGGCTCAATGCTACGTCAAACATGATCATTTTGTTCTTCATCTTGACGACTATCGACAGGGGAGGACCCACACCTTGTGAGTCGAGCTCATACCCGCACACGCAGTAAATGAAGCAAACGCACTCACTTGAATGTGTCCAGTATATGCGCAGAGTTGGTGTAGTGGGTGAGGAAAAGCCTTATGTCTCCAGCTGTCCATTTGTCGGACCGACAGGGCTCAATAAACTGAGAAAAAAGAAAGAACACAGAGCGAGAGAGAGAGAGCAACAGAAAAGGGGTCAGGGAAAGAGAGGACACATCTGAGAAAGATATATTTACCAGAAGTAATCAGCAATGTTGGCACGCGCACACGCGGCACTGTTACTCTGCCATTAGATGAATAAATGGTGCTTCTTTTAAAACACACCACCATAACTTCTAAATCCTTGCCTAATCCCTCTTCCCAGGCTCCTGTTATATATATATATATATATATATATATATTAGCACTGGTAATTTTGAGATCTACCAATTTAAATTATCAAGTTTTGTCTTGGTTTTCCTCAATGATCAAGGATCAAGTCTCCTGGCAGATTATTGCATCTGTATCTGTTTATCTGTACTTTATATTAGTTTTCACTGTACCTTTACTTACTGACTGTATACTAATAACTGTCTTTTGTACATTGATCTTCATTTCCTACACATTTTTGCTGTTATAAGCCTTTGGCCAAGTTGTCACAGACAGACAGACACCTCCCCACACACACACCCCACACAACCCTCACTCAGCCACTGACCCCCCCCCCCCCACGCACCCACCCACGCACACACGCAAATAAAAGTAAATAAAATAAATAAGAAAGAAGTACCTTCTCTACAAGATCAATAAAGAAATCTCGAACATCTTTTGCATTCATGAGCTTGGCAGCGATGTTGACCAAGCCTCTTGAAAGATTCTGGGAGAGCGGAAGAACAGAGGAAAATCATGCGCTGTATTTATTCTGACACAGAGAAACACCACAAATAAAATTATGTAATCAAGATAGTTGAATGAACTACACACCATGTGCCTTCTCAAATGGACTAATCACCAATGATGGCCATTCGTTCTCACGCGGGCACATTTACATAGATCACTATGAATGTGGCTTTTGTTCGAATATGTACTTGCATGTGCTAAGCGATCAAGATACGTTGCCATGGCAATTAGGAGTACGATCATGTGACATAATAGAAATGCACACCACACCACTCAGCTGTCCTCTTTAACAAGAAAGGAAGCATAACTGCGAGATGTAGATAAGGGAGAAGAGACGGACAGACAGAGCTTACAATCACATTTAGCCCTGGTTTAGCCATTATGGGATGCGGTGTGGGAAGCCCTTTACCAGGGTCTGCTTTTTTGGGACAGTAATTTGTTCAACTTTTTCCCATCAGTCTTGACACATTCCATATTTGTACAGTTAGGAAAGAAACATATTTAGGGACAACACTGTGGGGTTATAACCAGGGCCGAAATGTCAGGAGTGATCATGTGAAAACTATGCAGTCTATGCTTCGGGGCGTGGCTCGCTATTGAAATCCAAAGGACTTTGATTTCATAAGGAACGGTTCTGAACATCTTCAGATGAAGGACTTCGGGTTCCAGTTTGTGGCAATAAAACGGCAACAGACAGAATTAGTCAATGTGGGGATACTCCAATAGTCAGAAACCGATATCGGTATGACACAAACGCAGCATGACTGGCTATTTAATTTCCTTCTCGGTCATTTCAAACCTGATTTTAAATGGCTGAACAATGATTTTAATAAGCGTTATGAAGTATGGGGACAACTACCCATAAGGTTAATTGGTTACTGATCCAGAAAATATGTCAAAACTTGTTACGGACACAATTTCAAGCCTCGTCCAACAATTTAACACGTTAACCTTGTCGAACACACATCATTACCTTGATATTTTAATCATAACGAACATCCGGTGACATAAGTTGATTCAATATAATGTTATATTAATTTACAGTACATGTTTGGTACGTACCGTTTTGTAATGGCATGTATTACAAAACATATTTCATCTTTTTCTTGGAAATGTTAAGTTCACCTTAGTGTACTGTAAGGCATTGTCCTACACAAGTAACACTAGAAAATGTGTGTGGGTATTGGAATGGGAAAGCAGCTGTGCTATTCAATGGGGAAGTGGACTCACATTGGTTAGCACATCACCTAAATCCCAGATTAATACCAGATGCTTCACTTGCATATTTTGCGAAATCTGTTTTCAATGCTGGCTATCAGGGGGGGTGCATATTGTGTAGTAAAATCTTCTGGGGGTAACTGGAGAACGCAGTCCTGACACAGTAGAGTCGCTCACTGACTGACTGACTCAACAAGTAAGTGGCTCCTGAAAATATCGAAAATATTTCACCACTAGAGGGCATAGCATAGAAGTAGGTTATACGAACCGTGCACGTTCAGTTGTTGTCTATTAAATAGGAAAACAAATTACACACAATAACTCATCCACACAACATTGGAAGTGGCCTTCTGTGTTCGTTTGGAGGTGTACCAACACTATGCGATAGAGATGCCCGACAAGGGTGGCACTGGTGTCGCGTGCCGTTAAGCTGCGAGCCCGCTGACCCTCACCTTGAAGTTTGTTTCGATCTCGTTCAATACTTTTGTCTTCCCCCTGAGAGCTGTGCACACAAGACTGGAGAAGAAGGAAAGAGGGTGAAAGGGGAGGGAAAGGAGGGACAAGAGGATGGGGGGAGAGATAGAGATGGAGGTGAATCAGAAGCTGAAGCTGAATTTCAACATCACCACACGGGACTAAGATCAGAAAAACAAAAAAAGGACAAAATGTTCTGGGGGAGGGGGTAATTATTGTAAACTTGGAGTGACTCTTACACATTTGAAATTGTGCATTCACATATGCAAATGAGAGTTTCCAGGCTTTGAGACAGAGGGCAATAGATGCAACCCACTTATAAAGGCTCCCAAGCAGAATACAGGTCCAGCCAGAGACCGCAACAGCTACAGCTACAACGCACGCACACACGCACACACACACACACACTCTCACGCACTCTCACACACACTCACGCACGCACGCACACGCACACACGGACACTTTCACACACTCTCTCACTCACACGCGCACACACTCACGCACACACAGACACACAGACACACAGACACACACACTCCACACAGTCTTTCAGGTCCTGCATAAACTCTTTATCTAGATCCACACATGTCCTCCACCATGTTACACACAGACACAGACCTTTTATGTTGGTCCAGCAAATCCTTATCAGTGATTAAAATCTTCAGGTCTTTCAGGTCCTGCATAAACTCTTTATCTAGATCCACATCCATGTCCTCCACCATGTTATCTGAGGGAGAGAGCTCAGCCATGAACATGCATTATTATATAGATATTATCCAGATACAGGATAACTGATTTTTATCCCATTTTTATCCCAATTTGGTAGGGAAAGTTCAGTACAGAAAACGGCAAAGCCAAGTTTTACATTATGTATCCATCTCTCCTAGTCAATCCTCAGTGCTCTTTGGACTATTAGCTACAGAGCTAATTAGATAGTATATACAAGCAGACACTTTCCCAGAGACCAACAGAAGCTACCCTTCCAGTGCGTGTGATGAATGTCATGGTGCCTGCGTCTCTCACCCACAGCCCCCACAGTCCAGTTGTTGATGAGCTGTCCTGCGCAGAAGGCAAAGTCCTGGAAGGAGAGGTACTGCAGCTTCCTCTTTCCGGTTTCGAAGCGGTTGTTCGCAAAGAACACAATGGCTGCATAGTCCCTGCGGTGATGACAAGACAGGTATGGAACGAGGTCGTTGTTGTAAAAAATAACGTATTCATAATTAACTACCTGGTTAAATAAAGGATTAAA
Organism: Aldrovandia affinis; assembly: GCA_029706075.1. NCBI lineage: Eukaryota > Metazoa > Chordata > Actinopteri > Notacanthiformes > Halosauridae > Aldrovandia > Aldrovandia affinis. Next base: position 1,040,908 of record JAINUG010000211.1, read on the forward strand.
CAGAGTAAAATCAGCCAGAAACATCCCAGGAAAAACAGACAAAGTGAAGGATAGTCGTCAGCGATGTATGTATTTAAAGTCACACATTTAAGGGTGATCCCCAATGAACTAGCCCCAAGGCAATGGCCCCTACAAGGCTGCTTATAAATGCTTGGAACCAACCATCCAAACACTTTCCCTGGATTTTGTTCCATCACCGGCTCACCTTGCATACTTTTACATGATTCATGCAAGAATTTAAATGTATAATATACACATCTGCCCAATGCATTTTGATTCCTGTATTATTCCTGCTTGATATTTGTGAGGAAAGCAGAAATGTGTGTCATCATGGCAACAGCATATTTGAGCATAACAGATGCAGATTGTCATTTGTGTTGTTGTTGTTAGAAAGATCTCACCTGGCCAGCTTGTCAGACAGGAGGAAGTGCTGCTGTATGTTCTCCACAAGTGAGCCCTTGAGCTCTTCCACCACTTTAAACACGCGCTTGAAGTTATCGAACTGCAAAAAAGTATGAATAAACAGAATATGCAGCCAGGAAATCTGGTGTCTTTGTCATTGGTGATGATTGGTAATAAAACAGTCTATGTCAATATCTGTTAAGAAATCCAAGTGAAGCAAATGAGTCAAGTCATTTCTTTGCCAAGTCCCTTTAGTCAGTTTAACCTATGTCTCACAAAATCTGACTGCAGGGAACACCGCTCACCTCATTACTCCACACTGCTGCCCACTAACACCCAATCTTAAACATTATTATTACCCAAAGTGACAGCACAGCATGCATTTATTTTCTGTTCACTTATACATTACAGCTGGGTATTTACTGATTCAAATCAGGCTAAGGGTGACTCAATGTGAAAATGGAACAAAAATGTATGACATTTTGGATTTTCATGGAATTTAATACAGGTCCTTTGGAGAAATGATTTTTGACTTTACCTTTTGACATTCTAAAGAATTATTGAGTAGTAATCAATTAAAGTTAGCATTTTTGTGGCCCAAATGTTGGCCCTACCAAAGGTCACTACAAGACGCTGTAGCTTTTGATCTATACACGGCACAAACACAATTGTGATGTCATTTAAAACCTCTTTGTGTTCTCTAAGAAACTAACAATTTAATTTAGTTAAATGTAAATGTACATTATTCATACAATTATGAAAAATATGAAAATGAATATTACAAAAACACCATCTTGTATTTTGCTCAGTTTTTCATATGTTGTTGTATGGACTGTATTGTACAGATGCATAAAAAGTAAATCATGGGATCTCATGGACTTTTTGAGTGATGGCACATTGTATGCAAAGGGGCACGCTGAATTCCACTGTTCTCAGCAATTCCGGGCCAAAACAGACAGAATTGGTGTAGGATCTGATCTCTTGTGCTAGCTGTGATTATTCTTGCCATCTTCTGTAAGTCACTCTGGATAAGAGTGTCTACTAAATGGCGGCAGTGTTAGCATAACGGTTAAGGAACTGGGCTTGTAACGCAAACGTTGCAGGTTCGATCCCTGGTGGGGCACTGCCGTTGTACCCTTGAGCAAGGTACTTAACCTGGATTGCTTCAGTAAAATATCCAGCTGTATAAATGGATTGTATGTAAAGAAATGTGAAACTGTAAGTCGCTCTGGATAAGAGCGTCTGCTAAATGCCTAACTGTAATGTAATGTAAATGCAGATAAAAATGAGCCCTGTGATACTTGTTTGTGTGTTTGTAGTACTACAAGTTGCCACTGGGGATATGGAAGCTACAAATGACTGAGAACAGTGGAATTCATATTAATTGTAATATAAATTTACGTATTTTTCATAATCATACAAATAATGTACATTTGCATCTTGCTAATTCAAAATGTTACCAATTTCTTAAGTACCTTGCTCAAGGGTAAAGTTTGGGACTTCTCAGTTAACAGAGCTATCCACACGAGTCTCCCCCTCCCACCTGCCGTCTGCAGCTTTTCAGCTTGATCCCCGTCTTCGCACTGACATCATCCAGGTCTTTCTTGGTTCCCTTTGACAACTTCTTACCCAGGACTTCTCGCACAAATGCGCTGTCGAAAGCGTAGTACCTACACAGCGAAGCGCAGTGTGTCAAGAGCGTATGGAACGTGAGTCAGAGGACCTGAGATATTTCGGGTACACGAACCCCAGAGCTCTCAAAAGACTGCTGGGAGAATGAGGTGACCATCTCTGGGATATTGACTAAAACATGGAGCTTGATCCATGTTCACACATGTATTGACCATCCACACAAGTACACACAAAGGCATTTACTGAAACTGATTACACTGCTGGCAATAGTCTCTGTCCCAAGACTGAAGGTGCTCTGTTTCTCTATGCTTCCCACTGATTGATTACAACTGGCTGACCCCAGTCTTATAGCAATAGTCCCACCTATAGCAATGGCTACTACTCTACAATAGGCTGCAGAGTTCATCACTTGGGTGAAGAGCAAAGGAACAGTCTGAAACAGTTGTAGTTGTAGCCTGTTACCTAGTAGGCTAACATGTCTGTGGACCTCTCAGCAGGTGGTTGAAGAACTTAACAACTTTTTACAGGCTCTGTTACACACGCAGCATAAAAACAGACAGCCGAGTCTCTGGATGACCACTGTCTGTCTGTATGTATGCAAGAGGACAGGCTGCCACATGAAAATGATGAGCACGTGTGAGAAGGTCAAAAGGAGCAGGGGGGGCATGGACAGACATGGGCGTACGCATGCAGGTGCATCTCTCGAAATGGTGTGGCCTGTCTTGAGCAATTGCCAGACAGGCACAAACAGAAAGTCAGACATTCTGGCAGGCAGATGGACGGCCGGCAAGAGGCCTGCAGACGCACCTCTCGATGAGCATGGCCTGACGGTGTGGAGGGATCTGGAACAGAAGCTGATTGGCCAGCTTGGCCGGGCTGTGAAGGAGTCGCTCGCACATCTGGAAGGTGCGGAACTGGTCCATGGTGTCACTGTGCAGCACCTCCGCGCTGGCCTCACACTCCTCCAGCATACCTCCCTCCATCCTCACCCGCACTGCCTCATTCACTGAGGGTGACAGGATACAGGAGAGGGGCAGGAGAAAGCAATAGTGATGAAGACCTTTGTTTTAAATGTCCATTTTGTATTCTAAGTTTAATTTCATGTATTCTGTCAGCTGTTTGAAGCTGGCCCTATGATGGTCTTGTTAATGTGTTGCTTTATAGATATAACGTTACAATATTTATAGACGCAGTGCCACAGATGACAAATTGTTTTCTGTAAGTAATATAGAATAATACATGATGTATGCCATTTAGCAGACACTTCTGGGGACTTAAAGCAGTGAATGCATAATTTTTCAGTATATGTGGTCCCAATGGGAATCGAACCCACAACCCAAATGTCAGCGCCATGCTCTACCTACTGAGCCACACAGAACCACTGGATGTGCCCGCCATACCTGTATAACCGTCCAGCCAAAACTGATAGACTTCCTCATCCATGATCGTGGTGTTTCCCACAAACACATCGAGTTCCACAGCCATCTTTTGGGAAACAGATTCGCTTACAAATGTTTAACGTTGTAACGTTAACGTTATTGTTTCATTTCCGTTACACTCATGCCTTTGTCTATTTCATGAATAAAAAATGTGTTATCTTCTACAATTTGTACATTAGCTATCTAGCTAGTAGAATTTACTATTTTAAGATTTAAAAAATGGCCTTCACTTACCTTATTCTGCTTTATTTGAGAGCTCGCTACGTTTTGTTAGCTAGATAACGTAGTACGTTATGTAAGCCCCCGTTCACTTATAGCTAGTTAGCTCATACCACGAGTCTATACGGTCGAATTTATAACATATCATATACAGCCCTCGGTGAAGACTAGCAAGTTAACATTTCACCGGAAATTCACTTATTATTCCTAGATACTACTGTTGGTACTAGGTGACAGTAGCTATCTAGAAATTAACTAGCTATGGATACATGTAGGGAGGAAAAAGCTAGCAATGTTTGTATTGATAGAGAGATAATATAAGTTAGCTAACTACCAAATTATAAACTACGAACTATTCCTAAACCCCTTTTCGGATAAGAGCACTATCGCTGTCAATGACACGCACTACCCATCTGTTTAGTTTTTTGGGGGGGTTGGGGGTAACAGAAAGTTCTTCCCCCGATAGCTTCCGCTTTTGTCGGATTTTTAGTTACACGATAGGGAGGTTGCTGATTACGTCATAAACCACGGGAGGACTGCTTCCTGTATGTGAATGGTAAAATGTAAACACGACGTTAAAGTGAGACAGTAGATTAGGCTAATATAATAGTGGCTACTTACGTATACAAATCAAGTCAAACTAATTATATATAGGTGTCAAGAATGAATAAAGATAGTTACTGTTTTTATTATTTATTTATATAATTAGTTACCTACTTCTACCCCCCCCCCCTGCAAATTGCACAACTGTGCATGAAAGTAATATTCTCATATATCAATGGAATCTATGCATATTGCATTTTTCAGCCTGTCTCTCTTAGTTGTCATGTCTGCCATTCCCCAGTAGGCAGGGCCTTTTGCTGATTTTCTTTAAAGTGTGTTCAAGTTTGAAATCTTGCATGAACTTTTGTGGGTGTTGAGGTGTCATGCCCCAGCAGGCTTTCACGGTGGTCTGGTAACACAGACAGGTTGTATAAAAATACCTAAACTGGAATACATTTGGAGCTGTCCTGTATGTCAGAAGTAAGTGTCCCTATTTCTGGAGTTCTGCACTCCCCCCAATTTCAATGTATTTCTAAATTCTCTAACAGAAATTTTCTGAAGGAAATGGCTGCATTAATAATAGCAATCATTTGGTCAATCATATAATTATGGGTCAACCCAGAAGTGGTAGATGGGGGGCAGACACATCTGTGGTGTTTCAGGATGACGCTCTTCTTTCCCAGCTTGAGGAAGCGTGTCATATCTTCCATATTTCCCTGTTTTCATTGTCCTACTTCCTCTCGTCTCACAGTTTGCTGTGTAAAGTTGCTCACTGTTCCTCTGTCTCCAAATTGCAGAAGCTTGGTGCTGCCCACTATTTTCTGACCTTGATCTTGATAAGGTTCTCCCCCAAAAAATACTATTCTCTGAATATGCACTCATTGCACTCTTATAATGAGTAAGGGTAGATTGCTCTGAATTATTTAAGGAACAGTGGTAGCCTATAACATTATTTAAAATGAGCTGCGTCACTGGGGTTGTCTGTAATTGTATATTAAGTTGTAGCCTATATGTACACTTTCCCCTTCTTTCCCTCAAGAGATTAAGTTGCATAAACCACACCCAAATCCCTCTCTTCACCCCACCCCCTTCCCATTTCACTGTCTCTTCTATGTCCATCAAAATAACAAATGGAGAAAATGGCTTAGTCAACTTTCTTTTTGTTTAACACCTCTGTCTCCCCTCTTTCATTCTTTCTCTATCTATCTCTCTATATCCCCCATCCCCTAACTCCACAGCGACCTATTTACACCCTCAAAAGTCCCCCCCCCCACACACACATACATATGGTCAAACACACACATTCTCTCTCTCTCTCAACCCTGGTTAACACCCTTCATTGTTATGGTCTCACTGTGACAATACAGTCGGAGTAGTGGGCGGAAGGATGTGGTCAAATACCATGGCTTAAACAAGAGAATAGCCTATTGTCATGCTTTCCGTGTGTGTGTCTGTGTGCATAATGTTAGTGCCTGTTTGTCTATCTACTAATGTAAGGATATGAAAAAATATTGCTGCAAAGGTCATGTAGGGATGTCTGACGCAACACAACAATATAAAAATATGTATTGTATGAATATGTATGTTGTACAGAAACGTATTTTTGTAAATATATTTGTACAATTTACGCACAAATATTTGCCTGTATGTAGCCTATACTTTTATTTCGTTTAAATCGTTTCGTATAAATGTGTTTCTCGACATAATTTTAATGTCTCTGAATTACTTCTGTCCCAAAAACCAAGTAAATGAGATTGTGATTGTGACAATATGAAGTCATTTTTTTCCATGAGGTACAATACGGATTCTTACCGTAAAGGAAGACCAAAACGAGGGAGGGGAGGAAGGGGGAGGGTGAGTGAGCAAGAGAAAGAGGACGACATTACTGATGCCGCCTCTGCCACTAACAACACGGGCGGAAATTTGTCTATCCTTTATAAATATTCATATTTTAAACTACATATTGGAAGTAGAGGCTTTATGGATATTATAATTTCCCTTAAGGATCGCCTGAATTACCGAAAGAAAGAGAGGGGGCAATATCGATTCTGCCTGTCCTACATTTTTATTTCTATTTATTTATTTAATTAATATATGCTCTGGAAAATAGCGACGACTAGTTCTCTACGTGCTAAATGTGTTGGTGTTTCTCTGGAATGGTTCTTTTTTTATCTCCCCAAATATAACAAACGGATATTTTTCAGAAATTAATGGAATGAGGAGTGGGACCAAGGATCAGAGAAACGTATCCACCAGAAGTGAGCGAAGCGGACATTGTTATCGTTGAGGAAATGGAAATATATGGATGCTTTACAAAGATTCCGTGTTTTTTCTAATACCAAAATATTTTTTGTTGAATTAAACTGCGTGGATATACAGTCGACCTCCGAGCGCATCTCTACCACTGAGGGGCATCCTCTTCTGGGCACATTTCCACCCGTCGGAATATATACCACACGAGAAGAAACGAACACATGCCTCGGATGTACAGCACGTCACCTTCTGTGATAATAAGACATTGATGGCAGTTATCATAATCACCGCCAACTGTGTCCCGTGTTTGCTAAGATAGAGCAACAACTGACGCACAAGAAATAATAAACTAGATAGATAAACAAGCACAACGGTGCCGTCCCTACCCACACCAGAGAGAGTAGGGATATAAGACAGGAGAGTTTTAAAGCCCACTTTCTTACAGGCCTTGGGGAACGGAAAGCTGGGGTGTTCTGGGCAACGATGGAGATGCTCTGAAAGAAGATAAAAAAATATACTTATCGAACATTGTGTGGAACTGTAACTGGTCGACATCATAATAATAACACTTAGACGTTGGAATAAGGCTTTGCCAATGATCAATACATCGAATCCGTTTTAAGATTGCAGAACTGCATGTATTGTCACCAGGTAAATTAAATAAAAGTAATTCAATATTGAAGAACATAAACATAGAGAACTGAATGGGTTTTGAATGATTGGAACATTAAGTGCTGAATTAATGTAGGCCTATACCGTTTTACAAGAGGGAAGGATCTAGATGTTAGAGATTAGAGAGTAATTTTGCCCAGGGGTAGAAAATTTAGCCCCAAGGACAGGAATAGCCTACAACTTTAGAAAAAACGTTGGACTCCCTTCTGTTGTGTAACTCTTGACGTAGGCTACATAAGTACAGTGTACTGTTGAAGTAAACCTGTACTTGTGAAAAGTCCAAAAGTACTCATCAGAATAGGCTTACTGAAAAAGAAATACAATATCAAAAATGGGCAGTGACAGTGAGATTTACAACCGGGAGTTGTCTAAAATGTCTGATGAGGACTTGCTTGCCTGCACAAAGGAGGAGTTAGTGGGTCGACTTCGTAAAGAGGAGTCCGACAAGATATCAGCCCTCATACAGCGAGGTCGCCTGATCAAAGAAGTTAACAAACAATTACAAGGGCACCTGCTTGAAATCCGTGAGCTGAAAGTAATTAACCAGCGACTTCAGGAAGAAAACCAAGAGCTGCGCGATTTATGTTGTTTTCTGGACGATGACCGACTCAAAGTAAAGAAGTTGGCTCGGGAATGGCAGCTCTTTGGCCACCATGCAGCCAAAGTAATGCGCGAAGACCTGGGCGGTTACCTGAAGAAGCTGGCCGACCTGGAGAGATTACAGGACGGGCTGGTTAAGGAGAATTTGGACCTAAAGGAACTTTGCTTAGTGCTGGAGGAGGAATGCGTAAGCAGGAGCGACTCAAGCCCCGGTGGATCAACGGAGCTCAGTTTGCCATGTATGGTGGCTCGCGATTTGGGCGATGGAAGTTCCAGCACCGGGAGTGTCGGTAGTCCCGATCAACTCCACCTGGTTTGCTCACCTGATGATTGAAGTGCCGCAGGAGGCCGCACTGCCGTCCTATACTCCTGGTTGGAAATATAGGCAGAGACTGAGGGAGATGGCTACAAAACGGTTTAATGCCAACATTCGCAGAGGGAAAATAGTTTACAGTGACAATGCATTTAGAACACAAGTGGGACATTTCTTTAGTTAGAACGTTTTTACTTCTGCAAAATAATCAAAGTCGAAATGTTTGCAATTAATAGCCATTGCTGTATCCTCAGACATAGTACAAAGTGAATGGAATGTGATATAACTGGGGAAACAGGTCAAACACAAGGACTGTGAGGTTTTAGAGTGTGGTCAATATGCCCTGAATCAAAGGCTCAGAGAGTAATTTAAAGATCATTATAATGTGAATGATGAATTATGCATTTTTTGGGGGAGGGAATTCTTTTAAATTGGGCCTGTGTAAAGATGTGTGAAAAGACTGATGTGTGTGTGTGGGGGTGGGGTGGGGTGGGGGGGGTATTGGGGCAGGTTAGAGATCAAATTGATATATGAGTACAAATTGACCCTGTAACTCCCAATAACTTTATAAATGGAGTGTGAATAACCCAAACAATTTAACTGGAATAGGTTTGTTATGTGCACTGGACTAACTACGTAACCTTGTGCTCACCTGTAACGGACGAGGCTGCCCTGAATTCAGCTGAATTCATTGTTTTGAAACTTGACTGAACCAAGATGGTCTGTAGTTTGTTAGATCTGATCAGGAGCTAAAAGCATTGAACTGCATTGATGGGTGTCCTGGAAATCTATGATAACTCACAAAAAGATGATGATGGAAAATTACAATTTTGCTTGTGAAGGACTCATTGAGTCCCATTAAGAGTGTGGGTTGTTGTGTTTTCAGCATTTTACTCCATTGGTCAGTAATGGAATGGGTCCTCTGATGTACAACTTCACAAAAAAATAACATTTTGTCAATTTTTTTAGGACACCACTAAATTATTTTCTGAATTTGTAGATTGATCTAGAGTGTACCATAGTAGACCAGACTGCACCGTTGTGACTTTATTTTGCACTGGACTGGGTGACATGTTACAATGACGCACTGGTCTGTGTTGTACTGTGTATACTCACATTGCACTGAATTTAACAGGGCTCAGACATGCACAGCTAGATCCTACTGAATTTTCATATATTGTGCTGTATACAGAACTATACTGCACGTTTCTGCACTAAGCTTTGTTGTCCTGAACTGGAACAGATAGACTGGTTTGTATAGTAAACTGGATTTATACACTGGGAATTACTGGGGCAGATCCATGGTGTTTAATTTAATCTGTGCTCATTTAGTATTACAAAGAAACATTTTTAAGTACAGTATTTACATGTTACTATTATCATAATTATATTATTATTAATATTAACTTCACTGTAGTTATTTCTATATCATCATTTTACTTATCACTGCCATTTAAAATATTTTTGTTTTGTGTTTATTTTGTTTGATTGTTGGCATATTATTATTATCATCATCACCATCATCAGTATTATTTTTAATGATTATGATTTGTGATTTAGATATATAAACTGTGCTCCCTGATTGGCTACTGTTGGCTGTGTCGCTGGCTGTGATTGGTGGGCTATGCTGTTAGTGAATGGGAGAGCTTTAAATACACTGAGACACACAACCTTGTCTGGGCTTCTTGTGTGGTGATTGACTGCATATGGACACATGCCATTCTGATTTTGGTGTATTTCACAGACACATTATTTTGTCCAAATGATGTTATTTGTCCCTACAGCAGGCCTGATCAGAACATATATAACACCCCCTCACTGTCAGCAAGTTTTATTACAAAAACTTGTGTTTTCAGCCCCTACCCCACCCCTCCGTGCCTTTTGGGCAGAACTTACATTGTGGAACTTACATTGTGGTAAAATATTCCATTTGGACAGTAATACTCGCATAGTCATGTACTCAGATGCACAGTGGTGCTTTGATAAAGGCACACACATACATTTTGTCTGCTCTCTCTCTCTCTCTCTCTCTCTCTCTCTCTCTCTCTCTCTCTCTCTCTCTCTCTCTCTCTCTCTCTCTCTCTCTCTCACTGACACACTTTCTCTGCCCCTCACATGCACTCAAAGTTAATGCGAGTCTTGTGCAATGAAGTCACTTTAATTGAGAGAGAGGGAGAGAGAGCAACAGAGAACTCTGTGTGTCGGGGCGTCAGGGTCACAGAGTTCATTAACCCCTTCACTTCCTCATCTCTCCCTCTCTCTCTCTCTCTCTCTCTTTGCCTCTTTTCCTGCTCCCTTTCTTTACCCCTTTCCCCTTTCTCTATATTTGTCCACCTCTGGCCTCAGTCCTCTATTGACAGGTTTCCACATTTCTCCTTCCCCATGTCTTGCACCACCCTCTGAATCTCACTTCTTCCAACTGGCATCTCCTTGCTGTTGTCTTTTCCCAGTGATTCCCACATACTTTCTTCCTCTTTGCACTCCACTACACAGCTCACATTGTACAGCATTACCCTTTTTTATGTTTCGATATAATTATGTATTTGTATCAAGACAAACAAGATGACACCCTGCTCAAGCACACAACAGATGCTAACACATCCAGCAGGATGCAAACCCACACATTTCTGATCACAAGCCCTTTTTCCTTACTGCTCATCTATACAGCTGATCAGGTCTCTTCCCCATCCTGTCTCTCTTCTCTCCTCCCCCGCCCCCCAGCTTGGGAACTCATGTGTGTTCAGAGTATAACATGGAAGAGGATTTCCTCTGTCTGACAACAGGTGTACAGGGATTGGATAAAGAGTACTGCATTTGTTACTTTCATTTGTGCTGCTTTTGGAACTATGTGGCAAGAAAGAGAACCAGAGCATTATGGAGCCATACTATGTGTGTGTCCGTGCTTCTGATTTGGTGGTGTGTTGCTATGTGAATGTCTGTACTCAGGACATCCTAAAAGGAAACAGCAGGCTGACTCCTCCCTTTCCCCTGTCCCTTTCCTCATGGTCACCAGGGGTAACAGCATCATTCGACAGGATATAGAGAGTATTTTAAAGGGGGTGGGAGGGTCAACTGGGATGGCATCCTATGAGCTGGCGGGGATAGCTGACTATAAAAAAGTTTTCTTTTAAAATCACCTACCCTGCAGCATTAGTTGGGGGCACACCCATGTCTCCAAACTACAAGATTGCTTGCAGTCGGTATCGAGGTAAATACTGAAAAAGCAAAAACAGATTGAATTATGTTATAAATTATTTGATTTAAATGGTCGTGTACTTAAGATATAGCTGATGTTTTCAAGCACAATCTAATACCACTTATTCATATTGCTTATGTTGTCCTTAACAATAATCTCACTGACATATATCTGATTTTAGAAAAAAGTTACCTTCTGGTTACTTTTACCTTTACTATTGGTGGCTTAATGAGACATAAAGTGATAATAATTTTTAAATTATTAATAATATATTTTGGTAGCAACCAGCCAGGCTACATATTGAAACTGGATGAGTAATTACATATTTTCAACTTTAATGAGTCATAGAATGATGGATTATGAAAATTACATCATAAATTATCATTAGCTAGCTATATCTATCTGCATAATTAGTTGTTTTCAACTATGTGTTTACTAGTATAGCATGTTTACTTGTATAGCATGGTGATAATTGACTTACAATTGACTCACATCATATAAAATACACCTAGCCAATGCCATATCAGTCAAATGCATACCTACTATGTACTTTAAATTGTCATTAAATTGCAAACAATTCCAGTTAGGTACAATCTTCTGAGATTCACAAATGCAATGCTATAATTAATATGTATATGCATTTATATGCATTGATTTCTCAGTTGAGTATTTACTTCAGATTAACTTCTAATCATATATGTCAATGTATTTCAAATCTGTTTGATGCATTGCATAAAATTTAAATTATTCCATTATTTACAATAGTTGTAATTATATTTGTTATAGTTATATATATATAATATATAATAAAATTAGATATATATACTTAAAAAATTATGTAGTATATATGTAGTATTATATACTCAATCTATTTAAACTTAGCAAACGCAGACTTAGGGGGGATTTGATTGAGGTTTTTAAATTCCTAAAAGGGATTAACAAAGTACAATACCAAAGATTTTTTAAGATAAGTGGGGTCAGCAGAACAAGAGGCCACAGGTGGAAATTAGTTAAAGGCAAATTCCGCACAGATATTAGGAAGTTTTTCTTTACACAGAGAGTTGTCAATGCCTGGAACAGCTTGCCAGGTCAGGTAGTAGAGGCAGAAAGGCTCGGGCTATTCAAGGCCAGGCTAGATGTAGTACTAGATGTTCTTTAGATTAGGACATGATGAGCCAAGATGGGACGAACGGCCCGTTCTCATCATTATGTATTCTTATGTTCTTTAATATATATATATATATACCCTCTTAATATACGTATGTATGTATGTATTATATGTATTTGTGTACAGGTAGTGGTCGAAACACTTGGGTATATGAGGAAAACAAAGTATATGTATATAGTACAGATGTTGTTCCTGAGTTAATTAAGCAATTAACATCCCAGAATGCTCAGGGTCGTGTACAAAAAATGCTGGGTAGGGCTGGCTGCCTATAATTATGGCTAGCCTGGCTAGAATATGAGACCTCAGTGACTTCAAAAGAGGGGGGGTGTTGGGGCATGTTAGGCAGGAGCTTAAGTGATGAAGACATCTGAACTTGTTAATGTTTCACGAGGAACAGTATATATACAATAACCAGAATAAACAAAGCTGTACAATACTCCTATATAAAGCACATGTACTATTCAGTCATTTTTAACATCTTTTATTTTTTTCCTATACAGGTGAGAATCTGTTTGCAAATAAAAAACATAAGCACAGTCCTCTACTACATAGTCAAGTGAAAAATAAATAATGAAAAATATTTTGTTTCTCGCATCAATAAATATCGTTCCCTATGGTCCTGCCTTTTTATATAATAATTGTATTTATAATTATATAAATATCATTTATATCAGAGTGTATATATTATTTATATGATTACTCTAATATGATTATATTTAGAATTGATATAAAAGTGCATATATAGTTAAGATTTATGTAGTTAAGATGATATATAATATATACTGTATAAGCAAAAAAATGCAGTGCTGTAAATGATAGGAATTCAGTTTGCATACTCAACAGCAAAGCACTGTCATAAAATTGTGTAACATCAAGTTCATATCTATGTTTTATACTGTATTTATGTCATTTATTATATTATTTAATCCAGTGGCGATTTTAGACCCTATTTAGACCCTATTTTTAGCCCCCTGTCTTTCATCTCAGCCCCCTGAAAATGTTTAGTGATTCTTTTCTAAAAAACATTTTTACTTAATATCTATTTAAAAAACTATCACAGATAGAGAGTGATATTCCAATTTTGAGAGCGACCACTATTGTGGCGTTTTTGTTTTGGGAAATGTAACAGTAAATTAATTACAAATTTAGGCTTGTGCTCTGCATGTGTACATCTCACATTCTCATTGGGGGCTGAGCCCCCCTAAAGGTCAAAACCTAGAATCGCCCCTGGCTTAATCCAATTCAATAAGTAACAGGCACTGTATGTGGCTGAACTTGTTCAGCCAGCATTGAAATACTTGTTCTGCCCCTAGTGTTAAAGACTGGAACTGCAGCCTAGAGACTGAAGCACTAAAACCAAAAAGTTTTAGTTCAATATAACAACTAACAACTTTAGCAAAGGGGCAAATGGTCAAATGGCTAACAAAAAATTTGACATTTGGATTGGTTTCAACAGAAATTAGTAGTAGGCTAAACACTACAGACAGGAGATCTTGAAAGTAAGTTGTTAAATCCCTGTGTTGGATGCAGTCCAGGAGAGGATCCAACTCTTTCAGTGGTAGGCTTTGGATTAATTTGCAGCAAAGATAACGTGGACATGGGCCTCATGGCTAGCAGCTGGGTCAGTATGGACAAGGGCGGCAGTACATTATACATATCAAATGCAAAGGGATTCCCGTTTTATTTGATCTTGCTCAATATTGTGCTTGGAAATTTCAAGATTGCAAGATGCATGTCTTAATTTCAAAGGATCTGTGACTGCCATGGCAAAAATATATGGCAACACATTCATGTTCTTTGCATGCAATATGTATTTATGAAATATCCTGTTGATTAGAATGTATATTTGTTATTGCTAGGATGGAATTATTTGTATATGAGTCATTGGCAAACCCTCTTTTTGTCAGTTTTGTTTTACAGTTTGTGGAGTGTGTCATCAAAAACAGTTTGATTGATTAGCATCATAGTCATCCTCATCATCGCCATTGCCGTGGACTTCATTGTCACCATGCACGTCCACATTATCTGACAGTCTTCCCTCTCCTCATAGGACGTCAGAGTGTCACAGGGTGAGGATAGTGGGGGAGTTGAGGGAGTGGTCCGATGACTGGTCCCCACTGCTGCTGTTTCGACGATGGGCTATACCACAGGGCTGGGGGTACCGAGACTGCTGGGCTGCACCAAGTGTAGTGGTAGAAGAGGTGGAGGGTGAGCTGAGATGGTGGGAGGGGCCAGCTGTGCTGACCTCCAAAGGGGCAGAGGGATAGGTGAAGACCAGACTAGCTGTGAAGGGGGTAAGAGAAGGGGTGGAGATGAAGATAGGTGTGTGCAGGGATTCGGATTCAGAGGGCTGGATGGACAGAGTGGATGAGATGGACGGCACTGGCGGGAGGGTAATTTTTGGTTTAGGCTTCTCGGTCCTGGGATGTCCCTTTGACGAATGGCCAAGCCGATCAGGATTCTTGATGTTGGTTTTAGCAGCTCCCAGGTTAGGCAGCCGAAGCCCCAGGCCTGGGTCAGAGTCAGAGTCGGAGTCGGAGTCATAATCCTGGATCTTGCAAATGGGTCGGTGGGCCTCCAGGACCAACTCCAGCTTCTCCTTCTCCTTCTGCAGCTCAGCAATCTCCTCCTGTAGGCGGGATTTATCGCCCTCCAGCTGGTCTGTCTCCTGAGAGGAGGAAATAAGGGGAACAGATATCACTCGCATGCATTCGTATAGTTTATACAAGCAATGGGGGGGAGTATGGCCCCCTTACCTTCTGAGGGAACATCACTCAATCCTCCTGACATGTCTTGAGCAACAAAGCCACTGTATGTCAGTCCTTTGCCAAATTAGACATTAGACTTATGCCACTGCTCACAGGGTTCTGTGGCTTAGTGATGTCTGTCTGCTGCTAGCAGGAGTAGGTACTAATTAATCCATTCAGATTCATTTTTGTAACTGTACAGCTAATAAAGTTATTTTGTAAATATATTTCATTTTCTTGGTTTCAGACTGAGGGTGACATCATTTATCATCCCCTGTGTGTAAACAAACATGCTCGCTGCACTCACTTGCTGAAGAGTTTCTGTCAACTCGCGGCGACGGTTCCGGCACTTGGCAGCAGCCATTTTGTTTCGCTCCCTACGAACCTTCCGCTTTTCAAGGTCATCGTGGGACAACTAGACATAGAGCGAGAGAGAAAGAGAAATGGAGAGAGGAATGTACAGTGCATCAGAGAAGAGTAAATACTTTGTTTTTCTAAATTGTTATAGCAAAAGTTATTTTGCCAAGGCTACTTACTTTGAATAAAGGAAAGAGACCATTGGTTTATTTTGTTCTTATTTAGGCACAGATATGCCCAAACTAATACAACAACATTTGCAATTGTAGCGAGAGTATTGCTGAATCACTAGTCCAACACTGCCATCTTGTGGATATATTTATTATTTCACCATTAAACATTTTATGCATGCGACTTATTTCCCCTTCTTTCTATATTTACCCCCTTTCTTCATCCTATTGTAACTTCTTAATTTAATCCGATATATGATGCCTATCCCATTGTCTTTTTCTCCCTCCATCTCCCTTCTGCTGTGATGACTCATAGTCAGACTCCTTCGGTGACTCAGGTGTGAGTCATATGACCAGCCCTGATGAGTCACATGATAACCCACTTCCTGTCCTATAATTTTCACACCTTGATCTCACACCTTTATGGCTCAATATTACCCCACGTTTTAAGTGTAATTTGAGCTTTTTGATCAGACTCATTTAAAGGTATCACCTGGCATTTTACAACTTTTTTCACTTTCATCTTGTGAAATCTTTACATGGCAAAAAGATACTGATATGTCATGTAAAAATACATGAGAACTCAGATACCTTATACATAAAGCTTTTATGGTGCTGATAGAAAGAGTTAGTTTCTGAAACCCTGTATGGCAAGAAGAAGAATTAACCTGCTTTCATGAAATTAACCTCTTGCTCTGCATAAAATAAATGAACTTTTTTCTCATCAATTGACTTTTACAAAATTGACTAAGACTTTTCAACATTGTCCTGGGTCTAGACATCCCTGCTTCTTTCTTTTTACCAGCTCACAGTCTGTTCTGTGAGATCCTCACAAAAGTACCAAAAAGAGCTCTCCTCTCCCACTGACTCCTGCATACATCTTAATCCCCCCCATGTCAGGGACTGGGAAAGCCCCCCCACAGGATGTAACACTAAACTAATGCTGACTCATCCCGTCCTCCAGGTCTGTTACCTCTCTTTTCATCACCATTTTAAAAATGTGAATTCAAAGTAGCATTATTTGCTTTAGCTGTATCTGAATTGCACAGTTAGCAAGCAGTATCAAAACATTCAACGGTGACAGTTGTACTTCTTATCGCATATTGCCATGTGTACATATCCTGACTGACATTGCCCTATTGTTAACAACATCCATATATGTATGTTGTTATACTCTGTGTCCACTTTAATACAGCACACTCATAGGCATGCATAGTTATATGGCTCAAAACAGAACTTACAAATTCATCATTTCTCCTTCTCAGTGGCACCCCCAAACCTCCCACTGTCCTTATGACCCCTGGCCGGACCAGGTGTGGATGGGACAGGTGGGGGGGCAGGGCATGGGGTCCGGGTGGTTGTGGGAAGGGAGGCTGAGGTGGTCTGCCAGATGGACCAGGTGTGGGCAAGAAGGAGGGCTGGACCATCCACTGCAGGTTGTGGTTGGAGGTGATGGCATCGAGGCTTGGAACAAACTGGCCTGTTCTTGCCCCAGGGAACTTTGGCTGGGAAAAAGAGTGTGGACATGAGAAAGACAATCAGATAAAAACTACATTATTTTACTGGTCAAAAGCTTAGAAAAAATGTATTTCAAGTGTTTCTATTTGACTGATAATGTAGGCTGAGGGGCATGTTCTTTGACTTTTCAGAGCATTTGTGACAACAGTTTTAATATATCTTGTCATTGTCATTATTATTATTGGTAGTAGTTTTATTAACACTATAGTTGCTGGTAGTGTTGGAAGCAGTAGGCGATTTCTCAATGTGTATTTCTCAATTGTGTATATCTAGTGTGGAACTGGATAAAGATTATTGTGGAAATTTCCAAGGGTATGCAAGTTAACAGTCAAACTGACAAATGGTAACAGCAGTAAATATTCATCTTACTTACAGCAAAGTACTGCACAGACAGAAAACCTGTAAACGAGTAACAAACCAACATGCCTCGCTTGTAGGGCACAGCAGAATATGAGTATAATAGATATATGGAGCTGACAATTTCATTAAAATGCTAATCATAACTTTCATTGTACCAATAAAAATAAGTAGCATCAGCATTAATAATAATAATAATGATGATGATGATGACTGTAGAAGCATCCCCGTTCAAAATCCAGCATTGCTGATTGTTGATCTGACAGCATCACCCCTTGTAAATATATGAAAGTTTAATATATTTCAGTGTATATTAAAATACATGTTCTCTCCAGAGCTGTTCATTTATCGAATGCACAGTTTATGCTATGATGATATATTTTATGAACTTACCCGTGACTGCTGTGTAGAGCTGCTCGAATCCAATGTTCCAGAGTTCAATCCGGTTAGGGGGAAACTAGCATCAGCACCGGAGAAGGATTGCTGGCTATCCCCGCTCAAGTTCCCGTAGTTACGATACATGTTTACAGAACAACAACAACAAATGTCCCAAAAATACTGTCCCGTAATTCTCAGTAATCCAGTCGCGCTGTATATACCAGTCTTGTATTGTGTCACTTGTACCGTTCAGGTAAAACTCCGAAAATGAGTTTGAAAGCTTAAGAAACCCGCTTTGTTGAAGCAGAATCCAACTAGCTCGAAGTCAGTGGGGGAATAAGGAAACAAAACTCTAATGCTTATTCCTTAATCCAGCAAAATACCCCCAAAATTCGGGAAAAGATACGATGATATATTCCATATTATTACTTGATTGTTTAGGCTAGACTGAATTTTCGGGATGATCATGGAATTATAAACTCTCATGACCGATACCAGAATATGCCACGCCCCTCTGTATTTACTGGAAATGGTGCCGTCGGAAATTTGTCAAGAGAGGGTTCGCATGCGAATGACGTAGCTGACCATATATGGATAGTTTCCTCCCTAAAATTTTCCTGGGATTCCTATGCGAGCGCACGTTTAATCCTCACTACCTATTTACATCACAGATAGCCTACGACCATGCTCCACCTGTCGCTCTCTTTTTTACAATTAAACTCAGTCATCTCTATCCGTTCTTAATTTAAAATTAATTGGACCATAACTTTAATAAATGTTGAACCTGGCTTGCTCATGCATAGGCTTTAACATGTGATGTTAAAATTCCCAAATAACAATTCCATAATGCTAACTAATGCATTATGAGAGATACAGTAAGACTAAATTTGAATTAATCGTATGATTAATATTTTTCGATAGTCAGTTCCTCTTATTGCCCCTTACTACTTTCCGTATTCTGTTTTTTAAATGAACATATGTAAATACTCTGCTTGCCCCCTCTCCAGTGGGACCATTTTGCTTATAACTTATAATAAATTGCATCATAATAAAACACCAAATCAAAATTGTAGGTTTAGAATCCGTCACATTTTGATAGATGTTTTCATTTCCATAAAATGTAATGCTTTTGATTTAGCCTAATATGCACGGTGTTGCTCTAATAATTGTTATTTATCTGCAGAATCACCCAAATGTGTTATCTCTCCTTTTTCTTGTACAACACAATTACGCCACCAAGCCCTTTTTTTGCGTCCCGATCCTAGATTCTAGGCAGCAACAGTTGAGAACAGTACGATACAACCCTCCGGCGCCTTTGACGTCATCTACAAATGAGCTCTGTAATGTTTGTAAATAATCGATGGACTGATTATTGTAGCGTGATCTACATGTAGTATGGAAGTAGCCTTTGTAATCTGCCTCGCAACAATGATTTCAATATCATTGTTACGAGGCAGTAATAATAGTAGGATAAAGGACAAAAACGAATTTTGTTTATAGGAATATTCTTTGGAATGCAGTGACATATTTCACTCTAACTCAGAACGAGTTTATAGAGTTGGGGTAAGAGTCCCATTAAAAAACCTATGTATGCGCGTGTGTGGGTGCGTGTGTGAAAACACTTCATATACTCTATTCTGTATGGTGGTGTAGATTGCCGTGAGTAAGCATGTATATCAAGTATAACACTGACAGTGATAGTGATAGTGAGAGAAATAGGTGAAAGGCAACGATGATGTAAACCCAATGGAATGCCGTTCTGATGACACACCCTCTCCCTCTTTCTCTCCTTGACATGCTCTGACATGATGTCACACTGCCTATTCCCTTTGAGTCCCTGCACACCAAGGTCTCTAGTGATGCAGCTGTTACGCATCTCTGACGCTGTGTTCCGAGGTGCAGTTCACCTCTCATACCCATACTAAAGCTATAATATTATACAAGTTGATTATTTACGTGTCAGTATGCTTATTTACAAAAATTACAAAAAAGCCATCACACTCAGCCTTTCCCCCTTTAGCATAATATTATCTCCAAGTAATATTGTTTTTCCCCCCCAAATAATGTACCCAGGTTGCTCCTTATTAATTAAGCAATCTGAATAATTGATCAAACATCAATTATTCAGATTACCATATGGTCAATGTTCAAAGCCGTTACATCTGACCAAACCATGGACTTGCACTGATGAATTAGGAGTGCCATGCCCTTCCAATCCAGGATGCTCACAGAAGTGTGGTCCCCCTCATAAAAAGAACCCCAAAAAGTTCATAAAACCAACAGATGTTTTAGAATGTTCAATTCTAATGTTAACCTCTATTTTTTACACAGCTAACAAATGATGAGTCCTCAAGCCAACTGAAGATGGAACTTCAGTTACATTACATTACATTACATTACAGTAATTCATCACAACTAATGCATTGGTGCAACGTTTCACATTATGGACAGCCTTATTATTGATAGTAATGATTTATGGTCACTATTATGGCAGTTTTTTTGAACTGCCTGCCATTTACTTGAATTCGGTTTTTCTAAATTGTTCAGATATTGGAAATTAAAACAGAGGCTCATCTATCAAAACTCAATAATTTAGCTAAAATATAAATACATTCTGGTTCTTTTCACACAAAGTGCAATTCCAAAACACTTTATAAACCCATTAAATACTGTATAAACATTTACATTTAACACAACTTTGAAATGAAAGTTCCTTAATTCACATGACATATGTTCACTGACACTTGTGCAAATACAAATTCCTTTTGATTTTACGATCGCTGTCCGATCTTTATTGTGAATTGAAGTGACCACCAGTAAACTGTCCTTGTTGAGAGGGATGACGGCTAGAGCTGGAAGAGGTGGAGGAAGAAAAGCATGTAATCTCTCTAATGAGTTACACATATCAAGGGTGGCTCTGCCCCGTAAGGCAGTATTTTCTCATGCAAGGTGCATGAGAAAATATTGCCTTGACATTATCATGATGTGGATTAGAACATACAGTATGAACCAACAGATGTCAATGGCTAGATATCAACAAACTGATTTAATATATTTAAGTATTTGCATACACAATTCTATATACACACTTGATTTCAACATGGTCACATTTTGCTGTTAATAGTTTTGAGTTGAGTTGAGTTGAGTTGAGTTGATTTTATTGTCATTCCGCCACATACAAGTATGTGGAAGAACGAGATTGCGCTTCGATTTACAACAGTGCAACATTAAGACAACAATTACACAACAGTTAAGACAGTGCAACATTTACGACACAACATTTAGGTCACATTGAGGTACATTTTATAAAGTGCAGTAACATTATAAAGTGCAACAGAAACACATTTAGGTAACAATAAGGTGCAGGCATGTATTGTTTTGTAGTGCAAAGAACATAAACGGCACTAGTATCAGCGTGACTGTTCTCAACAGTGCAACAATTCCACACCAGTTAGGACAGTGCAACATTTACGACGACATTTAGGTCACATTGATGGTTTTGATGATAGTTTTCATTTATGGTTGATTTTTTTTGGAGATCATATAAAATTATTTGCTCCAAAACACATGGTGTCAGTCGCTGCTTCTTTTACTTCAATGAAAACAAACATATATAGTGAACATCTACCTGATATGAATGTAGCTAGCTGGCTAGATAATGTTCATTGTCATGTAGCCAGCAATACGCCACCATAAAATACTGTGAAGTATGTATGGTTTGTTTAATCGAATTAATAATACTAGCTAGGTTGCTATTCAATATGAAAGCAAATTAGCTAGCTAATTTATAGCAGTTATTGGATCCAGTGATGCCGCCTCTCACTTTGTTAATTTATTTATTTTGTTAGCAAAATGTTCTATTGATAAGATGACATTTTCAAGAAAAAAACCTAATTACAGTTTTTGTAGATTTACAAAATTATATCACTTCAGAGTATAAATAATACAAAGTTTGTAAAGTGCCCTAAATTATTGGGCATGTATGATTTTCTCTGATGTATACTTTTTTCCCCTTGTGTTTGTTTTGCTGTTCTCTTTATGTTATTCTCTGGTCTCTTTTTGGCATCAAGTTGTGATATTATCAGTCCATGTTGATATATCGTCACGTTCAATCTTATTTTTTGCAATTAAAAAAGGGGGAAGCTATGATCTGATCCTCAATTTTTAAGTTGTGTGCGGATGTTCTAGCGACGGGGTATTCCCCTGCCCTTTTGTTTTGCGATTGGCTGGATGTCGCGTCAAGGCGAGGAAGGCGGGCTCAAAGTAGGCTGAATTCGACCTTTTTGAATCAAGAACAAGCATCAAAGCAAACAACGCAACCCAACGCCACGCCTCCATTGAAAACAACGGCTTCCGGCGCACGCAACGCTTGCCTGAAGGTTCGTTCACTTGGAGCTCCATGCTGTAGCAAAGCTTGACGCAACGATTTAATTTTTGGGGGTGTGCCTCACACTTGTCCATCAAATACAGCGTTTGTCCAGGAGCACATTTAAAATCAAATTGCTACATGTACTGTACTCTACACCTGAATACAGAATACAGCGAACATTTAGCTAGCTTTAATGTCTTATAGCTAGCCACACGCTACCATTAAACACTGCGAACTACGTATGGTTCTTTTCATAAAATTAATAATACTAGCTAGGTTGCTATTCAAGCTATCTAGCTAGCTACTTTAATATCAAGTAGCTAAATGTTAGCTCTATTCTGCATGTAGTCGTAGACTAGAGTAAATGTAACAATTTCACTTTTAAATCTCCCCACTGATAAACAATGTATTTTTGATACGAGAGAAGCATTGCTTCAAGCTGTGTTGACATGAAGCTGCATGTGGAAGTACACGGCCCACGGTACAAATGCTAATGTGATGGCATTTTTATCAGATTTAAAACAGACTAATCAATTAGACTGAATGTCAAGTTCATTCGGTTCAACCCATTACAATTCAGAAAATTAAGTACGAATGGCAGTAAATGTCACCCGGAAGTAAATGCCTCCTTATTTGCTTTAAAGCGCTTAATGAGGGAAATGGCGGTCGCTTGGTCTACTATATCAGAGACAATAATCGTAGTATTCTCTCTGACCATATACACTGTGTACGTTTAAGATGTAACGGAGTTTAAGCGCTCTGCGTTCTTACAAGTACACGAGAACGCAGGAGGCAAGTATGCAATTTGGGACACAGCTCCGGTTTGGGAAACAACTCATGTTTAAGCATTGGATGAACTCGACCGGATGCACTTTTTTTGTAAGCCGCCATATTGGGTTGTATTAAAACGGAAGGCGGGACGGTTGGAAACTATTTTGTATCAGACTCCTATGGAGAAACATAACGTTACCTAACGTCAGGTTTACTCAACTTTCGAAACGGTGAGGTGTGTGCGCTATTCTTTATTTTCCGCAATAGCTACAACGTTAGCTAGTAGCTAAAGTACAGGAGCAAGACTCGAAGTACAATAAGCTGGCTGGCAAACTTCATAATGTGCTGTAGCTAACGTTACACAGTAGATAGCTAACAAGTCCAGTCGCTAGCTAGCTAGCTGTAGCCTTCGATAGCAAGCTATAGATGTATCCCATTATTAGACATACTATTATAAGCTAGTCAGAATAACAGACATCAAACGTGAAAGCTAAGAAGTTATCACGAATAATATGTTCAAGCAGTGTTCGGTAGCTAGTTGTCATATAACTTAACTAGTTATCCAGCTAGCTAGCCGTCTGAATAGGAATACTATCCGTGCCATTGTCTGTTACAACTGTTGCCTGCTTGATTGTAGCTCAGTGCAGTGCTAGTTGGTTGCTGGCTCACGTTCGATACTAGTACTAGCCTTAATGTTTAAGTTCGATTCATCAGTTCATTTTCATACATACCAGCGGATGCATATACTAGCTAAAACAAAATAATTAAAACACGTATTACTCCATTCCTAGCCTCTACGTTGACTTCCGATGATTTTTAGAATACATTTAAAGATTTTATTGATTACTTACAAGTCACTAAACGGACCACTAGCCCCTGGGTACATTTCTAAGTTACTCACTTCCTATCTGCTAAAACGAGGTCCTCAGATCTTCAGAAAAGTGTTGTTCTCCACAACATAGTTATTATTATTGTTGTTATAATACCTAACAATTTTATTTCTAAAGAGAACCCCAAACGTTGCAATGTCTCAGAAGAGGAGGAAGTCAGGCATGCAAATTTCCCAAGGCAGGAATTCCAGGGTAAGTTTCTCTCACTATGGTTCATGCCATTCATATTGGACTGCAATACTAGGTGCTGTTCCAAGCTATTAGCAAGCTTCTTGTTCTTCATTCGATTTTTTGAATGCAGATGCAAATGACAATGTTAACTGACAGAATAATAAGTTATAGATAACGTTACTGTAGAATCCAATGGTAATGTGGGAAATGGTTTGTAATGTGAACTATCAGATTTCCGAATGGTATTTGAAAGTAATAAACCGTTTTTAACAAACACTAGGAGTAGCGTACTAACAAACAAAACGTATTAATTTGCTGAAGCATTTTTGCTCTTTTATTCACAACATTCAGGACATGATTCTCATTCTAATACAAATATTTTCACGGATTGGATAACATATTGATTTTATTGTATGAATCACAAAGCTGTGGATTATATGGGGGAGTATGGGGAATATAGGTCTTAAGTTAAACAAGTTGTGGCAATTTTTTTTTTTTTTTAAAGTACACAAGACAGATTCAAATCTAGTCATACATTATTTTTTAGTTGTAAGAAGTTATAGTATTCCTGACTTTCACGTGACGTCACACAATAGTCGCGGTGCCATCTTTAGGACCGTATGCCAACAATGCCTTCTATCTGCTGTGCTGTGGGCTGTACAATAAAGGGAGTGCAGGTTTAACCTTTTATAATATCCCCCAAAACCTTGGAATGTCGCAATAAGTGGATTGCTGCCATAAAGAGGCTGGACCTCTACTGATTTCTTAAAATGCTTTGGTCTTCAAATTTAATTTCAGATAATCAATTAAAACAGCTGAAAACTTGGACGTCCACAAAACTGACTATCAATTACCATTGGACTTAAGTTGGTTAAGTTGTAGATAAAAACATATTCTTGTCCTTCCTGAACACCAGATCTCACAGGACCAGGATGACGAGTCAGAGGACAGATCCTTCACTCAGACCAGCTCCTCACAGGTTCAGAGGAGAATGGAACGTCTCACTGTGGCTCAAGTGGATCGAAAGGTACCGTCCCTCATTTACAAGGCTCCCACATTTTTTATCATTCCCCCTCAACGATAAGCCATGTTAGGCTATGGTTGTAGCCATGTGTGTAGTTCGGTTGACAGGTCAGTCCATAACTGAGGTTTGAATCTCTGAGCTACATTAGTATTATCTTTTGAAGTTCCGACAGTCCTCTTTTTGATTCGCATTTTCACTTGTTTGCAGACTGTTTACATCCTTACCAGGACTAGTGTCTTCTGAACTTAGAGTAAAGCCTGTTGTGTTGGGATTACTTTTGGCTTTCAGATGGCAGAGGTGGTGCAGTTCATTCTCATCAAGGACCAGAAGAAAGTTCCAATCAAGCGAGCAGGTCTGCACTTCTAAGACAAAATGATGAAATCACCAGTAAATGTATTGCTTCCAAGGGATGTGCTTTTGGCTCAAATTTGCAGATTGTTTGTTGGAGCCAATTTGTATTAGTTAACTGTTAAAATGAAAACCTTTCTGTTTTCTGTAGAGGATTTATTTTGGTCTCTGATATGGATTGTACATTGTCATGGCTCTCATTCTTTCCATCCATCATCAGAAATTGTGAAGCATGTGATGAAGGAGTATAGGGACGTCTACCCTGAGATTATGAAGAGGGTCACTCGAACATTTGAACAGGTGAGTGGGTCTGGTCCTTTAAATAGTGGTTAAGGTCATCTGGCCCAAAGATTTTGGATTGAGATTAAAGTAAATTTTGAATTGAAGTCGCTTGCACCTGTAGGCTCGCTTGCCCCTGTAGCCCTTAATCCAGGGGTGGGGAATTTGGTTCCTGGATAGCTGGTGTGTATGCAGGTTTTTGTTTCCACCAATTACCCTGGACCTATTAGCTATTTAGCTGTGTACACTAATGCTGGTTCACTCCGATATGACTCTCCTTGTCCACTTCTGTCCTGAACTCACCTGCCCCTGTAGGCCCTAAACTCACCTGCCCATGTACCTGCCTTGCTTGCACACTACTAGCCAACCATGGGCTAATATGTGTTCTTTATTGCAGTTATATTGTGTTGCTTTTTCCCAGCCATTATGGCTAAATAGCTAGCTCATGTTACTGTTGGCTAATGCTATTTAATTCAACATCTGTAGCTTGCTAGCTAGCTTGTTAGCCATCAGTCTCATGGAGTTATTGAAGATATTTAGCTGGCTAGCTCACTAGTGTTACGACCCTCCCCTTAGATCTAAAATGTGTATGGTACAGATCTGTTACCACAAGGGTCTAACAAATGATGTGTGTGTATATAGCAAGTATGTATGTAGGTAAATATATTATAAGGTGGACTCACCCCAGGTGTTTGAAGCTGCCAAGCCCATGCCAGCCCAGCCAAGGGCCACAGCCAAGGGCCTGGCGTTGCTCTTCATGTTAACTCCATTTAGGAGCTGTTCGTTTAATTTGGACAAACAAAATGTAAAACAAAAACACAAAACATGTGCATAGGATCTTTGAGGCTTAAACCAGTGTTCCACTCTGATGAGAACCCAAAACAGAAGGAAACAAAACTCTTAAGACAAGCCCAAAATAAAATACAGAAGTGTGCTTGTGTGTGAGAGACATATTAGCCCCTAACCTGTCACACTTAGTCAAATATTTTTATTAGCTAACTAGCTAAAGATTTTCAAAAGTAGTGCTGGGGCGATGTGGCCTATAAGTTCCATTGCAATATATTGATTGATTTTGGTCGATAACAATAATTGTCACGGGAGATATATCTATATACAATGCCCCTGTCAAAGTCTACACCCTGTATTCAAAAATGTCACTTTTTGTTGCCATACAGCCTGAAATTAAAATGCATGAAAAGACTTTTTTTTTAATGCCTTTATTTACACATTTTACCTAACTTCCAAGTGAATTTTATTTTTTCTCAAAAAACTACAATGACTTGGAATGATAAATCTACACTCCACTGAGGTAGTATTTGGTAGAAGCACCCTTGAATTACAGCCATGAGTCTGTTTGGATATGTCTCTACCAGCTTTGCACATCTAGATTGGGCAAAGTTTTCCCTTTCTTCCTTCCAGAACTGTTCAAGTTCAGTCAGATTGATGGACTGCTCTTTGTCATTCCACAGACTTTCTATAGGATTTGGGTCAGGGCTCTGACTAGGCCACCCAAGGACATTCACCTTTTAGTTTTTTAGCCACTCCACTGTTGCTTTAGCTGTGTGCTTTGGATCGTTGTCATGTTGGAAGGTGAACCTCCTTCCCAATTTCAACTTGCAGATGGAAGCAGGTTTTCGTCAAGAATTTTCTTTATTTTGCTCCATCCATTTTCCCTTCTATCCCTGTTGGCGAGAAACACCCCCATAACAGAATGCTTCCACCACCATGCTTTACAGCAGGGATGGTGTTCTTTGGGTGATGTGCTGTATTGGGTTTTCGCAAAACATAGTTTTGCATTTCAGCCAAAAATTTCTATCTTGGTTTCATCTGACCACAACACTTTTTGCCACATTGCTCCAGAATCTTCCCAGTTTTTTTTGCATAGCTCAAACAGGACTGAATGTGGAATTTTGAGTAGTGGCTTCCTTCTTGCCACCCTACCATACAGACCAGAATTGTGGAGAGCTTTGTGTATTGACACATACACACATTGGCCACTCTTTGCCATAAAGTCCTGTAGCTCCTTCATAGGCCTCTTGGGGGCCTCACCTTTGTGCTTGGTCATTGGCCTGGATGGACCTGATCTAGGCAAGGTATAGTATACGCCATTTGCTTTTATGCTTGGTCATTGGCCTGGATGGATGACCTGGTCTAGGCAAGGTCCTGGTGGTGCCATGCACCTTCCACTTCTTAATTATGGTCTTGACCATACTCCAAGGGATATTTAAGGCCTTTGAAATCTTTCTATACCCATTTCCTGATATGTAAAAAAAAAAAAATAAAAACCAGCAACAGCTGTCAACATAATTTGCAAATACAGCATTGTGTGTTTTGAGCTCATGCTTCAACTACTAAATCTGACCAATTTCCCAATACATTCAGTTGACTAATGTGCTTTTTAGTTCAAGCATGAGCTCAAAAATGCAATGCTAAATTTGCAATGGTGAAATATGATCAGTTAAAATATAAAAGTTAACTCCTTTGTGATACTATATCACACTGGCATGCACTGTGAGCGACCGAGCGAGCTAGCTATCTAACAGTGCCTAGATCTGGCTAATTTCCTGATAAATTCAGTTGGCTAATGTGCTGTCTAACTGGCTAGCCCAAGCATGAGCTCAAAACAATCAATACTAGGGGCCTCTCTGGTGGTCTAGCAGTTACAACGTTTGACGCCGGCCACTGCGACTGTGGTTTGATTCCACCGGCCGCGCCACTATCGGCTCTAGCCGGGAGTGCCACTAGGGGGCGGCAATTGGCTGTCCGCCCCAGGGAGAGAAGCCAATATGAGTTCACTCTGTATAGGAGTGGTTCTGTGTGTAAGAGGTGAGAGTCAGAAGGCACCCCAAGCAATATTTCACACCCACGCAAATTTTGTCCCCACACCAGCACTTCCACCTACCAGCTGACCGGAAGTTACATACCTGCTGTAAATGGGATCCTGGCCGTCGATAAACATCTCTTTATCAACAGAGTCGATACTCGTGGGCGAACTTGTGCGCCGTTACCCAGCCCGTGGCATTACAGATCTCTTCTTGGGAAGCTTCCTATAACAGAGACCACAAAGCAGACATACCCTGTGAGACAGACGCTGCTTGGATAAAGCATGCCCACCAGCCACTGTGCTAAAACATACAAACAATTGATTGCATTGAAGCAAGTGTTTTGTGTGCTCAACATAAATTCTCAGAGCACAAACCGATCAGAGTGTAGCCGTTCGTATTCGTAAGACTGGAAAAGTGGAGGGGGAAAAAGCTGATGGCTCAATAACCTGACTACAAAAAGGCTTGGTTAGAACCTTTGGCAGGTATGTGGCATTATGGCGTAAAGGCACTTTCCTGTCCCCCTTGGCAAATGAGAAATGGGACTGACAATGGGTGCAAATTGCCATCCCGGGACAGGGCAGTGCATGAGGCTACAAATGGAGTGGCAAGGCTGAGTTAAATGCATTAAGAATTGAGTAGTAAGGCTGAGTTGAATACATTAGGAATGGATGGTTTTTGCCTTTTGGATAGGTTATCCCTCAACCACAGCAGGTAGGTAGAGATGTGTGTTGTGAAATGTTATGAATGCTTAACACTAATAAAATGCTACCTTCTTTGCCTAGGTGTTTGGACTGAAGTTGGTGGAGATTGATACCAAGAATCATGTGTACATCCTTATAAACAAACTGGAGCCAATTTTTGGAGACCAGGTCGGCATGTGAGTGAAGCCCTGTGGTGCACACACATCTGATTTACTTACTGACCAACGTCATATAAACATGATTTAAAGGGGAATTTAAATGTGAAAATGTTTATTGTCCTTCATCCTTACTGAAGTATGAATCCAATGGTATGTACTTTTTTTGCAGGTAAAATAATTATTCAAGCTAAAACAAACAAAAAGGCATTTTTCTCTGCAACGTCCTATTCAGCTTACTGAAACTACAATCTCACACAGTGCATTTCTTTCTCTTATACCCTGTAAGGTGTGGGTATGGGTTGGTGTGGATGGCATATGTGCATCTCACTAGTATTCACCCTTGCCAAATCGTGTGGTAAAGGAGTGTAGGAAGCTAGCTAGCTTGTGGACTGTGATTGAGCAATGTTAGTTTGATGGGTTGCAATTCACTCTTTGTTAAACTCCGCCCCATACAGTGATTGTCCAATCAGAGCTAACCACCATAACCTCAGTCAAGCTATCAATACTTGGACAAATGCTGTAACTTTATCTTGTTTCGAAAACAGATTTGAGCAAATAAACGGTGGTTAAACAGTGTGTTTGGTCCAGATCCCCGGGGGGGTTGGAGGGTAAAGGGTTTCTGTGCCCTTTCCAAAACCCTAAACCAATGGAGAGAAGCTAGGGATCAGGCTTTGTGGACGACCACATACACAATTGACCACAGTACACATGCTGTAGCTATGTTTGCTCCAAGCTAAGCACTATCACAATAAATATTTTATTGATCTTTTTTAGCCTGTAATTGTAACTAGTTAGCACAATATTAGTAAGGTAACGTAAGCGTGAATGTAGGTAACCAGTTGATGTGGATAAAAATCTGGCCACAAAGGTCCACTAAGTTTGCTAATGTTAGTTACAGTATGTTACCGCTGCACCAAGCTAGCTGTCCAATAGGAACACCCATTAAAATCTATTTATTTTCTGCTTGAGAGGTGGTGATGGCACGTTTCTTCAAATTCAACTTGTTGATACGATGGGAGTAATTCCAGCGTTATGAATGTGACATTTGCACTCAAAATGAGAAACTAAACTGAAAAAGCTGTGAATATATAATATAATAATAATATATGCCATTTAGCAGACGCTTTTATCCAAAGCGACTTACAGTAGTGAGCGCATATTTTTTTTACATTTTAATTTTTTTTGAACCCACAACCTAAGCGTTGCCAACACTGTGTTGCCAACACTCTACCAACTGAGCCACACAGAACCACCATATTTAAGACAATTTGACTGAATATTTTTCTTGGGATGATAATTGCCCTTCAAGATGATACTGTTGAGTCTTGTAGTATTTTAGAAAAAAAGCAAACATCCTTTTGTTATGGATGTGACAGAAATGGACAAGCATTTTTGAGTGACTGAACATACCATGAAAAGTCTGTGTTGCGGTGTCTACAACTAACAAGTGTTAAATATAATTTTGAATGAAAGGGTTTGGAGTATACATGAACCGCACTTAATAAACCACTGCAGTTTCACAAGTTAAGTAGTAATGAAAATAATACTGTTATGGACGTGATACGTTCTGTTATGGACGTTACAGTGTCCAAAATTTCCATTAATTAATGAAAGCATTATTGCCCAAAAATCATCGTAAAGCATTTTTTTAAAACAGAGTAGCGCATGTCCATATATTATAAGTGTAATGTTGGAAAGAGACAGAAAACCGTCACTGTATCCCTGAGGATACTGACAAAACTGTGAACTGTTTATAAAATAGTATGGCTTGGAATCTGATTAGGCTACTCAAAACTGCTTGTGCAAGAAGATATCGCTGTGTGTGTAAAGCGGTATCATATCATATCATATAACCGTCAGTGCAGTAGGCAAGAGGAGGCAGAAATCATTGGTCTCAACATGTACATTTAGTTTTATTCTATTTCGAATTTGTCAGTGCGTGGTTGAATATTTGCAGTTGCATTTCAAATAAAATTATTTTCTTACACTATGATTTCACAACTGTGTAGCCTATAGGAGACGGAAGAGTTTGTGAAACTGGGTTGGTTAAACTACTCGCTGCCTCTTACTCCAGATTCAAGTTTTTCCTAAAGAGTATATGGCTGAATTGCGAAGTAAATCGCACCAATTCAATGAAATAATTTATTAGCAATTAACACCACAAAACGTAGTGGTAAATTGCATATCATCTATTCCCCCACTCTCCGCTTTAAGTAATGCCCTTTTTGATATTTTTATGTACAGAGATTTAGTTTAATTGTTAAACCCATGCAGGGATGGTCTTTGCCTTAGTACCAGAGTGAAGCAATGTTTCTTGTCCAGCTGTAATGTTCATATTTCAGTCCTAATAATGAACATTGATTTGGAACTTTTTATTCACCAACATAACTGAGCACAAAGTCTCCCAACCCTGCATGTGATTGTTATCCAAGTCAGCTTCTCTGTCCCTAGTGGTTTCTGCCATTCCTTTCTAACTCCTCCTCTGTAATGTCTGACTTAATTGGTCCTGTAATCCTCCTGTATTTCTGTGTGCGTGCGTGCGTGTGCGTGTCTCTGTCTGTCTGTCTCTCTCTTCAGGGGCCCTGGTAACCACAGGACTGGCCTGCTCTTTGTCATTCTAAGCATCATTTTCATGAAGGGAGGTGTTGTCAAGGAGTGTGAGTGTTCTTTCTGTTTCTCCATTTGTTCTCTCCAAACACGTAGCGTTTAACCAATGCGAAACTAGATTCATTCCTTACACCCCTTGTTGCAGGTGGCCACATTTCAGAAGGTAAAGACTAGCAATTGTATGCCAAATATGAACGTGCTGCTTGAGGTCTTTGTGGTGTGTAGTTTGCATAGTTCATTATGGTTCATACAGTGCCCCTTTAAAGTCTACAGCCCATCTCAAAAATCTCACCTTTTGTTGCCTTACAGCCTGAGATGAAAACATACTAAATCAGACTTTTTCCATCTTCATTTCCATATTTTATTCTACAACATTTTCTCAAAATTTCTGAACATTAATTGAAACAAAAACTAGAATAACTTTGATTGATAAGTCTACACCCCACTGATTGGTACTTGGTAGAAGCACCTTTTGCTTGAATTACAGCCATGAGTCTGTATGGATGTGTCTTTACCAGCTTTGCACACCTAGATTGGGAAGCATGCAGGTCTGTTCAACTGTTCAAGGTCAGTCAGATTGTGTGGGGACCGTCGATGTGACTCTCCAAGTCACTCCACAGGTTTTAAATAGGATTTACACTACTGGTCAAAAGTTTTAGGACACCCCCATTTTCCAGTTTTTACTGAAATTTAAGCAGTTCAAGTCTGTTGAATAACCTGAAATGGTACAAAGGTAAGTGGTAAACTGCCAGAGGTTTAAAAATAAAAATAAAAAAATAAAGGTTTAGGTTACCAAAAACTGAAAAGTCATGTAAAAAATATTGTTCAGTTTTTGGTAACCTAAACTTTTTTTGGGGTTCCAGGAACTTACACCTTGGCCGCAAATGGGCCTTCCAACAAGACAACGATCTCAAACCCATGTCCAAAGCAATGGTTAACAGAGCACAAGATAAATGCCCTGACGTGGCCATCTCAGTCCCCAGACCTGATTCCAATTTAACATTTTGTGGCTTGACCTCAAAAAAACAGTCCACAAACGTCAACCCAATAATCTGAAGGAACTGGAACAATTCTGCATGGAGAAATGGTTGAGGATATCCCCCAAGAAGTTCCATAACCTCGTATGACACTACAGAAGGCGACTACTACTAATGGCCAAGGGGGAACCACAAAGTACTGATAACAGGGGTGTGAATATTTGTGATTCTTGATTTTTCTGCAAAAAATATATAATTTGTGAACGTTTGATTGTGGTTTGTGCCAATGCATTATTATTAAAGAATATAATTTTCTGCATTTTGTGAGCATAAAATAAAGCTCATTATATAGTTTATTTTATACAACCTCTTTTGTTAATCTTTATCAAAGGTGTGAATAAAAATTGAGCCTACTGTATTAGTGGTCCTGTGTGTTACGGTGACCGTGGCAGGTGCCGGCTCGGAGGAGGCGGTACAGCGACCACTACTGGTCTCAGGACTATGGCAGTGACCTCATACGTGGTTGGGGATAATTGACATTGAAAAGGGAGGGTATAACTGGCAGCAAAAATAAGGAGAAAAATGGGGACTAAAAGCACAAACGGGGGAAAAAAACCCCCAAAAGAACAATTGCTATGATAAGCGGGGTGTAGACTTATCAATCCAAGGTATTCAAATTTTTTTTTTTATTTATGTTCAGAAATTTTTTTGAATTTGTTTTACTTGGAAGTTGTAGGGTAAAATATGTAAATAAAGGGTCTGTTTGAATACGTTTTTAATTTCAGGCTGGAAGGCAACAAAAGGTGCATTTTTATTTTATTTTAAAAGGGCACTGTATATCTGTACATGCCATTGTGTACATATTTGTATGTATGTTTTATTATTTGTGCAGTGTTATTACTCTATCTATCCTTTCTAGCTGTGGTCTGGAACACACTGAAGAAGCTGCGAGTGGAGCCAGGGTAAGTGTGCAACACTCCCTCCCTGAGCATTTTTACACATACTATTAGCATAAGAGCGCCTTCAAGTTTACCATTAGTTTTGGGGTTCCTGTCAAATCCATCCAAAAATAATACACACATGTGAAAGACACTTGTTGTTTGGCTGATACCCTTGTTACATTTTTTACCAGGTAAAATTAGTAATTGCCAGAACCTTTTGATAATGTATTGTGGATTGTTTTTACCCTGTTTAGTAGGGTTGCAAAATTCTGGGAATTTTCAAAACAGTAAACTTTGTATGGAAATTTATGAGAATTGAATGAAAATGTATAATCATAGGACATATACTGTTCCATACAAATGAAAACAGGCATTTCAGACTTTATCAAAATGATTTCTTGAAATTGTACTTGATTATTGAAATTGCAAATGTTGGCTAGCTAGCTAACTAGTCTTTGAACTGCATAAATGCTTACCAGCAAGCATAGCTAATAGATTGAATTATCAACTATTTATTCAGTAAAAAGTTTGACATATCATCATATTCTATTATACCATTAACAAATTACGATGGCATATGTCTGTGTTGAACTGCGGTTGATCAACCTGATTGTATCGGGTAGGATGCTGTGACTAAATGTTTTTTTTTTTCACAATAATGTGATGGAAGCTTGAGCTGTGCATGCAAAATTAAAATTTTTTTATATGATTTCTTTATGGGCAAAATTCCCAAGCCAAAGTTCCCATCGAAATTTACTGGAAACTTTCCACCCCTTTGCAACACTACTGTTAAGTGATTAAAGAACATTTAGGAACATGTTTATTCGTACGTTAATTTAGCCAACTACCGACAACAGTCAGAAATTGTATCTGACAATTCTTTTTTTGTTTATTTATGATGGATTTGTGGGTGGATCTCAAGTGTAACTCGACACCCCTCTCAGCCGTGTAGACTACAGTACATCCTCATTAGCTTACAATTAATTTGTTTGTGAATTTGTTTGAAAATCCACCACTCTAGGAGAGGGATAGAATCAAATGGCTCAGTTCGCTCTACTCTCCCATTGGCTCCAGTAATCGGATTGTGAGCACAAACTACCGCTGTTGAATGCTGGTTGCATGTGTGAATGCGCTCTAAAGCACAGCACTGAATGCTGGTGAGAGCAGAGACTGAGATAAATTACTGTCCCTCCTGCAGGGAGAAGCATGAAGACTTTGGAGACGTAAAGAAGCTAGTCACAGAAGAGTTTGTCAGGCAGAAGTGAGTTATTCTCTTTCCACAGTCTTCTTCACAGTTTTCTGCAGTTCCTTGAAGTCAAGAATGTAATGTCTGAGAAGTATTAATTCTGGCATGGTGCTTTTCCATTTGCGTCAGTATTGCTAGATGGCTGATGTGTGGGTATATGCATTTGGATTACAAAAAAAAACTAAAAACGAACCTAGTTATGGAGCACGTGCTACACATTAATTGAGAAACCAAAGTTAGCTTATTAATTATACATGGGCCATGAATTAAAAAACCTCAGTCAAGTCCCCCTTAGTCTCCTTTTGCTAAGCTTGAATAGATTGTGTTTTAAGTCTTTCCTCATAACTTCTACAATTCATACCAGGAACCAATTTAGTTGCTCTTCTTTGCACGTTTTCCAAGAGCTTCTACATTTTTCTTGTAGTCCGGTGCCCAGAGCTACACACGGTACTCTAAATTAGGTCTAAATAAGGCATTATAGAACATAAATATAACCACCTTTGATTTGTACTCAATACTTTTTGCTATATATCTCAGCATACTGTTAGCCTTTTCCTTTTTTACTGCTACAGCACAATGCTTATATCCTGGTAGACTAGTAGAACTAGTACTCCTAAGTCTTTTTCAGATTGAACACATTCTAATTTTACTCCTCCCATAGAATACTCCTTGTCTTAAATGTTTATTTCCCACATGCATAACATTTAGCTATATTGAATGTCATCTGCCAGTTTCTGCCCACTTCTGGATTTTGTTTAAATCATCTTTGGTTACCTTAGTAGATTCCCAACTGCTAAATCCCCAACATATGTATCATCTGCAAATTATACTATTTTGATACTAACATCCCTATCAAGATCATTCATGTAAATAAGGAAAGGCAGAGGTCACAGCACCATTCCCTGCGGGACTCCACAGCACCAACAGGTAACATGCAAAGTAAAGGAAACCCCAAAATAATGTTTTAATAGGGTGTTGGGCCACCACACGCCAGCATTTTGTCTCACTAGATGGCTAGCCATAGTAGCAAGCTAAATATACTTAATGAATCCAAGTATTGTTGAATGAAATTGATTGCTCACGTTACTGTAATGCTATCTAGCCATAATTCCTAGAAAAATTGATGAATGTGGATGTGCCATCCTGGAGGAGCTGGACTACCTGTGCAACCTGAATGGGCTGCAGGTACTGCCTCATGCTACCAGTAGTGACAAGGGCACTAGCAAAATGCAAAACTAGAGAAAAATCAGTCAGGAAGGATAAGGAGAGAGAAATGGTCGGTGGCCACCACCTGCAAAACCATTTACTTTTTGGGGGTTGTCTTGCTGTTGCCTCTCCTGTCCACCTGTTGTCACTTTCATTTGCACCAAAGCAGGTGAAATTGATTCACAATTGTTTACACTAATTTCTTTGAGCAGTGTGTGTATATATATATATATATATATATATATATATATATATATATAGTCTGGGTTGGGAATTTGGCCAGACACCGGGTTAACACCCTACTCTTTTTCAAAAGTGCCATGGGATCTTTTATGACCAGAGAGTCAGGACCTCAGTTTTTACCCATCTGAACGACAAACATCTAGTCCGGTGGGATCGAACCCACAACCTTGGCATTGCCAGTGCCATGCTCTACCAACTGAGTACTACTAAATGTTGCATACGAAACAAGGTTTACAACTACAGTAAAACCTTGAAGATACTAACGCTTCAGGAATGGAGGTCTTTTGAAACTCTGAAAGTGAGGTGAAATTACACCAATTTAACCTTTGGAGGTTAGGTTTTAAATGGTGTGAGGTTAGGTTTAGGGATTTTTTTTAGAACGGGACTTAAAAAAGTGTAAATGATGAGTTAAATTCAGTAAAATATATTTAAAGTGAAATTGTGAAAAGATTGTCATGATATAGCTTCTACAATATATTGGGTATAATACTGCTCAGAGACACTTGAAACACTTCTGTGTCATTTTAATGTTCAGGTTGTTTGTAAGATATTGCCATTAAAAAAATTTCTGTGTCATTTTAATGTTCAGGTTGTTTCCACATCAAAAATAATACTATTTTGCCATTAAAACAAATTTGGGCTGCTCAACGCACCCCCTATTTAATGTAGTAGGCTATTATTGTACTTTAAGAATCAAACAGACCTTGCTAACAGGGCTAGCAGAATGTCAGATTAACTGCCGAATCGAAAGTTCTTTTTAGTTGTGTTCTACAAAAACAACTCACCAAGTACTGTTATGATTTTTCAGAACCTAGCTTGAGCTCCAAGAGGTTGAATTGGTGTATTTTTACATTACTTTCAAAGCTATGAACTAGAGATGCACCGATTGCGATTTTCTTGGCCGATTCCGATTTCCAACAATTCTGAGGTAGGTCAGAAGCATGAGGTAGGTCTCACTAAAACACATTTCAAAATAAAAAAGTGTTCCAGGTTACTGGACAGAGCTTTTCTTTTTGTGTGCAAATTAAATTCAATGATGAATAAAAGAGAATCCAACAACAGTGGCATGTAGCCTTTAAGTAATAAATAAAAAGAAACAAGAGTAGTTTAAATTTACTGACATGGTGACAGACCATTAGTCGGAAATATTTATTTAAAACACTAACGTTATATTCTGATGACAGATGACACAAGCCCTTTTTCCATTAAATAATTATATGGCTTCAACTTGATGTGCATCAGAAAGTTATTGCGACAATGCTAATGGAAAACAGGTTAGTTCGAACCTATGATGCGCTAGACTAATTTGTTTGCTAGAGGTGGATTAGAGTAGATCCCAATTCTATATAGTGCAATGGAAAACACTTGTAGCGATATAAGGGCGGATGTTTCAGTTGCGGAGCTTGTCAAAGGCATTGAAACAAGCCGCTCTTCAGCAGAATTTCGTTATTTGCGTGAGTCAGGTAGCCTAACGACTACGACTTTAACTAGCTTCAAAGCCTAGATAAAAATGTTTCAAACTAGGAGTAATTGGAAAGAGGCGATGCTTGCTGTTTCTGAGTTTGTTTGATAGTGGAAACGCACAGCTGTGGTTTAGCTAGAAATCGTTAGATGAATTTATCATTAGGTCTAATAAGTTAGATTTGTATGAGTGAATAGCACTGTTTCATAACGTCACTCATTAGCGAACATAATGATTTCAGTGCAATTCAGTGCTTCAGCAGGGCATTATTACGTCAAGTGTATGCACTACCACCATGTTCTATTAATGGAAAATGGTTCAGAGGAACCGAACTAGCGCAACGAAGTTAATTATTAATTAACCCCGGTACCTACGGTACTGTAGAAAAACGAGTTGGTCAACGTAAATGATTAGGTTGGTCGTTCGAGCGTTTTCGAGGTTGTTCCTCAGCGGCTTATTTTCGCTCACGGGTACGCGCACGTCACGTGAAAAGAGGGGGCGAGGAGCCCGGCGCACAGAATCGGCTATGTGGAGTGATCGGGATCAAGTCACCGATTGAGGCCGATCAGCTGAAAATCGGCCATTTCCGGTCAGAGGCCGATCGATCGGTGCATCTCTACTATGAACATTTAAAAGTTCACAAAAACCCAATGGGTTCATATCTCCAAGGTTCTACTGTATTTGGATATTTGGGTATAGTGGGATATTTGAGTGTGTTTGGATGTATTTGGATTGGATATTTCTGTACATTTAGATATTTGGGCATACAGTAAATGCATTAGTTGAGGTTGTTTGTAACCATGAAAGTGACAATACACCAATTGAAAGAATCCTTTAATGGTTGGAATTGTTACTGTCACCTTATTGTTTTAAATACACTACTATGTTTGTAGCTATAAATCTTAGTTTAAATATTTCACTGCCTACGTGAGACCAGATCCATTCCAGTCAGTCTGGTGAAAGCATGAATAAAGCTGCACGCATCACTCATCACTCTCTGCGTGAATGTATTACCATCGTGACTCCAGTGATGCCAAAGCCGCGGAACAATCAGACACGGCTCTGTTATTTGAAAACAAAGAATCAGAGCGATGCCAATTTACAATGCAGAATTTGAGGCCATGAACACGGTCGGTAGCACTGAATTTCTCTCACAGAATCGCTTTCTCTGTTTGCTAACGATTTATCATGTCCATTTAGTGATATTTAAATTAAAAATACTGCGTATGGCTGCTTTAACAACCGACATGATCCTTTATCTACTTGTAATACTATTTCTTTTTTTTCAGTGGAAAGTTTGAATCGTTTCGATTTAATGCTCTCCTTTTTCCATGGGTGTAATTGTATAAAGGCGTAATTGCTTATGATACAGGCCAAATGATGGGCTAAATGGCCTGTTCTCAACATGTTTTTAGTTTGGGATAAAAGGGATAAAATAAGTTAAACATTAAGTAAAACATTTTATAGATGGATGAATAGATGACTAATTAGGACAGCAGCAGATGTGTTTGAGTATGCTCTTAATTTGAACTTCCTTGCAGTTTCATTTGGAGGTGTAAAGTGGGGCCCCACCCCCCAGCTGTCCATTTGCACCGCTGTGCTCAGTACGCAAATACACAGAGTTCAGGAGTGGGGAGGGTGGCTCAGTACGCTAGTACACAGGGTTGGGGGGCGAGAAGTCGGGTTCAAATCCTAGACAGGACTACTGGTGTGTTCAGAGCAGGTACCTCTCAGATCATAGGCTGCCTGTTTATACCACACCACATAGTAACATGGGATCAGCCGCTCAAACAGGGCAGTTATCCCTGACTGGGCGCTGACTCCATACAGTTTTTACACTTTTAGAACCTTGTCTCAGTAAATGTCTTGACGTTGGTTTTGTTGGGGCAATGATGTTAAAACTCAATGATTTACCATGATATAATTCATATTCCTACACACAATATAAATGTGAAAATGTTTGTATGTGACAGGAACCTGGAGTATGTGCGCATCCCTCACACAGACCCAGTGGAATATGAGTTTCGCTGGGGACAGCGGGCAGAGACGGAGGTCTCCAAGATCAGGATGCTGCAGTTTGTGAGCGAGGTGAGAGAGGACAGAGTTTGAGCTAGTGGCAATATCTAAGAATCTTAAAGGAAATATGCACTCTAAAATACATTTTTGATGTTTTATGATGTAATTCCATGCATGATTGTGGAATATGAACCAACATTCTGTGAGCCTAGAGCTTGACTCTCTTCCAGTTTGTCACGTGCCAGCATCACTGCCTGCAAGAGCTTTTCATAATAGTAAACCGAGATATACTGAACCCTGTCCTAAAAACAAATCTCTGATCAGTTCAAGACAAAATATCATGTAGAAAGCCTTCTTGTGAGCATATTAGTGGGTGGTTTGTGCACTGATTAACTTTTTTTTTTTTATTTTTTTTTTAAATTGAAAATGCCTAAATTGATTGAAAACAGGTGGTTTAGCAGTAGAATATCCAACGCTGCCCACTATGAATCGGTGCCCGATTCCCCCGGCCGCGCCAGTTTCAGCTTTGGCCAGGAGTGCCACTAGGGGGTGGCAATTGGCTGTCTGCCCTAGGGTCGGGTTCGGGAAGCCTATACGAGTTCACTGCATATAGGAGTGGCCCTGTGTGCATACTGGAGTTATGGTGACAGCTTGGCAGGTTCCGGCTCGGAAGAGGCGGTGCTCTGCCGCATGTTGCTGCCGGTATCAGGACTATGGCAGCAAGCTCTCAATATGAGGGAGGGGGATAATTTATATAAAAAAGGGTATAATTGGCTACTAAATTGGAAGAAAAATGGGGGGAAAAACAGTAGAAAGAGAAAATGGGAAGAAAAAAAAGATTGAAAACAATCAATGCAAATTCTTCTCCATTCGTCTCAGTTCAGGACATTTTCACATTGCAGCTGCAACAGGTTTGGGGTTTTGGTTGTGTACTATATTCTGTCTGCAGTGTCTTACTGTTGTAGTATGTAGGTGTGCTGTAGTGTGTAGTGTGGGGCTGATTGTGTCTCTCTGCTTGCAGCTGCATGATCAGGAACCGCAGTCCTGGACTCAACAATACAAAGAGGCTACTACTGTGGAGGGGCCCAGCAGCCAGAGATGAAGCTTCATTTCTTGGTTAGGTTTTGAAATCCTAACCATTCTAGCACATTTTCTTTCTCACATGCCTCATTGTAACTTCACACAGGGATGGGTCAGAATAATCGATTATTAGTTTATTCTATATCAAAGCTCAAATTAGATTTTTAATATTGGAGTTGATTTTGGCGTTATTTCCCCCAATTCAAATAAACACGGAATAACTCTGGATCTGTATTGCTATTTCATTATTATTATTATTAGTAGTATTGTGCACAGAAAAACAAACGGGTATACATAAAATATGCATATAAAACAAACATGTTGTATCCGATGCTCACAGAAAGCGAAGATGAGAGACCCAGCCCTGGCCTGAGCCAATCAAGCATGGCACAATTTGTTCAAGTCAGTAAGTGTGACAGAATCCATGGCGAGAAAACATCTGCCCAAATTGCCAACATGGTGGTTAAAGATATGCTGTCCATTAGTACCGCAGGAGGGAAGGGGTTTTGAGAATTAATGGCATGCATAGAGCCTGAGTACACGGTTCCATCTCGAAAAACGACCACGTTGCGTTCCGAAAAAATGCATACTGAATGCACAGTCTGTTTGCAATGCTTTAGCCAAAACTGACCGAGTAGCCATTACCGTGGACGCGCGGCCCTCACTCGCAGTGGAATCATACGTTACAATAATGTTCCGTTACATTGATGAGAAATGGGAAATGAAGAAGGCGGTCTTACAAACACGGTTGATGCCCGAGAGAGACACAGCAGATACTAAGTAGCCAAATTAAGTAATTCATCATTGTTACTAAATAATTCCTCTTGTTATAAAGGGTGTTTATTTTCGTTATCCTACTTATTTGTTAATATGCTGTTAACGCCTATCTTTTTGCTAGATCCTATTTTTTTAATTTTGAGTTTATTATAACCGGTGGCCTATGCAATTTTATAGCTTGTTGCCAAGGCCCGCAATTACGATATGACGGATTTGCTGTTAATGTTTTATTGTTCTGTCTGAAATTTTGTATCGAAATAGGCATATGAGGATTACTTGAATACGATTTTGCACTTGTCTGCTTAATTGTTTTATGCCTTTCACAACTTGTTTTAATTTGAATTGTTTTATGCCTTGAAAGGCAGCTCTACGCCCAGTGCTTGTATTGATGGTAATATCGTTTTTTTCTGCTCTGCATTATTGTTATAATAGTCTAATTGAAGTATTTACAAAAAAAAAAGTTTGAGGATTAATACTTGAATAAATATGATTTTTCACTGTTGAAGCTTGTTTTTTGCGTAGTAATTGTAAAGTAATTTCTTCCCCACAATCCATGACTACCTTTGTGAATGTCGGCACACATCGAATATT
This sequence comes from Aldrovandia affinis, assembly GCA_029706075.1. NCBI lineage: Eukaryota > Metazoa > Chordata > Actinopteri > Notacanthiformes > Halosauridae > Aldrovandia > Aldrovandia affinis. The sequence goes on from JAINUG010000211.1 coordinate 1,083,554, forward strand.
CGATTATTCATTCATACCACCCACTGACTATTCAACCATGAGAAATTACAGTTGTGCACATCCCAATCAAATTTGATTGATACTGATCGGTCATCTTCAAAATTGTAGAATTTACAGAAATGGAGACCTTAGAACTCTAAATTTCACCAACACAAGGGTTTCCAAATTAGCCTGGAACCCTAACCCATGTTATGTTAGCATAGATATATAACTACTGTATCTGTAATGGTCTTTTTTGTACTCATTGAAACCCATTGTAAACACAAATATTTTCCTAAAAGGTGGCCAGGCATGCAGACTTACACATTTTTTCCAAAACAGCACGTCTGAAAGCAACAGCTTGCATTAGAGCTGGGCAATAACTGAATTTGACACCATTATCATAGTTTCAACCACTGCAAATGTACAAATATTGATGATTGCGGTTAGGTTATAACATTGTTGCATGGAGGAGAATAATTCCTGCATTCAACTTCACTGTAGTGAAGCCAGAGGGAAGAATCATCAAAACGCCAAATATGGAGCTAGCAAAGCATGGAGTAAATTTGTTCAGTCAGTAAACCCACTAACTAGGGCAGGCCCAGACAAAACATGACAAAGAGATTGAAGACGAACAGAGTTTAGTCCCTAAGAAAGGCTGCACGTCAGTTGCATGGGGTTACTTTGGTTACAAACACAGAAAGGAGGAGTGTTCTGCAAGTACTGTAACAAAGTGGTCCCGGAGGCAGACGGGAATATGTCTAATCTATTCCATCATTTGAGAAGTTATCACGAAAAGGAATATGAATGTATGGTGAAAAAAAGGCAGAGGCAAGCAAAAAATCATATACAGATGCAAAATGGCAGCCATATATACAGTATACACCGATCAGCCACAACATTAAAACCACCTGCCTAATATTGTGTAGGTCCACCTCGTGTCACCAAAACAGCTCTGACCTGTCGAGGCATGGACTCCACAAGACCTCTGAAGATGTCCTGTGGTATCTGGCACCAAGACATTAGCAGCAGATCCTTTAACTCCTGTATGTTGCGAGGTGATGCCTCCATGGATTGGATTTGTTAGTCCAGCACATCCCACAGATGCTTGATTGGATTGAGATCTGGGGAATTTGGAGGCCAAGTCAACACCTTGAACTCTTTGTCATGTTCCTCAAACTATTCCTGAACAATTTTTGCAGTGTGGCAGGGCGCATTATCCTGCTGAAAGAGGCCACTACCATTAGGGAATACCGTTGCCATAAAGGGGTGTACTTAGTCTGCAACAATGTTTAAGTAGGTGGTACGTGTCAAAGTAACATCCACATGAATGCCAGGACCCAAGGTTTCCCAGCAGAACATTGCCCAGAGCATCACACTGCCGGCTTGTCTTCTTCCCATAGTGCATCCTGGTGCCATTTCTTCCCCAGGTAAACGACGCGCACGCACCTGGCCATCCACATGATGTAAAAGAAAACGTGATTCATCAGACCAGCCCACCTTCTTCCATTGCTCCATGGTCCAGTTCTGATGCTCACATGCCCATTGTAGGCGCTTTCGGCAGTGGACAGGGGTCAGCATGGGCACTCTGACCGGTCCGGTCATTAACTTTTTAAGTAATTTGTACTACAGTAGCTCTCTGTGGGATCGGACCAGACAGGCTAGCCTTTGTTCCCCACGCGCATCAATGAGCCTTGGGCGCCCATGACCCTGTCGCCGGTTCACCGGTTGTCCTTCCTTGGACCACTTTTGGTAGGTACTAACCACTGCATACCGGGAACACCCCACAAGACCTGCGTTTTTGAAGATGCTCTGACCCAGTCGTCTAGCCATCACAATTTGGCCCTTGTCAAAGTCGCTCAGATTGCTTGCCCATTTTGCGACGGTGTATGCAGTTCTAAACAAGTTCGCTGTTTCATGCAGCAACGTGGCGTTTAACTCCATAACATTATTACGTAGCACTTATATTGTTGTTTCACCAATTTCGACCACCCTTTTATGTGGCATACTGTTCTTGTGCTTGTACATTTTCTTTCTCAATAGAAAATTCTCAGGTCTGATGTCCTCTAAACTTTTTTCATCTCTAACTACTTGCTGGCTTTCGGGTAAACTCGCAGTAGGCCCTGCGGCAGTCTGTTGTTGTGTTGCCGGATTTATCCTAATGTTAGCTGATGTAACATCAGCAGAGGCAGCATTGCTAGCATCTAGTTCTTAGCTTGCTTTGGGTTTCTTTTTATATCCCAAATTTTCTAGTTGTGATGTTATTTGTTTTCTCTTTGACATGTTCTCTTTGACATTGTTCTGTGTTCTGAATACCAGTTAATTGACGTTTTGGTTTATTTGTGATGTGGCACGGGAAACAAAAAGGAAACAAAACTGATTTTTCACATGACGAGATGAGGAAAAGCATGATGCATGCGCTTGCTCTGTGCATAGCTCTTCCCTAGGTTTGGGTGATAACTGCAGTACGTCTCGGGAAAAAATGGTATAATCCACCATGGGGATGTTTACATTTACTTATTATGTTATTTTCTCTCTTCTTAATATATCTTAAACTCACTCTCATATAGCCTCTTAAAAATCTCCTTGAACATGATCCTTCAATTTGTCTTTATTAATAAAGACCAACATGTTACTAGAACTGTGCTACGGTGAGACCTAAACAGCTGAGCTTTGTACATTTATGCAATAATGAATACTTCTGTAAATAAAACAATCTCACAGGCTAATAATATCTTGTAATATACATAGTTATAGTTTGTTGTTTAGGTGAGCTATTACAAATTGCATCAAGTCCATAAAATACTAATATTTGTCAAAAGAATCAATCCCATATTAGACTTAATGGGATCTTAATCACAACCATCAGCTTGTTTTGGTGAAGGGCTGACACAAACTGGTGACTGCTTAAATCTGTTTCTCAATTTTGGCTTGAAAAACAGAAATGTCTAATCAGAATTTCATTTTGATGGGGAAGCATTAGTGGAAGAATGAATGGGTGTTTACTGACAGAATCACGGAAAGCCCATGTCACGGAACGCCCCCAATTACGGTCTGCAATCACATTATATTGGATAAAGATGCAGAGTGGGATTTCTGGGACTTTTCGGTCAGTGGATGCCATAAAAAGAATGCTAAAGCTAATTAAGCTATGTTAGCTATCTACAGGTCTGCTGCATTTGCCACCAAATGCAGGATGACGAGGTTGTGGTCGCCAATTGCCTGAGCATTTTTTAGCACAATAGCCCTTTTTGACAGAAATGAATTATGCTGGTTCATAATTGGCCTTTGGTGATTTGATAAGGAATAGCTATCAATCAACCCCATGACTCCTAGCATCCCACCCTAAATACTCATAAGATTCCACCGTATAGAAACAACGTTGCCCTATGTAGCAGGATGCTAAAGCACAAACGGCCTGTCACCTTACACTAAATTTTGCGATATTGACTTGAGATATTTTAGACAAATTGTCTAATTCAGATAGAAAAATGTCCTTTAATGAAAAATTACACAGCAATGTTGCCCAAAACGTCTCTGTTAATTCAAAAACCATTGCTCTCAACAATGTTAACTTATTAGCGTTTTGTCTGAGAAATGTAAGACATTGTCAGGGTCTGTACTTATAATGGACCAATTATGTGTCTTGTTACCTTCTAGTAATGAATGCTCTGTAAAAGAAATCTGTAATCACTGTCAAATTACATGCATGAAAATAACAACTATTTATAGATTGTCGGGGGGCTATTAACGGACCCTAACAATGTCTTAAATTTATCAGATAAAACGCTAATAAGTTAACATTGCTGAGAGTAATGGTTTGTTCTCTATACGTGCTATATCTAGCAACCAAATACTTACCTAATTGTTTTCTAGAAATGAATCAACTCAAGTCCTGCGTAATAATTTATTTAGTTGGTGATTCAAAGAGAAAGTTTGATTTAATCGTCAGCAGCCTGCCCAGTGGTGAGTGCATTGTTTTAAGTAGACCATCATAGTTACAGTACCATAGTAGGTATCAAAGCATTGTGTGCTGGAAGCCTTGTCAGTGCACAGGCGTACACATTATATAGTGCACTATATAGGGAATAGGGAGCAGTTTCAAACAGCCTACATAGTGAACGAAAAAATACCCACAATTCACAGCGATTTGTAGTGAACAGCGAATGTACCCTACAATTTATCCCGTGTACCACAATGCAATGCGGTCGTGTCTTACCGAAGGAAAGTCATGAGTGCTCGGTTTGTTTACGTGATACTGGGCGCGTCCGCCTGCGTCACCTGAATATCCGCCACATTTTATTGACGCAAATGACGTTCAGTGTAGTGTCCGAAAACAGTTTAATCGTTCACTACATGGAACACTACATAGGCAATAGGGAATGAGTGAACGAGTGAACGGTTTCTAACACAACCTTTGACTCAAGAACAAGCATCAAAGCAAACAACGCAACGGCTCTATTGAAAACAACGGCTTCCGGCGCACGCAACGCTTGCCTGAAGGTACGTTCACGTGGAGCTCCATGCTGTCGCAAAGCTTGACGCAACGATTTATTTTTTGGGGTGTGCCTCACACTTGTCAATCAAATACAGTGTATTTAATACAAAGGGACACCTTTAAAATTCGAATTGCTACACCCGAATACAGAATAGAGCGAACATTTAGCTACCTGACATGCAAGTAGCTAGCCAGCTAACTGGCTTGGTAATGTTCATTGTCTTGTAGCTAGCCATACGCTACCATTAAACACTGCGAACTACGTATGGTTATTTTCATCAAATTAATAATACCAACTAGGTTGCTATTCAAGCTATCTATCTAGCTAGCTACTTTCATATCAGGTAGCTAAATGTTAGCTATATGTAGACGTAGACTAGAGTAAATGTAGCAATTTCACTTTTAAATCGCCCCACTGATAACATTGTATTTGAATGACACGTGTGAGGCACGCCCCCCCCGGAAAATAACAAAAATCTGAGCATTGCTTCAAGCTTTGTCGACACGCTGAAGCTGTATGTGGACGTGGACGTACACGGCCCACGGTACAAATGCTAATGGGACAATTTCTTAGCTTTTAAGCTAAACAGAAATAATGTCAGATATTTCTTTAGAGGCCTTTCTTTAATAGCCTACCTGTGGGACCACCTGAACCCAAACAATTATTAGAACCACGTGATGGCATTTAGATTTAAAACAGACTAATCAATTGGAATTAGACTGAATGTCAAGTTCATTCGGTTCAACCCATTACAATTAATAAAATAAGTACAAATGGCAGTAAATGTCACCCGGAAGTAAATACCTCCTTATTTGCTTTAAAGCGCTTAATGAGGGAAATGGTGGTCGCTTGGTCTACTTACTATATCAAAGATAAAACCGTTGTATCCTCTGACCATATACACTGTCTATGTATTAGACATGACATTCCACTAAAAAGTCCAAGCAGTCGAATGTGTAGTATTTCACTATAACCTTACAAGAACTTGACGGACTGTTTTTTTTATCCAATCAGTATGCATTAAAGAATAACGAGGAACTCATTTTGGACCAATATAATTCACAAGATGGGCCACGTTGCCACGAAGACACAAAACACTCAACGAATCACGTAGTAGCTGGGCGGATGACTGGACGTACCAACGCATACGTTTTTCGTGAGTTTCAAGTAGTCAGCCAGTTAGCCTAACTTTAGTTTAGAAATTAGACTGCAATATTTATAGTACCAGTGTTACGAGTTTTAAGGAGTGCACCAATTTAGAAACAAAGATCACTCGGTTGTTATGAATACAATGTTGTTAAGTGCAAGCACAAGACGCCTTGTTTAGCTAGCAAGGGGAGCGACCGGATAACTAGCTAACATTTAGCTCGCTTTACTGATAACGTTATAGCTTTACAGCTATCTAGCGCTAAGTACAAATAACGTTATTGATTTGTTTTCGAACAGCAATACACAATGGAACTCCCACAGCATGGATACAGAGCGGGTAAGTATTAGCCGCCGTTAGTCAGCTAAAAGAAACAGAAAGACACCGTCAGATTTTCGGACAGGTTAACTAGTTAGCCGGCAAGTTAAGTAGTTAGCTACAGAGCTAGCTAGCTAACTAACCTCACAGATAAGGAACCTAAACCCCACTGCCGCCTTTGGCTCCCCATAGCCAATTAACTAGATTAGCTAGCGATAAACGTTGCCCATTTCCTTCAAATGATAGTGATGGGAAGCTAGCGGCTCACAATGTAGCTAGTTGTCATAACTGACAATGCTGGTTGTGTGGTTATTGTCTGTGCCAGTTTTCTGTTTTCTTTTGCATGTTCATGAGTCTTTCCGTCTGGTAACATTATCAACTCGTCTGACGGAGTAGAGTATATTTTTATAGTAATTATCCAACCAGTTATAACCCTACTTAAGTAAATACCTTTCTACCATCTTTTGGCAAAGGCTAGGCAGTGGCCCACTTCACATATGGAATTGTTAAGTTATTGTCTTTCTCAATTCCATTGCCATGTCTATTTGTATTGGTTTCAAAACATGAAGCTGTAAGTATGCAGAAAGAGAATGTACATGCTAGCTCTCAGCAGCGTGTACATTCTCTTTCAATAAATTACTTCAAAATAAAAAGGCTATTAAATACACAAGTGCCATATCCATGCTTTTGGATAAATATGAAAAGCACTATTCTTACTTATATATTCTCACCCATAAAAATATACTTTTACATAAACTTATATTTAGCATTTGGGCTTCCCTTTAGAAATGCATACATTGTCATTTCACTTTCAACTACATTTGAGTCGGACCATTTGAATCCATTTTATATTCTGTGTCTTTAAAATATGCGAATTATCTTTTACAAATTGAGTCTGACAGTGCTAGATTCAAACCAGTACTTCTTTTCTGGGTCATAATTGTGAGGCAACAGCCAGGTTGGGAATACATTAAGGGGTCTTGTCAATATGGCACAATGAAGTGCACAGGGAGTGAGACTAGCTTTATGGAAATTTCTAAGCTTAAGGTAGTGGTGTGCAAACTCGGTCCTGGGGCCCACCTATGTACATGCTGTTTTTTGTTTCAACCATGATTGTAACCCCTGAATTGCTACAAGCTTTTAATTGTTTTTAATTAGACACTTTTAATATTTATTGAGGGATGTTTTACCCTCTTAAGGCTACATTCTGACAGAAATATCTATGCAGCTATGTTGTCAGAACAACTACTGCTTTCATTATCTGTAATGTGTGAAATGGCTAACTTTAGTGTAGAAATAGGTTATGTTTTAAATTGATTCAATTATAGACTGACAGGTGAAATCAGTGGAGTCCTAATTGCTGAAAGTGTGGACACCTGGTCATTGAAACTAAACCATTTGGAGAAAATGAAGAGTTCAGTGAAAGAGCAAATGGCAACGAGCCAAACCTGCATTGTTCAAATAAGTTTAAGGGAAAAACAATTATAGAAGAACTTAAAAAATTGATCAAGGGATTGGCTGTAATAAAACCAACATACACGGGGTGAGAAACCCAGCACTGAGTTTGTGCACTGCCTTAGGTTATGCAAAGGCCATGGATATTTGAGGCAACCAGTATCCATGACTTATTTGCACAGACAGGTGCTCTTATTCAGGCTGACCTCCTGTGGTCACATTTTATGTCTTTCATTATACACCATTGTAACCCATTCACGAACCTCTGACTGGACGAAGTTAAGGCAAAGAACACTAGGCTGCAACCTACTACCGCCCACCTTTGGAAATATATTAACTTTTTTTTTTGCAAAACTGGGAAAGACTTGCAAAATAGGAAGATGTGTTTGAGACTTGACAGCCTATATGGTTGGAGCCAGTGGAGGCAAATCATTTTTTAAGAGCTCATTATGGAAATTGTGAGTAATGTGAACATGTGAGAGCAAAGGGAATAGTTATTTTGCATCATATTATTTTAGTTCTAAATCGTGGCAGAAACTGACTTCTGTCGACCAGAAGTTGAACAGCAGAGGCAAATCTTGAACTTGCTTCCGAGGGGTTTCTCGTCTACTATTCGTATGCATCAAAGACCAGAGGCTCCTGGTTTTCTTTTTTAACTAAGCTCAGTCATTGTAATCATGAAAAATCACATGAGTGGAGGCAGAGCTTTAGCTGAATCATAGCTCCCAAAATGACAGTTATTGTAACGGTGAGTGAGGCGACTTGGTATTTTACCAAGATTATGAGTAACGGTAATAGCAGGCATGTACTGTATTTGTAAGGCACATTTTTCCCTTTAGCTTAGAAACCTTGTTATCTAACATTAGCAACATAATAAACTTCTGCCATGGTCAACTGCTATTATATATTATTTCCCTTGGCACATTAACCTGTCGATTTGTCAAAGTTGTATAGGCTAGATGACAAATGATTTCAAAATTGATATCAAAACCAGCTCTGGTTAACATGAAAGATAGAGTTTAACTGAATTTAAGTTTAATTATTATTATTTTTTTTTTCATGTTATATGTTTTTACCATTGGTATGTAATTAAAATGGTAGCCTAAATGTTCATTTTGACTTTGGTAGAGAGATTAACTTAGATGGGAGATGAATCCATGTGCCTCTGGCATTTGTGCAGACCCCTGAAGCGCAAGGCCTCACAGTTTATCTTATTTCGTGAGTGTGATAGGCTTACAGTGGTCCAACTGAACACAGATGACGGTCCATCCTTCGCACCTTAATATCTCTGCTAACCTCCCACTGTTCCTTCATGCCCCCGCTCCCTAGCTGCGAAGCCTCGGGCCCGTGCAGCTCCAGCCACAGGTGAACCGTTACTGTTTGAGGACACCAGCTCCATGGCTCCATCTGCGGCTCCTCAGGGCTACTACAATGTGGGGTACAACATGGGCACAGCAGGAGGAGCGGCAGCCGGTGGAGGGCCAAATAACCTGTTCTCTGACCCCATGGCCAGCGCAGCTGTAATGTACGGCTCCTCTCTCGCATCCCAGGGGAAGGACATGGTCAACAAGGAGGTGAGAGATCAATGGATGGACTGGGAAGTATGGCTGTGGATAGAGTATGACTAGAGAGGGTAGGAGGAGGGGGGAAATGTGATTTTGCAGAAGTGAAATGACCATCTAATAATAATAATAATAATAATGGATTGCATTTATATAGCACCTTTCAAGAACCCAAAGTACTTTACAGTGAAGGGGCGGAACTCACCGCCACTACTACCAATGTGTAGCACCCACCTGGGTGATGGATATAATGACAGAAGACATGCCTAAAGGTAAATTACAAATTAATATCAGGAATGTTTTGGGGGGTTTTTTCTCCCCCCTCTCGTTTGTAAATACATGGAACTGCTTGCCAGGTCATGTAGTCAGGAGAAGCAGAGACACGTGGGGTATTCAAGTTGAGGCTGGATGCAGTACTGGGTATTCTCTACCAGGGGTGGGCAATCTTTCCCTGTGTGGGCTGGTGTGGGTGCAGGCTTTTGTTCCAACTGAACAGTGACACACCTGATTCCACTAATCAAAGCCCTGATTGAAGACTTTGATTAGCTGATTAGTCAAATCAGGTGAGCTACTGCTCAGCTGGAACAAAATGCAGTACTGGGTAAGATTGCCCACCCCTGCTCTAGACTGTAGGTAAATGAAAAGCCTAGATAAGCAAAACGGTTTTCGTCATTATTCTTGTCATTATATCCATCACCCAGGTGGGTGCTGCACATTGGTAGTAGTTGCAGTGAGTTTCCCCCCCTTCACTGTAAAGTGCTTTGTGTTCCTGAAAGACGCCATATAAATGCAATTCATTATTATTATTATTATTATTATTAGATGGTCATTTCACTTCTGCAAAATCATGTTTTCCCCCCAAACCCACACCTTCTTAGCTTCAGCCATTCGGCAGGAGCAGGTTACACGACGGCGCGGCCGCTGCTGGCTGTCGCACCATCTAGGCACTCGGGAAGAGCTGTTTAAGATTAATGCTAGGACAGAAGACGTTTTGAACTAGGGCTGATCCCATTTAGTCGACTGGTCGATTGTTTGGTCAATGGACTGTTGGTCGACCGAGATTTGTTTTGGTCGAGCAGTCGCGCAAAATAAAAAATACAAAAATAAACATTCTCCACACAGTCACACAGTCACCTAGATTCGCGCCACAGTTCAGCGCGCTTGTTAGTAGAGTAATCCATTCTGGATGCTGTGGGTATGGAAGTGACAATCCTTCACTCTTAACATAGCTAGGCCTATACATGTTCTCTTTAAATTATATTAGGCAGTTAAGGTAATAGTAATGTTGTGAATAATTCTGCAAAACTAATAGAAGTAACTTTTTATAATAAATGTGTTTTGCTAATTGTATGGTTTATATATTTACACTACCGTTCAAAAGTTTGGGGTCACCTTCCATCTGGACTATGGCTAATCGGGCACTCCTTCATTCTTCAGCAAGATAACGACCTGAAACACACCTTGAAGTTGTGCAAGAACTATCTGGTGAAGGAGGAATGTGAACAACAACTCAAACTAAAGACCTGGCCTGCCCAGTGTCCAGACCTCAATCTCATAGAACTTGTATGGGACAAACTGGAAAGGAAGAGTCAAAGCAAAGCAACCCACAAGTTTCTCTGGGAATTGCTGCAGGATAGCTGGGAAAACATGTCGGGTGATTTCCTGCTAAAACTTATTAACCGAATGGCCACTGTTTGTGAGGCTATTCTCACGCCAAAGGGTGACTATTTTGAGGAATCCAAGATTCAATTTTCAATATAATTTTTTTGAACATTTCTTTGATGTTCATTTTGTTCATTGTTACATGTGTTTTTTGTCATTTTAAAGTATTTACAGAAATGTATACGGTGTAAAGCATTGTCAATTATGAGATAAAAATAGTTTCCAGCAGGTGACCCCAAACTTTTGAACGGTAGTGTATAACTAACATGCATAACACCCCCTTTCATGTAGCCTATATTGTATCCTTGTTTTAGGCACGCGAATGCATTTTAATTGTAGCCTAAGATTTGCCTACAGTTAAGATTAGTGATATAGGCATACTTTAATTACTCATTTCGATATAACCTAAGAACATAATGTCAAAGAAAAAATCTGGAGTATGGCAGCATTTCGTTTTAGTCGCGGACGATCCAAAAAGAGTGTAATGTAAACTTTGCAAGCATGTTTTCCAAGGCAGGGTTTATCGTTAATAAAATGAGGAACAGCCTTTTGCCAAAAAATGTGGACAAGCTAGTGTTCCTGTGCCATAACATGAAACGACTGGGGAAGTAGGCCATCGGATGGTCTCCGACTCGAGTAAGTTATTTTTGATAGGCTATAGCCACTTTATGTTCAGCTTTAGGCTGCAATTTAAGACATTAGGCTATGTATATACATATAAAATATATTCAAATAAAAGCATTAGCCTATTATGTGGCCATACCGCAATGTGACAAGCACAACGGCAGAATCTGCAATGGCAGCATGAAGAGGAGGCTTGGAACGGAGAAGTTTTTTTTTTTTTCTTCTTTCAGGTAATCTTGAACTCCGGCTCCATAAAGTCATTAGCCTATTGTTACTCATTTGTGTCATTCACTTAAGAAAGTTATAAAACACGAGACAAGCGCAGTGTGCATATAGTTGTATTTATTCAAACGAATAGGGTGTGCCTTATAGAAAAAAAGTTTCGACCAATCGAAAAAAACGGACGACTGTTGGTCGACCAAGATTTGTTTTAGTCGGGGACAGCCCTATTTTGAACAAGGTGATGAAATTTGCCCTGTCTCTACCTTTCAGATTAGTCGGTTTATGTCGGTGAACAAGCTGAAATATTTCTTCGCCGTCGACACGAAATACGTCATGAAGAAACTGTTGCTTCTCATGTTCCCTTACACGCATCAGGTATTTGGGCCCACTGTTCGATATATTTCTGAACTGATCAAACATTTTAACAATTCTTTTACTCTTCATGTAATCAACACGCATATGTCTGTGCACTGAAATGTGAGTTGCCTTGTACAGTGGATGTACAGTACATATCTCGCATAACTGAGTTTATTCCCAAAAATTATCATCGGCCAATTTGTGTATGAGTGGAGCTTACTATATTTGTGCTTTGAAAAAAGTTTGTATCTACATACAAAGTATGTACAAAGTATTATCTTGCCCTTGCAATTTCTCAACATTTCAAAAAAAAAAAAAAAAAAATGTTTTTAACTGTATGCAGTGTACTCATGTTATGTGTGTGTGTATGTCTGTCTGTCTGCTCTTGTGATTTCATCAGGACTGGGAGGTGCGTTACCACAGAGACACTCCACTCACACCCCGACATGATGTCAACGCACCCGACCTCTACATACCCAGTGAGTTGAGTTCGGGCTCAAGCTGAAATTTGTTATCATTTAGAATTATAGGTGTGACGAATGAGTGTAGACACACACCATGTACTTATTACTGTTTCTCTTTCTTGCCCTGTCCCTCCTCTCTCAGCAATGGCTTTCATTACCTACATCCTGCTGGCAGGCATGGCTCTCGGCATTCAGAAAAGGTGAGAGGCCACACTTGCTGTACTGTTCATTTACCCATTGTTTCTTTATTCAGACTCTTGCTATCTCTCTTTTTTTACCACAAGTTCACAATTTTGCAGTCATTTCATTTTTAATGGACTGGTCTGACATGTTTTCCTCTCTCCCTCTCTATGCCAGATTTAGTCCAGAGGTGCTAGGTTTGTGTGCCAGTACTGCCCTTGTCTGGGTGATCATTGAGGTTCTGGTTATGTTGCTGAGCCTGTACTTGCTTACCGTCCACTCTGACCTCTCAACGTTTGACCTCCTTGCATACAGCGGATACAAATATGTGGGGTAAGTGGCCAGATTTCTCACTGGTCAGAAGACTACATTTCCCAAATTGTATGTACGTATTGATATGTTTGTGTTTATATTAGAGCTAGATAGATTCATTGTTTCCACTGATACAATATTTTGATATATATATACTTATGTCTGTTTATTCATTGTGTGATTTAATCATCCATTTAATTAAATTTATTTGAGTGCTTATTTTGAAATAAAAATGAAAAATAATAAAATAATGTCAGATAATTTTGAAGAGCTCATTATGGAAATTAAGAGTAATAATTCAAATTAATTGAGGACAAACATGAGAGCAAAGGAAATTATTATTTTGCATCATGTTTTGGTTATAAATCTTGGCAGAAACGGGGACCGTTATTGACCAAAAGTTAAACAGCAAGATCAAATCTCGAACTTTCCTCCAAGGGGCTACTCGTCTACTTATCGCCTATTCGTCTTGCATGTATCAAAGACCAGAGACTCCTGTTTTCTTTTTTAACTAAGAGCTTAGCCATTGTAATCATGAAATTCGTGGCAGTGGAGGCAGAGTTTTAGCCCAATTATAGCTCCCTAAAATGACAGCCATGATATGTCTTCCTGTAATAGTGCTACCTTCACTGATATAAACAGGTAACTGCCAAAATAAAGGAAACAATTAAGTAAATGAAGGATACAAACTAGCCGGGGCTCCCACACAGGTTATTCCTGAGTTAATTAAGCAATTAACATCCCATCATGCTTAAGGTCATATATAAATGCTGGACAGGCCCAGTTGCCCATTATTTTGGCTACCACGGCTAGTAGAAGAGATCTCAAGTGTCTTCGAAAAAGCGGCAATTGTTTGGGGCACGTTTGGCAAGAGCTTCAGGCATGAAGACTGCTCAACTTGCTGATGTTTCACAAGGAACGGTGGCTAAGGTGATGTTGGCATGGAAATCTGACGGAAAGGCATCATCAACTAGGGTCACCTGTGATCGAAATTACATACTTCTCGACCATGATGTCCTTCCATTGGTTTGAGAACAGACGAGCAACTCTGAATAAGTTCTGAATTGGAACTGGGCTTGTAAAATAAAGGTTTCCGGTTTGATTCCCAGATGGGGCACTCCTGTTGTAGCCTTAACCTAAATTGCTTCTGCAAATATCCAGTTGGATGAATTGATTGTATGTAAAGAAATATAACACTATGTTGCTCTGGATAAGAGCATTTGCTAAATGCCTGTACTGCACTGTAATTCAACTGATAGGGGGGGAAAAAAGTGTATTAACTAATTATTTTGATTGAGTGACAGCCCTAATAGATATGTATTTATGTATGCATTTACACCTCCCCTCTTCTGTCTGTGGCAGGATGATCTTCACTGTGCTGTGTGGGTTGCTGTTTGGCAGCGATGGGTATTTTGTGGCTCTGGCTTGGTCCTCCTGTGCCCTCATGTTCTTCATTGTAAGTAATGGACTTGGACTACACTGTGAGTTTAAATATTGCCCTTTTTATTGAGGGAAGGTACTCCATCATCTGTGTTGTCCAATTCATCAATATCTCTTTGGCGCTTCTGCAGTGCTGTGCTGGCAAAACAGACGTTAAGCAAGTTTTGATGTTAAGCTTTATATTTATAATCGAAACCTTTTAAAGCTATATACCGCTGTGTGGGTTATGAAGTGATGACTATTATGTGGGTTCTCGTGTGGAGAACCCAGCTGATTGTGTGTTAACTGGGTATTGGCACCTGTCATTCAGGTCCGCTCTCTACGGATGAAGATTCTCTCCTCGGATTCCATGGGTGCTGGAGCCAGCGCCAAATCCCGCTTCCGGCTTTACATTACCGTGGCCACTGCTGCCTTCCAGCCAGTCATCATCTACTGGCTGACCTCCCACCTGGTCAGGTGACCTGGAAGGGGGCCGGGTCTTGGATTTGTCAGCACCATGGTTTCAATCAAAACCTGAAACCATACATCAATGACTTATTACAAACTTTTTAATAATAGTGTCTCTGTTACATGGCTGATGGCTAAGCTGGTGGGTTGAAGTCTTGATATGATGCGTCACATTGACTGACCTACACACAGACATACACAAGCACTGGCATTGACACATGGACCGAACATAAGGACTAGCTAACTTACATTGGGTGTGATGTTTTCCTCACCACGAGCCTCACAGGAACGCTCTGGATTCACCAATCTGCAGCTGAAACCACTTGATCGCACTCATCAAACTCTGTTAACAACATAGCGCTGAGTGAGATTTTGTGTCTTATCAGTGTAGAAGCTGAATAAACATTGAACATCTGAGTCTCTGACATTCAAGTTTTTGGCTTCTCATCCATAGATGCATAGATGCATTAATGGTTCGGTTCATTAAAGCTGCAATACAATCTATTGGTGCTGGGTGGGAATTTTAAATGGGAAAGAATCAGAATCTTTGTTCTAATGTAATTCTTTAAGATTCAAAGAACTGTGACTTGAATTTCAGATGGCTTTGCCCTGTATGTACATTGAGTCAAGAACTTTCATTGTCTTTGCTTTTACCATTGTGCTCCAAGGCTATCTAGCCCATAATGTTTGTTGCAGTGAAACAAAACATTACACCCAAGACACAGACAGAGACACACACACACATACCCCTTTTCATAGACTTGTGTGAGCTTAAGTGTGCAATAATATCAGTTGAGTAAAAATGCCCAGTTCCCTCTCCATTCAGTGTCTCCGTACCCCTCTTTTGTTTCTATTTATGTGTGCTAACTTCAGTATGGACAGCAGCATATTATTTGGCTTTTGTTTGTTTTTTAAGTAAAATAAACAACTGCTTTAAATTTTAACTTAATTTCTGTCACCAGTGTTATCTTTTATACCAAATTGTGTCAATATCATACATTTGGAGTGCAGAGGAAGCCCAAATGTTATAGTCACTGAATTTCAATGTATTCATTTTAGCTGTGGTTCTGTACCGTTTTGTGTTGTTCATGTTCAGAATATGGGGCCAACACTACCAGTAAAAAAATATATATTAAAAAAAAATATATATATACAATAATCAAATTGTAAAAATGGAAGGAGATTTCATCAAAATGTAGATCGACATTTCTATGTATGGGTGTTGACACCTAGCCATACTATATGTGTTTGTAGGCACAGTGCAGGATTTCATTGCAGTAATGTTACTAATAAGGGTTACTTCAGATCCATGTCAGATTGAACTTGCACTTCAATGCATTACCTATGGCTATGCCATGGTTTACAATTTCTTTATTGGCAAGAGTACTGTTTTATCTCTCAAGACAAGGCTGGCTTTGAATGCAGGTTTTGCACGCCGTAACAAGATAATTATAAGGGAGGTTACATGCATAGGTGAGTGGATAGTTACATAGGGCAAGAAAAGATGAATTCAATATTCAATCACATCATCCATCCGTTCATCACTGTGTGAAAGGGGTGGATCATATCTAACGTTAATTCATTTACAACACACTAAATGTATATTTTCAGAGTGATCGTTTTATTAGTAATAGTATGATTAGGAAGGTAAATGGTTGTCAATGATAATCTACTAAAATATGTGAAATTAAATCTAAATTAAGTTTTGTACGAATTTAGTTGAATTAAATTCTGTTTCCAGGTAGATAACATGCATTACCTTTAGCTTTACCCTTAACGTACGAGTACTCCAGGTTTCTTGACGAGCTCGTGTTGAGCGCTCCACGCAATGGACTGTCAGTGGCGTCATTTCAGCAAAAGCTAAGGTATGTGCAAAGTAAAGTGACGTCACGTAAAATATATTGCGTTGATAATGGGTGAAACCCATTGAATAAATATGAACAAATATTACTTTCATGCCGTTAATTTTAATACCGTGTTGCTTAACTGGGAATCCAACCCTTTTGGACTAAATTATAGTTGTTTTATCATCGTAGGCTAAACTAGATTTGAAAAAATGGCAAAACACAACTTTTACTGGTTTATTTTGACAATTTATGAAATAGGCTAGACTGAAGCCAAGGTATGGCAACAGCCATGCCCAATTTACGCCCGTGACTTATGTACTAATACATTGCAAAAAAAAGTATGTATGATTCTACGGCTTAAATTAAGTGTATGTGAGGAAGGCATGACCGATCTTTTTAGCAGGTTAATGTCGACCTACCAACATCTGGGACAGCGATGTCGTGTTTCTTTAAGACGGGGCCGCGCGAGAGGCTTGCAGGTTTCAAAGCGTCTTTTTGGTTTCCAAGGAAACGCGGCAAAGGACAGAACGCGGACAGACCAGTGAATTCGACTGAAACTATCCTTAGGCAGAAATAGAAAAACAGTCATCAGTTGTTCATTATTATACTCTGCGAGACTTCTGCATTTCCTATCCCCCTCTATTAGCTCTCGTTTTCTGTAGTCAAGGTAAGCAATGCATGCTTCTTTTTTGTACATTTCCTCCTTTCCTGCGAAACAGAGAGGGACGGACAAAAGACTGCTTGACTAATTGTGCAAAGTGTAACTGTATATTCTAGCGCCATTTTCACGAAAATGAGGAGCATGCTGCTTCGTTATAGTTGAGTTTTTGTTACCAGGAGTAGAGTAGGTGCTTGTTTATCTCTGTTTGCAGCTAGCCCTGTAGGCTAGGTGTCTGCACCTGTCTGCCCACCAGTCTTCATCTGCTGATTAAATCATTTACAAATAAATAGTAGACTGGAAATAAGGGGTAAGGACTTTGAACAAAAAAACACTTATTTGCTTACTTTGCCTTAATCTTTCACTCATTCTGTCAGCATGGCTTCAAAGTGGGGGGGGAGGGGACAGGGGGCATTTTAACAAATCTTGGAAAATAACCTTAACAAAACTGAATTTATAGATTTATGCCATGTGTTGTCATGTTTTATATCAACAAATATGTGAAATTGTGGTTGTGCCAAAGTGTTGTGTTTTGTTAAGTGTTTGTGTGTAGGCATATAACTGAATGATGTCAATAAACTGTAAATCTTCATATTTTATTTGATCTCCTTGTCAGAATGAATTTATAACTAATAATTTACTTCCCTAACAGGTAAACAAGTGGATGAGTGTATCAAGAGTCTGCAGCCTGGAAAGAAATGGAGACTGACTCATGTGCACTTCCACTCCTTCCCCCTTCTCTTCATTCGGCCCTCACTCTCTGCCAGGCTGTCCCCGTGTCTCTTTCTGTCCCCTCACTGCCACTCACACCCCACCCATCCCCTCCTCTCCCTACCACGCTCCCTCTTTCCCCTCTGTCGCCATCTCACGCAATTGCCCCTTCCCCGTCTTCCACCCCAGTCCCCTTTCACACCGCTTCCCAGTCGAACCCTCTGTCCCCTCCCCTTTGCTCCCAGTCGCCCGCCCCACACTCTCAGGGGTTTGACTCTCACTGCCTCAGCTTGACCGCCCAATCAGACCAAGATGACCTGACCTGCCTCAGCTGGTTGCACCAAAGGGGTGACTTGCTCCCGCTGCAGCCTCTTCCCAAAACGGCGCCGTTGCCCCAGCTGGCACAGCAGGACTCCTCACCTGCCCAGCATCTCCCTCCCTCCCCCTCCAAGCCCCCTTACTCCTTCAGCAGTTTAATCTTCATGGCAATTGAGGATTCCCTGGACAAGAGACTGCCTGTAAAGGGAATCTACGAATGGATAGTTAACAGCTTCCCCTACTACAGGGCAGCCTCTGGTGGCTGGAGGAACTCGGTTCGACACAACCTGTCCCTGAATAAGAGCTTCCGTCGAATACACCGGGACAAGGGCCAGGTAAAAGTGCTCACAAAGTGTACACACCCACACAAATCATACTGCACTGGTGAATATGTGGACTTTTGCTGGGAGGTGTGCTGGTGTTATAGTCATTTAATGAATTTTCATGGGATATACCTAATACACCCTATATCCAGGGCAGCATGTAAATCATGCACTGTTTTTACACATTATCCATTTGTACCACTGGATTTTTACTGAAGAAGATGGCACTGCACTCGCAACCAACACTCCACATGGCTTTCTGCCTTAACATTAAAATCCTCATTCTGGTTCAATTCTATTAGTAGTGTTATATTAATTTTGTAGTCTGTTTTGCAAGTATTAAGTCAATAATATATATTTTTGATATAGTGCAACAGTTGTTTGTGGTTTTATTTCAGAAATAGAATAATTATTTGGTAATGTTTTGCTATGTCAGCAAAATCCAGGGCGTATATTTACTATAGGATGTATATATATTTACTTATATTGTCTAGTATATTATTCAAGTTGGCTTCTGCGTTGTTTGATTGCTTTTTTCAGACTGTGGGCAAGGGGTCATTGTGGTGCGTTTGTCCAGAATACAGACCTGCTCTGTTGGAGGTGCTCAGAAAAAGTCACTACTGCCACAAGACGAATAGCAACTTGTACAACAAACCTTTGCTGTGAGTATGAACACACTGTAAGAAGGTCGTATTTAGTATATATAAGAAACATGACATTTGGTCTGAGAACACAGAGATTAGTTTTTGTTTGTGTATCAGCGACTGCATGGACAAAGCCCCAATGTTGGGCTGAGCCAAGAGATGCCTTGTAACAATCGTGTCTCTGGTCCAATTCGGCAGGGCCCTGTGTCTCACACCCCCAGGTGGGAATGAATGCAAATGTACCTGTTAAACTGTATAAAACCACAGTAAGAACTAGCGTTTGTAGAACATTTTGTAACATAGTTGTGTTCCCGCGGCCAGCTGCATAATTAAACATGCCTGTCTTCCGTTACGAACATCGGGTCCGTCTCTTCATCAATACGGAGATCACTTTACTCTGATTCTGTATTTTGGATTTACCAAGAACATCTAAATGCAATTGTGCGAACCCTACAAAACTGACACGACACCCTCAGTAATACCTGACACTGAGTATATTTTCATTCACTGTGATCATTTGATTTGTTCGATTGAACTTTTCTTATCATTAATAATACTAATGAGTAATAACTGAATGAATGGCATAATGTGATGTTGCTGAAACTACTAATGATGTCTTATAAAGACTCAGCGACGAAGGCCCATAGATTGTTTCTTGAACAGGATTCCTGACGGGATCATATTCAACCACAACACCACAGAAGCTGCTCTCATTCCCATATATGCCAGATGTGGGAAGCCTCATCCAATAGCTAATGTTGTGGGCTGGTCACTGGGTTAAGAGGCATCTTGGGTGATTCTATGAGGAACTGAAACCCAAGAAAAGCCTCTGGTTGGGCGTACCAAGCATTTGTAAATCTGTCTTTTAAAGGCCATTGGCTTGGTGTGTGCTTTGTACATCCAATGAAACACTTTACTGGGCTTATTTTTTTCAGATTGCTGCCCAAAAAGTCAAATTTATTTTACAGTGTAATTAGATATACATTTTAAATGACACTTAACAGGTAAACTACTGATACATCTTGAGAGGACAACAATCGGTGCCCTTTAAACCTAGTATGCAGTGCATGGTTTATGCTGTCAGACAACAAGTCAAGTCACCAACAAGCCAATGGATGGGATAGCTCAATGTTGATGATCGGTCATGAAGGGCTTTCAATGTGACGACACCTTGCAGGGCAGAATATTTTCCTAGTTATGAGTGGAGAAGAAAAGTCAGAGGGAGGAGTAGTGTGTTACGCACTGGGCTTTATCGAGCATTCAAAGTATTCTCTCTTGGAGAGGAATTGGGGTGTAAGGCCACGATGACAACCACCCTGCTTATTTTACATGAAATACTGATGACAGCATTGCACAAAAATACTGCGCAATGCTGCAACTAATTACTTTGCACAAAAGACATGAGAACTGTAAAAATAGACTAATTCATTTTTGTGGTATCACTGTTTCATTGCTTACATCTGATGTATTTCTTGAATTTAATCTTCCATTTACAAATATTTGATTTTCTGTAGCTGTATTTGTAGAACTTTCCTATCCTGTGGCTGAAGCAAGAATCCTGAACTATATTTCCCAGCAAGCTGATCAGGACACGAAGAAGTACCCCCTCTAATATTGTTGGTATTTATGTTGTATGTTTGTCTCTCGAACAGGCTGGAGGAGGGAGATTTTGGAGCAGCCATGGTGTGTGACACTGTGGAGATCTCAGGTCAGTTGATCTCTCTCAATCTCTCTCACTATGGAGCTTAATATATAATTGGTTTGAGCAGTATGCGTTTATGTGGTCAGATTTAATAACGGAAAAATAATACCAATACCTTTCTAAATTAACTTGTATAAATTAGTATTGTCAGTCAATAACTGACCTTTTTCCTCTTTTTCTCTTCAAATTTGAGTCAAAAACCATACTTCCTGAATGTAGCGCCTCATTTTCCTTTCCCACCTTCCCCTTCTCCCTTTTCCCCCAGCTCCCAAACCATTACTCTCTCTGTGTTGCATGACTGGTGTGTTTGTGTGGTGTTTCCCTGGTGACAACCTGCTGTTACCCTGGTAACCTAGAACCACAGCAACAAGATGGCAGACATCTGTGTGTCTCACTCTTCTAGTGCAGTTCTAATGTGCATTGGTGTTCAGTTCATGCCAGTGAGTGCATATATTCTACATTAACCCTTCTCTAACTCTGTCTCGTTTAGTGTCAACGTAATGTCTAGTTCAATCAGTAGATTTACTGTACACACTGTGCCATGTTAATTCTCAGTGTGAATTCTCTGTATCTGTTGTTATGTACCCTCTTCTCTGTCGTTGTTCATGTGCTGATATGTCCACTGTTGGTCACCGTGCCTGTACACAGTGATGACTTACCTCCCTCTCACGCAGATTCCCTCTCCCAAACCCTCCTCCTGTCCTCACCCTCCCCCCCAACCTTGCCGTCTGAGCACTCCACCCTCTCCTCTGACCCCCCGTGCCCTCTTACCCCTGACCATGAGGAGCTGGTCGCTATGGAGACAGTAGAACTCCAGGAAGAAATTGCAGAGGAAGTGGAGAAAGACCCCTTGGCAGACAGTGGCTACATCGAGTTTCACTACTACCAGTACCACCAGTACCAGTACCTGGTCCTCCCCGGGGAGACTGAACTGGACCTGGAGACAGTGGAGATTCTCCAACTGGATGCAGAGGCCCAGGAGGCAGCCGGGTCTCTATTGGACCTGGCAGGGGGCGGACACTGAGCTTCCCAGGGAGTGATTCAGGGAGCAAGTTGCAACAGACTCACTGAACATACACTGACAGGCACTACCAGACTGCCACCCACACTGCCTGAAACAGTCAGATTTCACATGCTGACACAGTGATATAGTGAAAGCACTAATTACGACACTACCAGATGCACTTTTGAAACATGAAACTACACATGCACTGACAAATCATGCATGCTTAATACCCCTGTTTTTATGAAATCATCACAGTTTTTAGTACAAGCATGAGCATCACAAATATACAAAACTGCAAACTGAAAATAATTTTTTTCATTTTAGGAGGACTAAATGGGTGCTACATACACAACTTGTTACTAAGTAATAAGAAATCTGCGCATGTGAACATACGTCGTTTCATATGACAGTAACTATAATACAAAACTGTATTAAGAAAATGATTGAAAAATCAACTGCCAGTAAATCTATGCTGTGATTCAGGGGACAGAGAAAGTTTAAAGTTTAATCTTCAATCCCATACTGTGTGATTAACATACAATTGAAATATTTTAGTTTCGTAGTTAATTCTTTCATGTAAGTAAGTTGATTTTTTAAAAATATTTCCATTACTGCTTAAAATAGTTTTCTCTGTCGGAAATGATTTTGTATGACCAGCTTGATGGAAAAAGAGAGGTTCATCTTTTTTCTTCGATCTTCTGTTGAAAATAAAGAGTCCCAGAGGTTCTTGCAACATTGGGTAAATCAAGTTTTGCTGTGGCGTGTATGAGTGTATGTGTTTTGGAACTACTTGATATTTGGAATAGCTTCAAAAATTTGTGTAGTTTTATGAACAATCTTTCATATTTTTACCCCCAGTGGTAGGCCTGTCCCACCTCTACAATGTCAATAAGGAAGGGTAAACACCAGCAGATGTGTCCTCTGAAATGTATGTAGTCAGCTGCTGTTCATTTTAAATCTCCAGTCCCCCCATTGAGCTGCATAGTTGCTGTGCAGCAGTCCAACAGATGCGGCAGGCACAGACAGATTACAGACGTCCGTTCGAACAGAGTGATCACTATTTGAGCAGTGAGGTGGGGAATATGCCGCTGATTGAAACCTGGCAGTGTAGTGTAATGGTTAGGGAGCTGGGCTTGTAACTCAGAGGCTGCAGGTTCAATTCCCAGGTGGGGCACTGCTGTTGTACCCTTGAGGAAGGTACTTAACCTGAATTGCTTCAGTAAAATATCCAGCTGTATAAACGGATTGTATGTAAAGAAAATGTAAACTATGTAAGTCGCTCTGGATAAAAGCGTCTGCTAAATGCCTAAAATGTAAATGTAAATGTAAACCCTCTGCCCCCGAGCAGGGCCGGATTATGAGATCAAGGGCCCCAGAGCACGAAAGCCTCTAAGGCCCCCTTAACCACCCCCCGCCATACATGCACACACACACACATACATACAGGAAGAAGCGACTCACACTCCAACCACCCACTTACATGACACATATAAACCACTTGTAGATGGATACAGCTGACAGGATTTGCATCACATCAACGCATGCTGCAATAAGATACATTAATTTACTTGAATTGCCGAGTTATAACACATTAACTGACAAAATAATTAAATATATATATATTTTGAGACCAAAAATCAGTTTTTTGAGGGCCCCTCTGACCTCTGGGCCCCTGGGCCTGTGCCCGACAGGTCTGTTCGGTAATCCGACCCTGCCCCTGAGTGAGGCCATAGCCTATTATATGTGAACCTACAGTACTCCCAATCACAGTCAGCACTGGCACGGTCCAAATTGGTTCCTAACCATAGAGAGCATCACAGCAGTAAGGACAAGTGCCTCAACTGGAGATAGTACTGGAGCCAAGACAAGATTTTGAGCTTGATGTGCAATGATAGTTATTCTATAGCCCGCCCTTTGGATCATACACACCCCAGAATCTTGCTGTGCAACCTTTGACCTTATCAGGTTGAGGACTGTCATCAACCTTATACAAATAAGAGGAGACATTTGCACTTTTGTAACCCATCTACAGTAATTGAGATCATAGTTTTAATTTCTCTTCAAGTTAATTTTTAAAGGAGCAATACCATTGTGTTTGCACCAAGATTAAGTGCAAACCAGTACCAGGCACTACACAATGAAGCAAAGTGGTAGAAAAGGGAAACGAGCAGCCCAACACATTCACGTAGGAAACAAACAGAATTTGATGTCACACAAAATATGTCACCAAGCATTAGAAATCAAAATAGTGATTAATGCTCTATTAATGCAGCCTATGAAAGCAGCCTATCAAGAAGAGGCCACAAAGAAAACATTTTACTATACTGTAAAACATTTTGTATTCATCCTCAGGGATTTTTAAAAATAGTTATCTTTCAGTATCTGTTGGTATAGTTATCATATTGTTACTGACATTATTAGCAACGATGATTAATGTTGTTGACTGGCTGTTAACTTCTAATACAATGCAGTTTTTTGCCCCATTAGTTAAGTGACATGTTTTTTAATGTTCTCCAAAAATAAAGAAGTGAATAAAACGATTTATATCATACACAAAAAAGACAAACATTTCACCCTCTAATATTTGTTAAATACTTATTGAGTTCTATGTCTCTAGTACGAACCTAGGATTCATATCTTTATAAATAAAAGTGTATATATTCCAACATTTAATAGAAAAATGGGCCGATGGCCCCGATCTCTCGTCGTAAGACGTGGTTACCGCGGAGAGAAGCGAAGAACTAATGCTCGCTGCTTCCTACTGTCGCTGCCAATGTACCGATGCCACCTCTGTCATCGATAGATGGAATTCACGGTGAAGCATAGGCCTGTCATTACGCATTTCTGGTTGTGAAGGGGCGGTGTCTGAATCAGCCCAGCAAGCACGGCACACCCAGGGGAAAATAGCAAACTGGACGTGGCTGAAAATGCTATCTAAACTATACTTAATTGTGAATACGACTGCAGACAAGCAGTCGTTAACTCATAAGTAAACATGAATCATTCATTTAACTGATAGCTAGCAGTAAATTGTAGTTCAACAAAACCATACATGCAAAATTGGCGTCCACAGTGCAAAACTGTTAAACAATGTTCGCCGGCCGTAATTTTAAGATCAAATCTGATATTTATTTTCTTTCCCAAAGCAGGGCGTAGAGGCACGGAAAGAATGACGAACTGCCACCCATGCACAATTTCCGCATTCGCAGCGATTGACAGGAACTACACCTCCCATGATGAAACTCGGATTGTACTCAATTTGAGGTGGTGCAACCTGGGATCTGAAGTCCAGTCAAAACTATACATTTCTAGAATCAATAATGAATTTTGATATGCGAACTACATTCCCTATAATGCAATTGATGGGGGGAGTGTCAATGGAATCGTAGTAGGTAGCTAAAAGTTTTGGATGGTGTTTTGGTATTTTTTTCTTAGTCAAAGACCAAAAAGAAGCTCTGTCTACCGCCTCACTCCATCAGTTACACAAGGTATACTTAAATCGCCCCTTTCTTAGAATACTGTGCTATTGTTTTAAATGCATTGGTATTATTAACTGGATAGATAGCTAACGTTACAAAGTGTGCCCTGTTGTAAGCAAGCAAGTACAAATTGTATTTAGACGAGGGACTGTGTCTGCGTTTTGACTGATGTGTGACGAGCAATAGTCAGCTAGCTAGCTAACCAAATAGCTACTACCTACGTTTAGTGTGATAGGTTAATTCGTTTAAATGTATCTAACTTTTAGGCAATGTATGCATTTGTTATCTTCTTTTTGTGTAGGACGGTCTCACACTGGTACGCTGAAACCCAGTTGTTAGCAAAGTAGCTAATTGTTGGTAGCTACCTGTAGCTTTCTAATATGTATGTAATAGGTAGCTATCTTGTAGTATATTTTACCCCCCATAATTTCTCATTTATTTATACGATTGCGCATGGAGTTTCGAAATGAGTTATTATTTGTTACTAGGCTTTATTTGTTGCTAGAAATGATCTATTTGTAATGTAGCTATTTAATCAGCAAATTAGTTATGCTTCTTTTTAGAGTTACAAGATTGTTAAGTAGACTATTTTAGGCCTAATTATAATAACCAATGTTATATATGCTGACTAAGCACCAGACCATGGCTAGTCAAGGCATTCTAAAGACATAGAAATGATCATAACCACCTAAATGTTTCTTTAACATTATTCACATTACTCATACAAGTTCAGAGTTGATTTCCCTATTAGATTTGTGGTAAATAGTACTTGTTATAGAAAATACCAACGAGGCAGCAGGCCTTTGGGTGGAAGTGAATATTTCAAATTCTATTCCTTACACCCAGACGGTTTCCCACGTGGTGATACCTTCTCACTCACGCCTGCTCTTAGCGACTTATGCTTATTGTGCATTCATTCAGTTTCTCTGTCATGCTGCCTTGCCGGCTGTCAGTCTTTATATTGTATTGTTCTCTGCTTGGCGCTTTCAGAGGAAATTCAAGGCATGTTACCTCTTGAGATCCAGTGTGCCACGCCTTGTGCATTCATTCTTGCCTGTCACACCTATTACTTTTATCTTGTAATCTTATGGGGGAAAAACTGACAGTTGCAGGGGAAGGTAAAACCGAAAACCTAGAGTTGGAAAAGCAAAAACAATCCTCCTACTGATCTTAGCCTTAACGGCGCAAAACTTTGAGCCGTTTAGGCTGTTATCAAATATTTTTCTGGCTAGATTTTCACTAGGTTTCCTTGTGTTTGTTGCCTGTGGGTGAGGCTGGCTAGTGCTGCAGCAACAAAGGGCCTCTTTCAGAAAGCATTAGCATTAGCTCTTTCAGTGTGCGGTAGAGAAGCATATGCATCGCCACCACAGCTAGCTCACTGCATCACACTCAGATCCACGTGTACTGCAGCCCTTTGCTCAGACCAACAGGGCTATTGTTGCTATTAGGTTCTGTGAATATATCAGTACAATACATATTCATATTCACCTAGTCTTATCTATTTCAGATTTTTTTCCCCCCTGTTTTTCTCCCAATTTCATAGCCAATTATACCCTCTGTTTCTTTTCGATTTAAAAACCTAATAGTAAAGTAAAGAATCTTTTTTAATACCTAACCATAACACTCAGGTCGTCAGCCCCAGTCAAAGGTTTGTCACACACAGACGGCGGTACCAGTGTCTGAATAATGGGTAGTGAGCCTGGTCCAGTCCAGATCGTGACTGTGAGCAAGGATGACCACTCTTTCTCCCTGGACACGGAGGCACTGGAACGGATCCTGCTCGCTCCTGGGGTGCGAGAAAAGCATGTTGTGGTGCTGTCTGTCGCTGGGGCCTTCCGGAAGGGCAAAAGCTTCATCCTGGACTTCATGCTCCGATACATGTACAGGAAGGTTAGTGCTCCAAGGATTCTGGGTCCCTATATACTGTTGATTCCTGAAGCATGGAACATCCCCTTTTCCTCTGGTAGAGTCTTCACAGTGTTAGATAGTGGGTTATAGGCCACTGGGATTTCATGTATGGGGAGTGGAGCCTTATGAACCAATTAACTCTCTGAGGACCAATTGAAATGCTTTGTCTTGCACTTCAGACCACCGCGATTGGTTCATATCATTGAGTGGCGGTTGATGGCGCATGACAGGACGCCACGATCATCAGTCACGGGTGTTTAGCAGACCTCCCCTCTTCTGTCTGTCAGTCTACAGGGGACTGGCTGGGCAATGAGGATGAGCCACTGACCGGCTTCTCCTGGAGGGGAGGCTCAGAGCCGGAGACCACAGGCATCCAGCTGTGGAGCGAGGTCTTCCTGGTGGAGAAGAGCGACGGCACTGAGGTACTGAGCCCTGCACCTGCCTCCTGTTGTTTCAGCCCAATATACAAACGCAAGTCACAGACGCTTTATTGTGCGCACTACTCATGGGAAGGCAACGGTAAGAGGAGTCCTTTGCTTACCCAGGACATAGGCACCTGCAAATTGACTTACTCATTTGATTCAATTTGGGCTCTGAAATAAGAAAAAAATATACATCTAAAATAACCCCTATGTATTTTTCTACTGTTCAGTTATACAGATGCCACTGATGGCAGACAGCACTATGATAGTGACTGGCAGTGACAGAGTGATGATGACGATGCATGTTTGGCATCATTGTCATTGATAGCATGACGCTGTACTGCAGGGTTGCTCAAATCGTGGTCGTCATGGGCCGAGCGCTGCCGTTTCTCCACCCTCCCTTAACCTGGAGTCAGGTGTGACACTCTGGCTAATCATTTGCACTAAATGTTCAATTACCTACCTGAGAGAAAAGAAAAGCAGAACCAAATTTGGATTCGTAGGCCAGATTTTAGTAGCCCTACTGTACTGTATACTGCATGAAGAGGCCTGGTATTGTGCTTTACAGGTGGCAGTATTGCTGATTGACACCCAGGGCGCCTTTGACACCGAGTCAACCGTCAAAGACTGCGCCACCATCTTTGCCCTTAGCACCATGACCAGCTCCATACAGGTACTCTGTGTGCGCGCCCGTCTTTTGTCTGACCTGTGTCTGTGAGTGTTTGACGTGGTCGCATTTGTCCTTTGCGTAGCCTGTCTGTGTCTGTATTTGCACCCGTGATTTGGCACTTATTGCATCTCTTTGTGTGTGTTTGGCTGTACGAGTGTGGGGATGGAAATAATGGTGTCGCATCAAAGCTCAAGTCAAATTGCGATGCAAACGATGCAATTAAAGATTTGCCTTGCTGCACGTGTGCTATGGCGCAATTTCTATTTGATGCATTTCCACAAACAAATCTGCGCAGCATAACAAAATCACTTCTGAACAGAAAGAGTGCTTTCGCTCAAGCAGCCAGCGAGTCTGTGTTCTCTGGGCATTAGCCGGGTCGTGGTGCTCTCTCCCTGAAGCACTGGAAGATGCTGCAAAAACGGATTTAAATAAACTCCATATGGGGATTGGTTCAGTTGCCAGTGAGCTCATTGTTATTAGGCTTTTGCTCCATGCTCCAAATTAGCATCCATGAATGAGAATTTCTGTCAAGCTCCTACTGTAGAATGTTGGGTAAATTTCTCTTCTAAACCTGGCGAGAAATGTAAACACCCTGTCAAGCTGCCTTGATCATGAAACTGGAAGGAATGATCCCCAAACAGAAATTGGAATAAATGGGGGGCCTCGGGTGGTGTAACGGTCAAAGCATTCGCCTGGAATGTAAGTTGCCCACTGCAGCCGCGGTTCAAAACCCAGCTGTGCCAGCACGGCTCTGGGAAGGGCCTGTAAGGGCCCTGTAAAGTAGGTGGGCGAGTTCCATCTCGGAGGAGGCAGATCATTACCAGCCTCTGGGTATTAGCTTGACCCGTAGTGATGGGTGGCAGGCTCATGGGGGAGGGCGAATCAAAATAAATAAAGGGTACAATTGGAAAAATGGGGGAAAAAAATCTGAAACAATTTTTTTTTTTATTTTTAAAGAAAATAAATTGGAATAAATATATGGGTTCATTGGAAAGGAGGGCCAAGCCCATCCGGGTTTGTTGGAAATGAGGGCTGGGCCTAGTACCTGCCATGGCACGTCATGAGGGAAACTTGCAGTACTGCACCTGTTTAAAGGATCCCTCATTTACTCAAGTGTTGCCTTTATTTAGGCAGTTAGCAATATACAGTGCTGCTTGAAAGTATGTGAACCCCTTGAGCAGTTTAGAGTTTTCCGTTGTTTTACCATGATTTTCTTATTTTATCATCACCAGTTTTCTATATATGAAATGTCAGGTTTATGTTTATCAATTGCATGTACTTGTTTAGAGGGAATTGTGTGAGTAGCCAAAAAACTACATGAAACATGGAATTAGTGTATGTGCAAAAGTAAGTGAACCCCCAGCTGCATTGGTAAAATCAAGTAGGTAATAGATTCAGGTGAAACACATTTGGGTGCTTAATTAATCAATTAAGCAGACCAATCAAATGAGACATCCTTAGGAAAAGGGTTGGGCAACACAGATTAAAAAGAGAGAGGAAACCAACCAAACCACTGTAGTGACAAGGTGTACCTAAACAGATCAACAATGCCGAGAGGAAACGAGATATCCGAGGACATCAGGAAGAAGGTACTGACAGCCCATCAGTCTGGGGAAAGCTATAAGACCATCTCCAAAAGATTCCAGTTCCATCCATCCACTGTAAGACAAATCATTTACAAATGGAGGGCATTCAACATGACTGCAACTCTGCCTAGAAGTGGACGTCCATCAAAACTATCACCAAGAAGCACCAGAAGAATAATAAATCAGGTAAAGGCCAACCCACACATCACCTCTAGAGAGTTGCAGACCTCTCTGGCAGCATCTGGGGTAAATGTACATGCGTCTACAATCAGACGAAAATTGAATAGACATGACATTCATGGGAGGGTTGCTAGAAAGAAGCCTCTGCTCTCAAGAAAGAACAAAGCTGCCCATTTCAACTTTGCCAGAGAACACTTGGACAAACCAGAGGCCTATTGGAAGTCCATTCTCTGGACAGATGAGTCCAAGATAGAATTATTTGGTCACAATCAAAACCGCTATGTTTGGAGAAAAGCCAACACTGCATACCAAGAAAAGAACCTCCTCCCAACAGTGAAGCATGGTGGTGGAAATGTGAAAGTCTGGGGCAGCTTTTCTGCCTCCGGACCTGGACGACTCCATATTATCCAGGGAAACATGAATTCTCATGCCTATCAACAAATTCTTGATCAGAATCTCCTGCCATCAGTCAGGAGTTGAAGCTGGGCCGAAAATGGGTTCTGCAACAAGACAATGACCCAAAGCATACCAGCAAAACTACCAAGGAATGGCTTAACAGAAAGAGGATTCGTACTCTGGAATGGCCTAGTCAAAGTCCAGACCTCAATCCTATAGAAATGTTGTGGCTAGACCTGAAGCGGGCGGTACATGCCAGATGTCCTCAACCTCTCTCAACTGGCTGAGTTCTGCAAGGAGGAGTGGGCAAAAATCCCCAACAGCAGATGCGAGAGACTGGTCAGTGGTTACAGAAGACGTTTGGTTGAAGTAATGGCTGCAAAAGGAGGTGCCACAAGCTACTAACTAAAAGGGTTCACATACTTTTGCACATGTCAAATTTTCAGTTTTTGTGAGATAAACCACTTTTGTTGAATAAATAATGAAAATACATCTTTTTTTTTGTTTGTGTCCATTATTTGGAAAGTCTGCTTTACAAATTGGTGTTTGGATATACATTTAATAAGGTTTTTTTTGGTTTTTTTACAAAAACAATGACCATGTCTGGAGGGTTCACAAACTTTCAAGCAGCACTGTATATAAAGTATACAAATAATATAAATGTAAAAGTATAAACAACTATAAAAGTACAAACAACACATTGTGAACTGTGCTCTACGTATGAGGATAAATTCCAAGCCTTAAGAAATTGTAATAATGCCTTTATCAAGGGCCTTCAAGGCATTGCATAAAAGAAACCTGACCATGTTCAACAGCTTCAGTGTGCAAAATGAGTTCTTAAAGACATGTTCAGGTGAAAATAAAATGCAACTTTGCTCAAGTGAATCATAAAATGAGCAAGTTCAAGAAGGGCAAGTTTAAACGCTTTGCATTTGAGATTATTTAGTCGGGATAAGTACTTGTTGAAGGTAATTTATAATGTCATTAGGATTATTTGAGCTAATTACTACTGTATGTAAGAACATAATGGGCAATTATACAATATACAAACTAAATGCAGTCAGAAAAATATTGCGACATGTTTCTCAAGAATTGCTATTCAAAAATGTCTGTTTGACCGTGTACTCATTCTGTGTTCTCAGACTCCAGAACAGTTACATATATTTTATAAATCCATACAATATACAATGTTGCCAAAACAATTATTGCGACAGTGAAAATAAAATACCTGTCTGGTCTTTTTATCTGTCCGTGCCAGATGCATCTATCCTTTGTTTTCTGTCCTCTGTTTTGGTCAACACTGTGTTGTGAGTGGTTAATGACCTGTGTTGATTAATTTGTTTGGATTGATCATTGTTTATTGATGGCTGTTGATTGTGTCCCTGTAGATCTATAATCTGTCGCAGAACATCCAAGAGGACGACCTACAGCAGCTCCAGGTTAGTTCTCTTCACTTCTCTGCCCCTCCCACAGGTTCATGGCACACACACAAATCTCACACAATACAAATACCTCCTCCCATCGCTACAACTGATAGGGTGTCTGCCAATCACACTTCCTCTGTGCCTCCTCCCATAGCTACACTGCATTTTGCAATCACAGCACTCCTCTGCCCCCTCCCACAGCAATAGACACGTGTGAAGTGTGCAGTATGGCAGTGCCCCTGCTATCATACTGCCACCGCCCACAGCTACGCTGCACCTGCCAATCATTCCTCCCACATGTACACTGCACCCACTAAACACACTCATCTGCCCCCTCCCCCTGCTACATTGGTGCACTGCCATGCTCTCACTATGCATGGCAGTGCACCTGCCAATTATGCACCCCTCTGCATGCTAAGAAATGTGGTTCTGTGAGTCCTGGGATCATAGGTATCAAGCCACTCAAAGTAAAAAAAGTGTAACTTAACTGTAATAATTGGGGACTTTTACTCCTACACTCAAATGTAAGAGTAAATGTGATTTATCACATTTCTCTTGACTTAAAAATACTCTTAACCTCGTATTTAACAGACCTCTGGAGCTCTCTTAAATTGGCTTGGAGTAGGCAAGATGGCACAGACGGAGACGTGCACACCTTCCAAGACAGGAAGAATGTTTGAGAAATGTTTGATGATGCACAGTTAATCAAACGTTATCACTTAGATCATCAGTGAGTTATCTTGAGTTGGATGTAATATTATCAGCAACTTTGAGAAGTATGGCAGAGATGCAAGTTATTTGAACACTTCGCTTCCTAGTTGTGGGTAAAATGCAGTTATACGAGGTTGCGGAGCACTACCACTGCCACTGCGCTTAAAGGTTTAGGCGCAGTACCTCCACCTGAATATAAAGTATAACTACAATAAAATAATTGTAGCTCAATAGTCCAAATAATTTTAATAACTGTTGTTGTTCATCAGGAATATTGCAATATGAAACAAATGTTTAATAAATAAATAAGACTACAAACCAGTGCCAGATGTTGCCTTCTTGAAAGCGGAGATTTTCCTGACGCGCTTTGAATAGAACATTGTACCTTTTTCTTTTTCTGCTTTCCTCTGGGCCCTGAATGGCGGACGCTTGCCATTAATGTTGTCTGTGATCTGCCTCCATGCCTCTTTTTTATGATGACTTGGGGTAAATTTTCCCTTAATTATATCCTTTTTCATCTACCTCCTCTACCAACATCACCAATTCGGTTTTCTTTTTACATCCGTTTTGCTTAGCCTAACATTAGCCAACAAAGCAGATTTTATGTTTAACTTTTTTGGAAACTTGTGTTGACCATCACAGAATACATATTTTTCAAAAGCAGATTGGTTCTTCCTCTTTCAATTTCAGCGATTGATTATCTCATCTTAATCTTTTCATTTGCGGCACCTGTGATTGTCGCAAAAACACACTACTACTCTAAGAGCTACTCTTGTGAATATTTAAAGACTTGCCTATGAGAAAGTGTGAGCTGCTTGATAACTACATTTTACTGACCACTTTAAGCAAAGAATGATTTCACTCCAGAGTAAGCTCTTAGGAGGTGTGTTAAGTGTAATTCTTAAGATATTTGAAATGGTCTCCATTTTGCTTTGCCTCTCTACAGCTGTTCACAGAGTATGGCCGACTCGCGATGGACGAGATCTTCTTGAAGCCCTTTCAGGTGAGAACCCACAGTCCTGGATCAGTCCTTTCTAAATGTCCTCTGTGTGACTCAGTGGGTAGCCATCTTAATGCCTATTTCCTGGGAATACATTGATTATTTGGCCTCTAAACTTCACACTGCGCATGCATGTCCATGGCCACTGCCAGTGTGTGCTACATGGTATCATCTGTCTTTTCTTACATAAAATGCAGATTCATTTTCAAGTGTTTTATTTTTATTTATCTGGTTTAATTCAAATGTATTCCTTGGGCCTGTGAAGTTAACTTTTTCCCCTATGATTTATTTAAAATAATTACAGACCTCTTTCTGAAAAAGTCATTTGAAACTCCATATGCATGTAAAAAAGATAGGTGTGAGGTAAAATACTTCATTTTTAACATCCTTGGGTGTCCGTCCGGTGGTGTGGCTTAGTAGGTAGAGCATGGCACTGACAACGCTTAGGTTGTGGGTTCGATTCCCATTGGGACCACATATACTGAAAAATTTGTGCATTTTGGATAAAAGTGTCTGCTAAATGGCATATATTATTATATAATATATATATTAATTGTCTTCTCCCTCTCTATACAGATACATATCATTCTAAATTGCATCTTTGTTGTGTGGGCAGTAGGGTCCTTACTCCCTCTCAATTTGTTCCTACCATGTATTAATGCACATCTTGTAAGTCGCTCTGGATAAGAGCGTCTGCTAAATGCTTAAAATGTAAAACATTTAAAATGCTTTATTTGTATGACACATTCATATTGCCAAAGTGTGTACACAACTGACAGAAATGAATTCTCTCTTCCTCTCTCCCTCCCTCCTTCCCTCCCTCCCTCTCCTTCAGTCATTAATGTTTCTCATTAGGGACTGGAGCTTCCCATATGAGTACAGATATGGTTTCACAGGGGGCAGTGAATTCCTGGACAAGCGTTTGCAGGTAATTGCTGTGACTTGATTCGTTTAATAGTAATAAACCAATAAAGTTTGCATTGTTGCCTAGATGAAAATAAATACCACTGTTACCAGAAGAATGGTTATATTCAAAACTATATATGTTTTGTTAAACTAAAAACATTATTATTATTATTATTATTAAAAGTTCAACACTCCTCATTACAGCTTTGAAAGGATTGTCAATCAGTCCAATAGAATATTACATGAGTGATGTTGTATGTGCATTTGGCATCAACAGAAAAGTACAAGGATTCTGGACATTGATTCAGTGTTTTTTTTCTCCATCATTTAACTTAATTTATGTCAAGCTGTAATATGATCAAGTTTGAGTTGAACTGTTTAAAAGCAGTTCACATCACCATATTAGAGTGGTGTATGGGAGCAGGTGATGATGTGGCTGTCCCTTGTTGAATGTCGGGCCTGCGGGGGAAAAACACACTGAAAAGGAACCAGTATTCCTTGTTCATGAAGAGGGCACCCTCATTTCATTGGTATGTTGGAGGCTGGACTAAGTCACTCTTGGTTGCTGTTCAAAGTCAGCAGTTTATAACCTGACAAGATCTTACAAGCAAACATTATGCCAATGAGAGGCTAGGATATAACAGACCATGAGTCACTGCAAATCGTTCCCGTATTCCGAGTTCTACTGCATCAGATGCATCAAGTGGGCAACACTTCCATCAATCATCAGCCGTTGGGATGGAGTTACACAGCCCACCATGCAGGGGCCCAGTGTTCACCGAACAGAATGTCCGCAACGTCTCCGGTGGCCACGCCAGCGATGGAGCCTCTCCCTTTTTAGTGATGAATCAAGGTTTTGCATAGTCCATCCTGACGGACTTCAGCAATTGTGGCAGACTCGCAAAAGGACACAGTATTAGCTCTGTACAACAGGAAGTGACATGGGACAGCATTTAATGGTGATATTGTATGATGTCGTGCAGGTAAAGGAGACTCAACACGAGGAGCTGCAGACTGTGAGGGAGCACATCTACTCCTGCTTCACCTCCATTTCCTGTTTCCTGTTGCCACACCCAGGGTTAAAGGTCGCCACCAGTCCGTACTTCAAGGGACAGCTCAAAGGTATGGCCCTCTGTTCATCCGTGTGGGAGCTTGTGGGTTGTTGTGTTAATTTCAATAGGCGTGCATATGTGTTTATTTTATTGCCATATTTTTGCTTCAACTTTTCATTTGATTTCTTTACTAGATTTAAGAATTGACAGTTGTACAGCATTTATTTTTCATGTTCATTGAAACACTTTGATTGTCGATTGACTGATTGCAGGACTGGGTCATTGATTAACTGATCGATTGATTGGCTGATTGATTTGTGACTGATTAATTGATCCCTGCTTATTAGATGTGGCCTCGGAGTTCAAGGAGGAGCTGGGCGTTCTGATTCCAAAACTTCTGCAACCCGACAGTCTGGCCGAGAAGGAGATCAACGGCAACAAGGTCACCTGCAGGGGCCTGGTGGAGTACTTCAAGGTGAAGTAACCGGATAACTGTCCTGTCCCTGCCTCTCTGTGCTTGTGGGTATCTCTCTAGCTCCAATGGGGCATTCTGTCGATGAGCCGTGCTCCACCCATTCTAAGCCTGCTTGTGTATGTGAGCAGATGTTTCCCAGCCATGCCGCTCCCATTTATCAGTGTATCGTTGTGGCCACACTTCTATTCCCCCAAGATAAGGGTACCTACCAAGTAAAAGAGCAGGGTGATGCAATATGTGATACTGTATATTGGATATGCAAGATGAGACATTGTCTTTAAAGGAAGGATATTTTACTCTGCACATCATATTGACCGTGACCGTACATCTGACAGTTCTCTTTACAGCTGAACCTGAAGAATTCAATGACAACAATCTTCGGTTATTGTTTTTATGGTTATTTTTTTGCTGAGTTTGTGTCACTTTGTGGTTTCAGGCGTACATCAAGATCTACCAGGGAGAGGACCTGCCTCATCCCAAGTCGATGCTTCTGGTATCCTCCCTTCCACAGCCTGCCTGACACCTGCATCGCATCCGACATGCATTTTAGCAAACCTATTTTTCACCACTTCACTACGTTTCCTGTATCTTTGTGCAACTCTTAAATTAATCCATTGTATAGCATACCCATATAAAACTCTTTACTATTATGCTCAGTATTTGTATTTTTGCTCAGTCAAATATAATTCCTTGGCTGGGATTTGACCCATAGTGACCCTTCAATATCAAGTAGCCATGTCCCATGTGTACTTCTATTCAGTGCACCCTATTGGAAAGAATAGGTTTTTGCAAATCCATTTTTCAATCTAGTAATTTTCTGTCCCATGTGAAAAATGTCTGTTTCTCTCAGGCGACGGCAGAGGCCAATAACCTGGCAGCTGTGGCTGCATCCAAAGACCAGTACTACAAGAACATGGAGAAGGTCTGTATGCGTTTTACAACGAGAGAACACAACCGTAGATCAAAGGAGGGGGGAGACTTGCTGAAATATTCATATGATCTAGTCAAACTGTGCTGTAGCTTAAATAAATCTAGCTTGTTTAGCTATACCAGCTCAGACAACTTTTCACATTCTAACTCGGGTGGGCAAGGAGGGTCGTATCCGTTTCTGGATTTCATGCCAACTTCTGCTCTTAATTATTTAATTAGCTCAATCATTTATGTGGTCTGACATTTTGGCTAAATTTCACTAAGCCCATGAATGACAGCTGAAGACTGTTCTTGTGTTCCCATGTGAAACATGTTACTGTGGTCTAATCGACAAGTGAACCAGCATTGGCATATCCAACTAATTGGCTAATTGAACCAGGGTGATTGGTAGAAACAAAAACCTGCATACACACCGGCCCTCCAGGACCGGAATTGCCCACCCCTGTTCTAGCTGTAGTCGGACAAACCCGTGGCACAAACTCGGTGGTTCGTTCCCCGCTTATCGTTGTATAGATGTCAGGATAGTGAAACTCCGGGTGTCTCTTCAGATTGGTCCTATTTTTCCCCCGACAGTGTATAGGTGCATGTAACATCAGTATCGTTACTGACCCCGAGTCAGGGACTTTGCAACGTTTTTTTCTTGCATCATTATATTGAAAATTCTTCCAAACTTAGATTTTTTTTAAAACAATTTTTAATTTTTTTAATTTTTTATATTCTCCGAGGACTGACAAGTGGCATGTACGTATCATTATTTCAGTTCGCTTCAAATAGCATAGCGAACATTTCACGGCGATTACTAAACTTAAGATATTATGTTTATCAGAATTGAATCCTGACCATGCCAGTGCAGATTTTCAAATTGGGGTAAAAACTGGAGAACTCTAAGAAGGAACATATTTGGGTTTATTTGAATTCTCTGTTGCTTTTTTCACAGGCCTGTGGGGGAGACCTGCCCTACGTCTCCCCAGATTCCCTGGAGGAAAAGCACCAGTTCTTCTTCAGTGAATCCCTCCGTCTCTTCACCTCTACCAAGAAGATGGGGGGACAGGACTTCTGCGATCGCTACCATTCGCAGCTGGAAGAAGAGTTGATTGAGCTCTGGCGGTCTTTCAGTAAACACAATGAGGTGAGTGAAGGCCCATGGCACTCCCTTTCATCCTACGCTGAAAGCATTTGGTCTCATGATCAGCTTGGCTTCTCATTGAGAAATGGAAAAAAGAAATGATTTAAAACACTTCTTGCACGTTTCTACTTTCACCACCTACGGTGACCCCGACCACTGCTTTACATCAGCCGAGGGTGCGGGGTCAGGTTTTAAGATGAATGTGTGAATGTGTTTCAATATTGTAAAAGTAAGTTTTAAACTTTTTTTAGTTTTTCGTTTTTCTTGTAAGCCATACTTATTCTCTCACTCATCCTTAGTAATGGTAATAATTATACTAATAATGGTCTTATTATACGTATAAGAAGTAATCATTTAACTGCTACCATGTTCATTCCTCCCGTTATCATCCTTCCAGTCCAAAAACATCTTCAGTGCATTCCGGACGCCTGCGGTGCTGTTTGTCCTTGTGTGCTTCCTGTACGTCCTGTCGGGGCTGCTGCTCTTCATCGGGCTGGCCACCGTGTCCACGGCGTGCGACTGTATCCTGCTCCTGGCCATGATCGCCATGCTCACCTGGGCATTCATCCGCTACTCGGGCAAATACCGGGGGGTGGGAAGTGCAATAGACCAAGCGGCCGGTGTGGTGCTGGAGCAGGTGAGGACTAGGGTTGGGAATGGAACCAAAGGACAGTCGGATCTTTGTATCTGTGACAGTATGTCTGTGTTAATAAAAGATTATATGATATTTATAAAATAGCATTTTTAAAATTTTTATACTTTTTTTTTTTTTTTCAGATATTTTCCCCCAATTTGGTAGCCAATTGCACCCTCTATTTATTTCGATTAACCCTCCTCACACGGGTCCGTCGCTCGACTGCCCGAGGCAAGCCAGTTCTCCGTGGGTAGCGACCTCCGCTTTTCCGCCGAAACGGAACTCGCCCACCCACCCACGTTCAGGAGACTCCCTTTCCGTGCTTCTCGGTGGACCCGAGCCGGCTCTCCCTTCCCCCTCCACCTCCCCCTGGGGCGGACAGTCAAATGCCGCCCCCGCTCGGGCTGACGACCTGGGCCGGTCTGGTAGAGACGCGGGTTTCGAACCGCGTTTTGAACCGGGTTTCGCACACCACAGCGGACCAGCTAAAGTGTGGTGTTAGACCGCTACGCTATCTGCCGCCCAAATAGCATTTATTATGTTTAACAGGTCAAGCGCCCATTGTCCCCCGTCACAGCCCCACAAAATAGTCCCTTCGGTAGCTTCAGATGAACAGATCAGTATGCTTTTCATATGCTGTTGTAATTGTTTTCGAAATCATTCACATTTAACCATCGGCAATTTCACTACGCTAATAAAACTGGAACTTGTGGAAGTTCATGTATGGAAACCTTTCATCAGTGACTGTGTTTCCATTGTGAAGGGTTGGAGTCATTTCAATAATAGCCATGGAAACCATTCTTACGCCAGTTTGTGGTTTCGTGTTTCTATACTGTATGTCCGTTCCTTGTGTTTTTTCATTGGAAAGTGGTCATTTTAATCGTTTTCTTTCAGGCAACAGTGGTGCTGAACAAGTCAAGAGGACCACCGGTTGTCCAACTGAAGAAATCCAGCTAGTTTACCAATCCACAGGAAAACAAAACGACAACCCATACAATACGACACACAATACAAATGCAGGGTGACACCAATCCAACATTCAATGCATTCCAGATTCACCAGCACAACACTTTTGCAACAAAAAAAAACCTTAAAAAAAAGCGAAAGCACTATATTACATTACACAATGACACAAAGCATTAAGGAGAAAGAC
Organism: Aldrovandia affinis; assembly: GCA_029706075.1. NCBI lineage: Eukaryota > Metazoa > Chordata > Actinopteri > Notacanthiformes > Halosauridae > Aldrovandia > Aldrovandia affinis. The sequence continues at coordinate 1,123,483 of JAINUG010000211.1, forward strand.
TCCACTGCATGGCACCACAGAGTGCCAACGAAGCTTTAAAATTCAGGGTTGGGTGTGACTTCAGGCCCCTCCCCTTGTAAACTTGCTCCAATGTGATTACTGCCCTTTGTTTACACTGTGGCTCTTGCGCTCTCTCTATTTTAAAGGGTAATAAGGGCTGGTCTCTGGTAACGTGCAACATTTCAAGCAACTGGCCATCTGCTGGATGTGTGCATAGATTTTGAACCAAACACTTTCCTTTGATTTTACTTACATGTATTTGGCTTTTAGAGAACTGAACGGTCAAGCTGATATTGAACACAAATGCTTTATTTTCTCCATGTCAGAGAACAACCCTAATTGCCTCAATTGGCATCCCCTTAGGTCCCTGCTATATGTCAACACCCTTTCTCATTATTTTCCGCTGTGCCTTATGATTATTTATATAACGTTAATTATCACCAACACCCCCACGATTACTATAGAGTGCAGAGGGCTTTGTGCTGTGTCATCATACCATTTAACATGCTATATTATAATGTAATATATCATTGATAGAGTTTGACTTCTGTCTTCTCACTGCGGTTCTATCTGTCACTTTAGTATTTCCCCCCATTCATATTCTGTCCTCTTTCTCTTCCTGTGTGTGTCGAGGATACTACAGTTTTACTACACTAAATACTACACTTTTTTGTTTTTGTTTCATTTAGGTCATTTGCAGAACTGTCCCACTGACCAATAAAGCTTGACTCATGTCTCTTTGAGTTGAAAAATATGCCATCCCTATAGCTGTGTGTTCATATATGGTCCTGACTGATGCTTGCTCTTCCTTTCCCAAAGGCATCTGCTGTGCTTTAAAGGGTTCCATCTATCCGGTTACATTCCATGTACTGTAAAACTCATTCCGCTTTGAATTCTACTCCATAACTATAGAGAGAAGTGTCCTGAAACAACTTAAGTCACAGGAAAAGTTATGGTTTTGTCAGTGGTGAGACTTGCAAAAAAAAATATATATATATTTGTCACACGTTCAAAGATAATTGTCACATGTACTGTGACGTCACATTGTCTAAAATGAATGGAAATTATGGTTATGTTTTTACAAGGATTGTTTCTTCTACAAATCTAGCTCTACTTCTGGCCTTACTGGCTCACTTGCCACATTCCATGTTACATTGTATTCCACTGTGTAGTGTGTAGGAGTGCCTGCTTTAAGCAGAATGTCTTCGATGTATTTGTGGGACTTATGTTCTGTGCATTCAGTGCACTCATTTCTCTGTTACATTGCAACACTTCTATATAAATATATGTATGATTTGCTTTAAATGTATATCCTCCTGGTTAACTTGTTTTATGTCATTGTTTACTGGAAATATATTACTGAAATGAGTAAAAAGCTTTTAAACCAAATAAAATGAAAATATTTGAAAATCTAAGATGTGCTGGTCTCTGTCTTCCTTCTCAGGAGTATTGCTTGTGTTGTATGTCCTGCACCGTGTGTGGTGCAGTATCTCCATTCTCCCACTGGATGACAGCATTGACCCTTAATCATTGGTTCTCTTTGGCTTTAAATATACGTGATTTTAATTTTGATATGAATATCACCTATTAATATCAAAATCCATTAGCACGTATCTAGCTTTTTGCCAGCTAGGAATTTGTCACTATAAATCCTCTTTAAAAGACACAAAGGAAGCAAACACTGAACAGAGGAAAAATGTTCCTTGTATAAATTGTATAAGGTCTCTTACTGTGCCCACGTAATGCAACTTTATTTCCTGTCTGAGAAGTTCTCTCAACCATTCTTAAAGTGGCTGTCACATTTCCTCACTTCCTTCCCCCTGCCTCTGTCATGGACATTTCCTGAAAGTTAAATTTTCCCTCTGTCTTTCTTCTGCAATTTATCCTGTGATTTGTGTATGATTTAATAGCCAATAGCCAATCCATAGACTACTTTGAATCGTTGCTGAACTTCAGAGGTATATATTTTATGATATTTTAAATCTCACTGATTTACTACTCCCCATCTCCGATCACAAAGCTGTCCTGTTTGAGGTCCCTGCCCAAACTTTCAATGAAAAAGCCCAATGCACCATTACATTCCGAAACATAAAAAACATAAATAATGCTGACCTCATCAACCTGATCAACACCTGCCCCTCCCCCGACACTCATGCATCTACTGATGACCTGGTCACACATTACAACACCTGTCTCTCCACCTCCCTGGAAGCCCTAGCCCCTCTCAAGTCACGCACTGTTTCATTCTCCCACTCTGCCCCCTGGTATACCCCTAAACTTCGAATATTACAAACCTCTGGGTGTCGTTTGGAGCGGTTAGCTAAAAAAACTGGCCTAACTGTTCACTCCCAAGCATACTCAGAACACCAAATTCTCTATAAAAATGCCCTCTCAACGGCCAGAAGCTCCCACTATAACATCATCAATAGTGAGAGAGGTCATTCTAAGACCCTTTTCTCCACTGTTAAACACCTGCTTCAATCATTTAACAACTCCCCAGACAACATTTCCAGACCAAAATTGACAATATTTATCAAGAGCTACTTCTGTCACACCCCCCCAAAGTCATTCCCACCTGGATGAACACCCCCAGTGACCTGCCATTTAAAGACAGTCTTTCCGCCTTCACACCTGTGTCTGAATCATCTGTAATCAAGGTCATCAGTGCATCTAAATCCTCCACCTGCAAACTGGACCCTCTGCCCACCATTCTGGTTAAAGCTGCCCTACCTGCCCTCTCCCCACTGCTAACACAGACAGTAAATTCAGCTCTGGTGTCCGGCTCTGTTCCCCTCTCCCTTAAAATGGCTGCTATCACACCAATACTCAAAAAGCCCACCCCATCTCTAACCTTCCATTCCTCTCCAAAGTCCTTGAATGTGTGGTAGCAGCCCAGCTCCAATCCCACCTGGCCAATAACCACCTCTTTGAGCTGTTTGTCTGAATTCCGACCAAAACACAGCACAGAGACCACCCTCATCAACATTACCAATGACCTCCTCCATGCTGCCGACTCTGGACTATTAACCATTCTCATCCTCCTCAACCTCAGCGCCGCATTTGATACTGTTTCCCACCTGCTGCTCCTGGACCGCCTGACCTTCCTGGGGGTCTGTGCTAGCCTGGCTGAAATCCTACCTCACTGGGAGACAACAGTTTGTCCAACTTAAACATCATCAGTCGAGGCCGGCTGCAGTTGCACAGGGTGTCCCCCAGGGGGCAGTGCTTGGTCCACTTCTGTTCATCATCTATCTCCTCCCCCTTGGCCGAATCATGCATCACCACCACATCAACTTCCACTGTTATGCTGATGACACTCAGCTATACATCTCATCTAAGCCCACCGCCCCCCTGCCCCTGACCTCCCTCATCAGCTGCCTCCATGATATCAAGACCTGGATGGCCACTAACGTTCAAACAGCAATAAAATGGAAGTCCTGCTCATTGGTTCTAAATCCACCCTCTCCAAAGCACCACATTTCTTCACACCCATTGATGGCTACCCTGTCCCCTGTCAACAGTAGTAAAAAGCCTTGGCGTCACCTTGGACAACACCCTATCTTCTGAACCCCACATAAAGAATATCACACGCACTGCATTTTTTCACCTCCGTAACATCTCTCTCCCACTCCAGTGCTGAAACCCTGATCCATGCATTTGCCACCTCCCGTTTGGACTACTGTAACAGAATACTCTCAGGACTACCCTCCAAACTCATCAATAAACTGCAAATTATCCAAAACTCAGCTGCACGAATCCTCACACGCATCAAATCCAATGACCATATCACTCCCACTCTCATTCAGCTACACTGGTTGGTCCAATAATCCATAGATTTCAAGATTCTTCTGCTCACATATAAGGCCCTACACTGCCCTGCACCCCCCTACCTCTCCAATCTCCTACAGGAATACACCCCAACCCACACTCTGCTTTCATCTTCAGCTGGCCTCCTCTCCATCCCACCAACCCGACTCAGCACAATGGGCACGTGAGCATTCAGCACCGCCGCCCCCAGACTCTGGAACTCACTCCCCACACACATCAGACACGCAGAGACACTATCCTCCTTCAAAACACTGCTCAAAACCCACCTATTCACCATTGCCTACCAATGAAACTTCTCCCCTGTTTCCCTACGGTAAACTGTCTCCCATTGTACAATGTTTTATGCCGTTCATGTGTTGATGCTAATGTCATCCTTGTGTTAGATCTGTTTGCATGTATTTTTATTATTATTATTATTATTAATAATTTATTTTTGTACCTTGATTGTAATTCCTGTGTTGCTTTTATTGACTTTTATGTAAGGTGACCTTGGGTGTCCAGAAAGGCGCCATCTAAATAAAATGCATTATTATTATTATTATTATTATATCGAGGTCTTCAAGTAATAGATTTACTCACATATCAACGCACAAAGCCTTCTGTCCCCTCAGAGTTAAGGCCATCATAAAGTATTTACTGGGAAAACATATAAAAACACAGAGAAGTTGGCAAGGTTTATGACCTGCTGTACCATTACAATAGAGTTAAACAATCATATAACACAATTATGTGTCAGGGTTTAAGTATTTGTGTTATGCCTCTAATAAGGGAAAATATGTGTAATGAAACACAGGACCACAGTGTACTTCCTTTATGTCGTAGTTATAATGAGTGAAAGCTAGCGATGTACTCCCCCTAGTGCAGTGATTCTCAACCTCGGTCCTGGGGATCCACTGTGTATGCTGGTTTAAGGCTGTTGAAAACGTGTGTCAGTCCTACCACAATTTTTTCCTTACATTTATTTTAACACAATGCAGGTTTGGCTCATTACCAATTGCTCTGTCACTGTACTCTTCATTTTCCACAAATGGTTTACTTTCAGCCACCAGGTGTCCACACTTATAACCCCCCACTGATTTCACCTGTCAGTATATAATTGAATCAATTAAAAAAGGTAGCAGCTGATCTGACTGATTTAAAGACTGGGATGTGAATATGGGACATTTATTGTTCATGTCATGCATAGCTATTTCTATAATAATATGGCCTTAAAATAGTAAGCTTTAATAGAAATTAAAGGTGTCTAATATGTAAAGATATGTAGAATTTAGCAGATTATAACTATATTCGTGAAGAACTCTTTAATTTTTGTTCATTGTGGACTACATAATAGTCTCACAGCAACCTCAGTTCCCATTATCCTCTTGTTTACGCACGTGACCCTGTTCCCCCATTATAGTCGCGCGCAGTGGGAGGGCGTCAGTGTGTGGGAAAGATCTCATCCTTATCCCTTCAATTCTCATCCAGACGCCGACAGAAAGATACGACTATGGTATGTCCAGCTACATTTTAACAGCTCGGTGTTTCACATTTTTATTGACAACATGGTATCTGTATATTGGAGATTAGTTAAGGCAATGATAGCGTTGTTTCTTATTGTAATCACTTGACTTGCTAGCGCACCTTCTGGTATATATTCTTAACTTTTGTTCGCTTGCTTTCACAGTAGCTTTCCACTAACCTCAGATGGCTAGTTTACTAATGTGATTTGCAAATATCAAAATAAAATCCCCATTCATCGTGCAATTTCTTTGGCTCCTTGCTTTCACGTTAGTTTAAATCTGCTGACTATCGTTCGTTCGTTTCATACCGTTTTGCTCAACCGCCTGCAACTCTTAAAAGATTGTTTTGGGTCCGCTCTTTATTTCCCCGTTCCTTTTTGAGTTCGATTCAATGAGGTCGGTGAGTTTAGGGAATCGACAAAAACGACCCAGAAAATAACTGGCCCCATTTCCTCCTTCGCCCGTTATTTCTGTGAGTTTATTCCCAATGTCAGTTATTCACTCTAAAGTTACTTTGCCATTTCGCTAGCTAGGCAAGCTGACTACGCTAGATAAGTTTGCTGATGACCCTAAGCTAAGCTAGCCAACATCTCTCCTCTCCGCACTGTTTCATTGTTTGTGGCGGTAGTCCACTGCCTAGTATTTTCACGCCACGACGAGTAGAGCGCATCCGAACTCCGCATTGAATTGAAACCATTCAGGATCTGATCCCCTGGTCCTTTGTCTCTGGTTAACATTGCCAATTCACCAGGTACGGATGGGTGGTTAGCATTGTCGCCAATGTTGCCGAGTTGCTAGTCATCGCAAATGCCGCATCAAGCCAGGTCGCTAACGATTGCGTCCTAGCTACCTAAAATGTTTCGCATTCAGGCTAATTTGAGAACCATTTCCTTGGAATCATTTTACTTTAAAACAAATCCTAAGGTAGCTAGCTAGATTTGTCGCGTTGCGGTCATTTTAGCACATGGGAAGCACACTGCATCCTTGCCCCACCCTAGTTTATTTTTTTTTAAGGATATCGGATTTTGCTGAAGTTTTCTAAATGAGTACGTACATAACTCAGTATTTGATTAGAATTTACCTGGTTGTTGCGGACCGTATTTGTTGACTGGAAAGTGAATGGACAATAAATACCGTTAACTGGCGAGAATGTGAAGGGGGGTAACCTAAGGCCAAGAGGGGGCTGATTGGACCACGGACATTCCCGGTTCTACGCAGGAACTTTGACAAACGGAGCCAATACGTAGTTGCTGAATACTGGCGGCGAAGTGCATCCAAATTAAACCGTTTTCTAGCATCCTGCGCTCATTTATGTGCTACATTGCACTTCTACGTTCGGTAACGACCCTTTTCGCATTTGGAAACCCTTTACGGAACACAAACCTGTATGATCGTAAAATAAAATGACTAAAATAACTGGCGATCTACTTCGGTTTGGACCCACCCAGTCCTTTAATTTGTGAACATGTTGGACTCTATTTAAACGGGTTTGGCTTAGTTCATCCAGGCGTGCGTTTGTTTGTCTTAAGTACCGATTCTAGTGAGGGTAGTAACATTGGACTTGGCGGTGTCGCAGCTACATTTTTAATGCACTACACCGGGTGTGGTTCGGCAGATGCATTCGTTTCCATCATTGGACTGAGAATGAGAAATGGTGCATTGGTGCTTTTTTTTTTTTTTTTTAACGTGATTTTGAAAGTTCTTAAAACAATGGAATGCTGCTTAACTTTAACTCTCCAAATACACTGGATAGCTAGTTGTCTAAATTTCATCCCTTCAAATTATTTGGTTTGGTTTATTAGCTAACGGTAGTTGGCTAACGGTTAGCTACGTTGTCTGGGGAAGCGAAAAAAGGGGTGAATTAAGGCAATGTTGCTGACTTTAAGCTTTTCCTTTCTGCTGTGGCTTTAACGTCACGTCACGTTCAACAAATGGGGCAGCCTAAACTTAAAAAAAAAAAAAAAAAATTGTATTTAAAAAAATCTAAAACAATCCCATTTCTAATTGCCGTATACATTTATTTGGTAGGAATGAAAATCTATGCCTTGGTATATATGCTAACGATATCAACTTCGTTACAATGCGAAGATGTCCTGCCGTGCTCTGTGGTGATAACTAAAGTATTTAACGGAGACTTCGGCCAATCTCAGGCCTAAGCATTTAGCAAAATACATTTTACAAGCTAGCTAGCAATCAGCCTGAAGGGGGATCTGTAGGTTCATTGAAATCCAATCTCATACTGATTGTCCATGGAGTATTGGGTTGGTGCAGGTGCTGCTTGATCTTTTATGAGCAGGGGAGATTAACGGTCGCACCCGTGCGATCAACTTATTTTTGTCGCACTGCAAACCTTTTTGGTTGAATATGCCACTATTGATCAGTCTGTTTTTCTGTGTCTGGAGGGACCCCCTTGAGAAGCCAACCCTGTTCCATCTATAGTAATGTTTGTCACTGGTCAGGAACCTTTCATATTCAAATTTGATCAGTTGTATTCAGTTTTGCAAGGATCTTGTTTAGGAAAGGCTATCATTAGTGGGTGTGTAGCTAGGTTGTCAAACGTTGCCTAGCAAATGAGCAACTGTTTATCGTGAACAGTCTGCTTGCTAATCTCAAGTTGGGCCTAGTTGGCTGGCTAGCTATCAACTAATGCATTATCAGTTCCATGGTCTCCTATATTTTCCTTGAATTTCACAACTTGTTCCTAGTCAATTTCTGCTTTATTATCATTGGAGTATAGACACCCACAAAGATTCTGTGCTTGTGGCAAGCTCATGCCGGAGTTCAGTGTCATCACACCCGCCACCTGCTTTTGCTAAAGGCTTTCCAGGAGCTGGGCCTTGCTCACTCTGTACTTGTGGATTTTTGTGCTTTGTTGGTAAATTAAGGATGTTTGTTTGGTGTCAAGCATCCCCCTGTTGTGTTGCATCCTGTGATTGTGTGCCAGACCTGCCTCTATGCAAAGTGGAGTATGCTGTTGCCTGAACCTTGACTCTTGGAGCCATTCCATGGAATTTTATGACTGGAAGAACTGTCTGTTCCTAAGAGTTTTTTCACACTGAAGCCAGAAAGAGTAACCTTAACAGGCTCTAGGGCATAAATCCATGATGCTTCCTAGGTCATTCCTGCACTCGTATTGCAGACCTGCACTTTTTATACATAAGTTGTTTTTTTGTTTGTGGAAATGTAGGTAGACCTTGTGGCTTCTCTGCAACTATCAGCAGCAACAGTTTGCTTGTAGAGGGAGCAGGGTAAAATTCATACATTCATTTTTAAAGCAACTTCACTGAGCTGCTTCAGTACTTTTTGGGAACTTCATTTGCATCATGACAACTTTATAGAAGTATTGTTTGGGGCATTTTGTATTTCCACTGTTTGGTTGGTCATATGCCATTGTCTTTTGTAATGAATCTCTATGCAATGGTCAGGTGTCCACTACATAAGCCAATATCTTTGCACCCAGGGTAAACAGTTCCACACCCTTCCCACACACGCACATTCCTTAGTGGGTCACAGTAAATCCATTTCTGCTTACTTTTTTTGGGTGGGGGTTGCATTTGTATTTTGCAGACATTTGTTGTACCTTTTGCGCAACTATGGGGAACCAAATGGAAATAACAATGTATACATTTGTATTGAGTACATGGATCAGTCGGTCTTACAGATGACTTCTGTGAGCCTCTCCTGCCAACCGTTTGCCTGAAATGGGAAGGTGACAAACTGGCCCAATGCAGTCACAAATGGATACCCCCCCCAGTTGTCACCCTGGGGTTAACTCTGTTGTGTAGCTACACTGAGAAAATCAGAAGAGACTGTTTACTGCAAGTCTGATGTGGTGCCTCCCCCAAACTGTACTGTCTTCTGTCAGCAGCCTATATTTTCTAGCAGTGTACTGATCCTCATCGCTGCTCGAGGGGTCCTTTATCATTTGGTATTCAGACCATGTCTGTTCGGTCTCGTATGTTTTATTTTTATTTTTATATAAGTGGTTCCCTCTTACGCTATAGCATGAGTTCACACTGCTGTAAGTATCCCTTGCCTAATCTGGCACCTATGTTGATTTGTCCCCACGAGGAACACGTTTGGCATCTGTTAGTGATCTGCGATCACATGGGCACACCTGTCCAGATATTTCCAAACGCTCCCTGCCCCTATTCCACATTACTGTTCCTTTGTGCTGGTTTGAGGAACGATTTCTGTGGTTCACTGTCACTCAGCATGCACATTCCTGTTTGTTCCTGCATGGGAGAATGGAATAGGGTAGTCCCTGAAGACTGCCAGTGTTATTATACAATTTAAATGTACTTCAGGACTTCAAACTCTGGACTACATCTCCCATCAGCATCATTGCAGAATGGTGTGCAATTATTTGCTTCCTTTCTGCATTGCGGGAGAAGATTGAGGTATCAAAGCTCGTCTGTTCTAGTCTTACAACGCAGCTTCTTTTTACCTTCCGTCTGCAGTACTTCCAGTGTGCTGCTGCAACTCCTCATATTACAGTTGAGTCATTGCAAGTGCCCACTCTCCTATCGATTTTCTTTTCAGTTGTAGTCCACACCCTGGCTCCCCTGATATTTTAGTTGGATTTTATCTATGTGATATCAGTGGTTCAGCTGCTGCTATTAAGCCTGCCACCTTCTCTAATGCAGAGAATACACTTGCCCCCTGTGCTAATTTTACCTCGTGCCCCTCTGTGCAGGCCTCCGGAGTTACAGTGACCGAAGATGTGATAACGGTGTTCAAGGAAATGAAGGTGCGCAAGGCGCAGGTCAACGAGGAAGAGAAGAGGAGGAGGAAGAAGGCGGTCCTCTTCTGCATGAGCGAGGACAAAAAGCACATCGTTCTGGAGGAGGGCCGCGAGATCCTGCTTGGCGACGTGGGCGAGACAGTCGATGACCCTTACCTGCACTTTGTCAAGATGCTGCCGACCGACGACTGCCGCTATGCCCTGTACGACGCCACCTACGAGACCAAGGAAACCAAGAAGGAGGACCTGGTCTTCATCTTCTGGTGAGTGAGCATGGTGCTGTGCTGAAAAGCTCAATATTCAGTGACCCTTTTCACACGCCGTCACACACTGGTGATTTGCTAAAAAGCTGGGTTTGCCACCCGTTTACGGTTTTACGCCCTTCGTGACCGGAAAATGCATTTATTGTGTTTGACCAATTTGGGGTAAAAAAATCTACAAGAGACTTGTAGCCATTTAATGAGATTTTTGGCCAAACAATGTTTTGTATGCAGTACATTTGCTGTACTGCATCAGTTAATATTGTGAGTGCAGGAACGTTTACTTGCAGTATGTTATGGAAGAGCAGGAGACTGTATGGAGCTGATGGAGTGTTTAACCACTGTGCAGAATGTCTGCTGTGATTGTGATGACTAAGCACAAACGCATACAGGAAATATTGGTACCTAAGGAAGTCTGGGAAGGGGAAAGGGGAAAAGTTGCCATTTGCAATCGTTTTCAGACCAGAAATTGGCCACGGTTGTTTTGAAAATTACCCCCTTCAAACAGAATTGATCCGGACCCTCAAAAGCCAACATTTTACATAAATGTACCATCACAATTCTGAGATAAAATGGTGCTTGAAATCGAAACTCACTGTGGTATGTTGAGTGAAGTGTAACCCCTCATGGCAACCCCTCATCTAGGATGTTTGTTAGTGGAAGGCCAAATGGAATGTTGCATGATTTTAATATTGCACTAACAAACATCCTATGTTGTAACCCTCCTTTCTTAGTAACTGAACTATAGCTAGTGGAAGTGTATACCATATAGTCCATTAAATTGTGTATATATAGGTGGCCTTGCCTTTCACTTCTGAGTTGAAGGATGTATGGATGGAGCCGTTGAAGCGATATGGCACTTAAACCTGTGCTATATTACATCGGCACTACTAGAGGGTTGCCAGTGCTCCATTTTGCACCATGCCAAACACCCCCTAGCCTAGGGGTGGGCGATATGAGCTAAAATTCAGATCACGATATTTTCCACTGTCCAGACGATATCGATATGATATCACGATATGAGAAAAAAATTTGAATCACATTTTAATAGCCCTTAGTTAAATGACATTAGTTAAGGCAAAATATGTATTTTAACCTTCTAACCATAAAGAGTTATAGCGAGTACCGGCAGCGAATTATGACATTGATTGCTGAGTGGGAGTCTGGCTTGTCTTCGGGCGAGCTCCTGGACTAACTGTTTCACGCATTCGGGTACATTCCTCATATTCACGGACATGCATGGTTTTCAGGTGGGTAAACAGGTTGCTGGTGTTTCCACCTTTGGCTAAAACAACACGGCGACACAACTTGCATAGTATTGTTTGTTGGTCGAGGTCGGAGATTTTGAACCCAAACCAGTTCCAAACGACAGAGGAGCCCCTTTCTTTTTAACCAATTCGTCATCCTGCTCTTGAGCAACATCACTTTCTGCGTGTTCGCTCATTTTCGATTCTTCACTTTTGCACTTTTAATAGGCTATAAATATTAGTACGTAGTCTGCCTGCTAACTGCAGCTGCCTGCACGCTTGTTTGTTGCTACATGCACGCAACAAATGCATAAAACGTCCGCTCAAAAAAATAGGTCAACATATTAACATGCTTCTTTTTTTCGTAGGAACCTGGAGGTTCAATTAAAATAAAAAATAGATGTAGCTACTAACTACTATCACTCAATTGAAATTTTGAACAAAACAATATGAATGCCAAATTAGAATTTATGAATATAACGGTATCCACGGTATAGCAAAATCCATATCGTGGCGCAGCATAATACCGGTAGTCTTTCATACTGGTATAGCGCCCACTCCTACCCTAGCCATGCCGATATTCATAATCTTAAGACTGGTTGGTTCTCGTACCATATCCCTTTAAAATGTATTTTCTTTCTTTAATATAATTCAGATTTCTGAATCAGATTTCCCTTCGTGCCTCTCGGTGATCTTGTGCAAACTCTCCCTTCGCCGCCTGCATTTGAATGCTTTTACAGTTACACTGCCCGAGGCCCCTTCCATATCCCTTTTTATGAACCCACTGACTGATCTCAACTTTTTGTAACTACAAAGTTTTTGTTTGCACCCGATCGCCGCCTAACCACCGTTTGCTTTGCCTCAGGGCCCCAGAGAGCGCCCCCCTGAAGAGCAAGATGATCTATGCCAGCTCCAAGGGTGCCATCAAGAGAACCTTCTCAGGTGAGAATGTTTAGAATGGTTTGGGGACGTGGAGTGTATGGAACTTGGAAGAGGATTTGGCGAATGGGAGAGCGGAGGTTCCAAGAATCTTTAGGTGCGATTCTCACTGGATAAATGTGACTGCAGAAATTTCTCGTCTGTGCGCCTTGGTAATCCCTTGTAATGCAATTTGGCCTCAAGCATCCAGTGCTCAGGACGTGAAGGTAGTGCTTCCATCCTGTGTGCGATGTTTTGCTTGCAGGACCAAATGGCTTCATTCTATTTACCGTGTTGAATCCTTTCTGTCAATCTGAATTCCAGGCATCAAGCATGAGTGGCAAGTAAATGGCTTCGAAGACATCAAGGACCGGCGCACCCTTGCGGAAAAACTTGGAGGCTCATCAGTCATCACTCTTGAAGGAAGCCCTCTATAAATCTAGCCCTAGGCTTCAACTGAGGCCTACCAGTAAAAATGGCTGTTCGTATCCCAATGGCAGGGAAAGGCAAGGGGTGTGTTATGGGAGGGGTGGCTTTTCGGTTCATTCAGACAATGAACCAGAACGAAACACCCTGAAGAATTGATGAAGGACGATAATACATGATTGTAAAAGTTTCAAGACCGGTTTTTTGTTCTGAGTTCCAATTGATTGGTGGTATTATTGGGGGGGTGCAGGAACCGGGCATGAAACCATTTAACTTGAATGTTGCAGAATACTGCTCAAATTAAATTTTTTGCCAAACTTTTAGCATTTGTGTATTTGAGAATGGCTGTATTGTAACCCTACACTGCACAAGCAATTAATCTCTTTTGGGAACATTTTAATTCAAATTCCATAATTCCAGTTTCTTATTTTTGACTGAACCAAACCATTGTGGGTGGGAAGAACGAACGCTTTCCTTTAGGAAAACGAAAGCTGCTTAAATTGAAGTGGATGAGTTATCATGGATGGATGAATGAATGAATGAAGGGAAGAGTGAAGTAGCAGAACCGCCTGAGTGATGCGGAGTTGGATGTTTTGTATTGTCATCGCTAATAAATAAAAACATTTAAATAAAGGCACCGAACTACCTTTTCCCTCATTGTGTTCCTCATTTTACACATCGATTCAAGTCCTTGGTTCCTAAAATATTTAAGCCCCTGAATTGTATTTGCCTCAGCCAGATGAAAGTGATACGTGACGCAAGTAAATGTGCAATATTTTATTCCGATACTTTCACTTGAGTGGAAAATCTAACTGCAAATCAAACCTGTCTTCTGACTGATTGCTTTCCCACATAAACACGTTAAGTACAATCTATATGCAGAGATAATTAGTATCAAAGAAGTTTCTGCTTTTGTTTGTGATCAATGGATCTATATGGCAATACTGATACATGTGTACATTGACTCATATATTTTTAGTTGAACCTCAAAAGTGAGCTTCGGTGTTCTAGGACGTTCATTAAAAACCACGTATTACATCCTTATTATTTAACTTTCCACCCAGTTACCCAATTTAGTGATATACTGCCAACTCTACTATCCCCTTTGGATTTCCGTTGGAAGGGTATTCATATATATATATATATATACAGTTTAATATACATGTAATTTTCACTCTACAAAAATATGTGGATGCATTCATATGTTTGATTAATGGACCTATAGCACCCCTATTTTTCCACATAAAAGCATACCCATTTTATTTTTCAAAAACATGATTAAAAAAAAACATGCTTTCCTCCCCTGTATATATTGGACATAGTTTGTATCTGCATAGTTTCATGGTTCTAACATTTTTGGTTCCGTTTTATATTCTGAACTAACCTGTACTCAAAGCCAATTTGTAAAAATCTTTATTTTTCTATTCACCAAATAAATGACTGAATAATGCACATAACATATGCAATGTCAAAAGGTTGTTGAAACTTTTGTGCCCGACCAAGACTAGTGTGCACAATTGCCCACTGTTTGAAAGCTAATGGTGCAGTTTGTATTGCTATGCCTAATTTCTTCCACTGGATGTCAGTAGCTGCCACTTGTTTCCAGCACCCTGACTTCCTGAAAATGGAGTATAGTACAGTGCTCACTGTATGCTGAATTGGAAAGAAACAAAGGGATGACATCGCTGATAGTCTTATCTCAAAGTTCTACACACTACTGGATGATATTACACTGTTAATGATAGCCAATATCAATGACATTGGCGCTGTGTGAGAGTGTCTTGTGTACAGTTCAGTCCCTGTGTGAGGCTCTGTCAACAGCAAGTTACTGCATACAGGTCACACTCTGTCTTCCTCTCTCCCACTTTCCTTCTCTACCACTATGGTAGATTTTATACTACATAGGTATATGCTCCAAAAGGTACCTGGCTAATGTATCTCACTCTACAGCCTGTATCCCGTACCATTACATTATAGACATTTCTTTACATAAATACAGCCGGATATTTACTGAAGCAATTCGGGTTAAATACGGTGCTCAGGGGTACAAGGCATTGCCCCACCTGGGAATTGGACCTGTAACTTTTGGGTGACAAGCCCAGTTCTGTAACCATTATACTACACTGCCACCCTCCCACGTCATAGTATGTCATAGTCTGACTCGCACTCTCTCATTTGTTTTCTCCTCCACTGTCCCTACATTTTGACCTTTTCCTCCCCTTATCTTTCTTCACAAACAAACAATATATGGATTAGCAAAAATGCTAAGCTTTAAGAATGATTTTCTCTGTACATCTCCCTCACTTACACTACACTTGACCAATTTATCTTATCTTACCTATTTTCTATCTATTTTCCTCCCTCACCCCCTCCCTCTTCAAATCCTAACGGTATTTCTGACAGAGATCCTGCCTGCTTCGACATGCCTGGAATAACAGTTAGGAATGGGAGAATACAAAGAGGGGGAGAGGTATGCAGTGCTGCCGTACGGCCACTAGGTGTTGGACCAATCTCCTGGTTGCCATAAATTTGTTTCACAAAAGGAAGCTGATTGGAAGGAAGTAAAAAGATCTGATTGAAAAATGTGCTGTTCTTCACCTTAAACTTGCATGGAGCAGAACCACATTTAAATTTCCAACTTCAATATCAAATCTTACCTTCACTAAACGTTGACAAGTTGACAACTGAAAAGTTGACAAGAATGCATCACCGATACTGCCCAAACTGAACGCTTCTCTAAGACAGACATATTCTCTAAGACAACAAATAAATAAATCACTGAAGCCAGAACGAAAGATCTTGATCCTGAAAAATAGCAATAACAGAAAATAGATTTTGGTCACACGTGATGCAGGGACTCACTGAACTAGACCTGCCAGGCCCTGGGAATGACCCCCAGGTCAAACCCACAGTAAGAGGAGCCACACAACAACGCAGACATCAGAGGAAGAGCTCTCCGCCCTACTTTCCTGGAAGGAGTAGCATGCCACCACAAAAGACCCAAGGGAGAAGACCAAGGGCTAAGCAGACAGGCGTCCCAAACTGTCTTCAGATCAGG
Source organism: Aldrovandia affinis (assembly GCA_029706075.1). Lineage (NCBI taxonomy): Eukaryota > Metazoa > Chordata > Actinopteri > Notacanthiformes > Halosauridae > Aldrovandia > Aldrovandia affinis. The sequence goes on from JAINUG010000211.1 coordinate 1,139,466, forward strand.
TCGTTGCTTTCAGAAAACTGACAGATGCCTCCTCAGTCTGATGTTGGACCAGTTTTCTTAAAAATCTTCTTTTTTTCTTTATCAGCCACCAAACAGGTTTCATGCTAAAAGCCTCCCCTCGCTCTCTTATACTATACTGATCAGTGCTGTTATACTGTGTACTGAGATCACAATAAGAGTATTTCCACAGTAAGAATAATCAGAGTAAATTATATACTGACAGAACTGCTTTACAGTAATACAGTACACGTGACTACAAGTTAAGGGGAAATCCACTCATTACATTTTAAATATATTCCGGGGAACTGGGCTAAACTAAAACTAAATATCATAATTTCAATCTTCTAACCGCTTTGCGTCAGGCGACTATGAATGTAACGAGACTAACAGGAATGGATAATTGCTGTGACCGCGTGTTCTGCTACTTCCTTTGAGAAGAAAACAAAGGATGATACATTGCTTAAATTCCCCCAGAAGAGAGAAAGAGAGGGGGCAGCCAGACAGCAGCTATTTCTACAAGAGGTCAACCTAGGATCTTTGGATTCAGAATATAAAAAAGAGAATCTCTGCTTGGAGCCAACTTGAAGTCGGAGTTCTTTAGTCTTCATAAAAATGTTGCATCACAAGTAAGCAAGTAATGAAAAAATATTTCCCCCCCTCGCATTGGGCTTTGTCCTGACTTCCTGAGGAGAATAGTATTGGGAACAGATTAAGAAATAATAAATACAATATACTAAGTATGAATGGCGTATAAAAAACACATCGCTCCTCTAATGCAAATGTGTAACCTGCCCTCGTTTTTTAATGAGAGCGCTGACATGCTTGGATGGAAGGAATGCATTGCGGTCCATCTTCATAGCAGAATGGTGAGTGGAGAGAGAAGAAGAAAAAGACGTCAGTCAGGTTGAGCTTGATCTGCGCCACCCCCCTCCCACTACCATGTCCTAGTTTGTCATATGCTCAACATGTCTGTCTTTCTGTTTTTTTATGCATCGTTCTCTCCCTCAAATGGTCTCCATTGACTCTGACATTTCTCTCCTTTCTCCCAATCCTGGTTAATTCAGGAGGCAGGCACCAAAAGACACTTTTGATGTGGGCACTGCGCTGTTTGTCGGAGTGTGTGAACTACTGGAGTATCGTTGGTGTTTTTTGGCAAATCAACGAAGGTTGATGGTGCGTGTGGGTGTGTCTGTGCAATGTATGTGCAAATGTCACTGCAAAGTGTTGCTGTTGCCTGTCGGGTATTAGCATGTGAATCAGCAAGGTTGGTAGAGAATATAGAGGACGTGGCTGAGCGACACCAAGTTGGACATCTGAAGCCGATACACGAAAGAAGAAGTAGAGAATATAAATCAGTGCACTGCGTTGATTGTGTGCATTAGTTCAATGTGTCAATTGCCATTTTCTTTTGACTATTGTAGTTTCGATACATTTCTAATATTTTGCTCCCAAAACTGAAATGCCCAATCATAGTTGTAAGCCCGTCCCACTACTGCAATATCCCCGTCAACTCCGAAGGGCCCACATAAGCACGCATTCTCCAAAGTGTGTCCAGCTAGCTGCTGCTTCAGTTCTTCAGCTCAGCTGTGCTGCCACTGCTCCAGAAGACTAGACTGCATCGCTTGCATGGCTAATGGAGGCAGGCAGCAGGCATCCAGCCGACTAGATGAGTTGCTACTCTGCTGTGAGGCCAAGATTACATTGTCGACTGACACAGTAAAAAACAACAACCTGAAATCATGTGACTCTAGCTCCCCTTCACTTATTGAACATATGTCACAAATGCACTATATATTTTAGAAACTGCTCAAATCCTCTCCCTGGCTCTGATAAATTAATTTGATCATTAGTCTGAATTTAATCAGAAATGAGAATCAAGTCTTCACTGTAGCTTTTTCACTTTTTTGCACTCATATGCTGCTCAGACACAAAGTTCACACATTAAACAACACGTGCATACAGCACTTGATATTTACAATGAACAATCTCAATAGAACGTATTTAGAGGTGCAATTATATAATGCAAGAACTGAAACAAAAATACCAGTCTATAGCAGTACTAGAAAAACTAAGAACAAGAGAGAGAGAGAGAGAGAGAGAGAGAGAGAGAGAGAGAGAGAGAGAGAGAGAGAGAGAGAGAGAGAGAGAGAGAGAGAGACTGGGAGAGATGCTGGCACCAAGAAAGAGAGGGAGAAGGCTAAAAAGAGGAAGGAGGGATAGTTGTTCTGCTCCAACCACTCTAACAGCCCAGGCAACATACCACTCATTCTACACAGCAACACACCCACTCTTCCTCTCATCTTCCCACCATCCTTCGCCCTTTTACACGCTATCTGTTAAGTGCTCTACCTGCGCCTCTTTGCTTTCTTCCTCTTATTATTTTCTCTCTCACCCTCTCTCTCTCTCTTAACCTGTTATCCACTCTACCTCACACTCTCTATTGCTCTCTGCCATTGACAGCCCCCCTTACAGTTTCTCTCTCTCTCTCTCTTTCTCTCTCTCTCGCTTACACACACTCTCAAACACCCGTGAAATCACTAAAGTGTTGTAGCCAACTTTTGGAGGTTTCTGCCAGTTTAGAGACAATCTATCATGATTGATTTGCTTGCATTCTTCCATACCATTGAGTGTTACATATGCTATATACTACATGAGAGATAAATTCATGTAATGTCTAAGATTTCTGAACTGATACTTTTTTAATCAGTGAAACTTTACCAGATACACGCCACATTTCTATCAGTTTACATTTTCCATTTTCCATTTTAAGCATTTAGCAGACGCTCTTATCCAGAGCGACTTACAAGATGTGCGTTGTAAGTTGCAGTTCTGAAATATAATGTATTGGTACATACAGGTAATTGCTAAAATAATAGGGCATTGGGCCACCACAAGCCGCCAGAAGGCTTCAATGCACCTTGGCATATATTCTACAAGTGTCTGGAACTCTATTGGAGGGATGCAACACCATCATAACCTGAGAAATTCCATCATTTGCCAATTTGTTGATGGTGGTGGAAAACACTGTCTCAAGCGCCGCTCCAGAATCTCCCATAAGTGTTCAGTTGGGTTGGAATCTGGTGACTGAGAATGCCATGGCACATGGTTTACTTTGTTTTCATCAAACCATTCAGTGACCACTCATACCCTGTGGATGGGGGCATAGTCATGATGGAAAAGACCACTCCCATCAGGATAGAAACGCTTCACTATAGGATGAAAGTGATCACTCAGAATGGCTTTGTATTTATTGGTGTTTACCTTGCTCTCTTTTAAGTGGGGGTTCAGTGGGGGTTAAGGGGTTGAGTGGACCTAAACCATGCTAGGAAATGTACCCTACACCATAACAGAGTTTTCAGACCCTTCGCCGTGGCAAACAAGCACTCAGGCCTGTAGGTTTTTTTGGGTGTGCACCACACATGCACTGTTCCGCTTGTTGAGAACAGGGTGAAGGATGACTCATCTGACCATATTACTTTTTTCCACTACTCTCTAGACCACTGGCTGTATTCATTGCACCACTTTACTTGCAAATGTGCATTTTTAGGTGTAATAAGGGGCTTATGCACTGCTACCCAACCATAGTATTCCTCTCTGTGAAGTTCTCGATGGACTGTTCTTGATCCTGCTCACGCCCTAGATTGATATTTGTGATCAACTGATTTAGATTCGCTTATCTGTTTTGCCTTGCATCTCGAACAAATGGATGTAAATCATGGTCGAGAAGTATGCGCTTTTGATCACAGTTGCCCCTAGTTGATGATGTCTCTCCCTCAGATTTCCATGATGACATCACATTAGACACTGTTCCTCATGAAACAGTTGAGATGTTATGGTCACTGAAGCTCCTGCCAAATGTGCCCCAACAACCACTCATCTTTCAACGTCAATGACATCTCTTCTAGCCATGGTAGCCAGAATAATGGCCAACTGGGCCTGCCCAACATGTTTATACATGATCCTAAGCATGATGGGAAAACTCAGGAACCACACATGTAGAAGCACCTGCTTTGAACATACTTGGTATCCCTCATTTCCTCAAGTGTTTCCTTTGTTTTGGCAGTTACCTGTATAATGTAATATGTCACTTCACAAATTTTACAAGATACATAGATATTTATCATAGGTCAACAACATTAAAAATAAATTGTTCATTGTTAACAAAGACAACACCATATTCAATGAGGACAACTTTGACGCATTGTCTCTCATCACCTGTTGCAGGACCAGCAATGTTGTAAGGTCATCTTAAATTTACCACCATTCTCCAAAAAAATAAATAATAAAACCAGGTCAGAACTAAACACAACAACAGATATTATTTTTTCTGTTCCTCTTCAGGCTTAAGAGTCAGTTTTGAAAGTCCTGCCAATATACTGTGATGTTCTTCATAAGAACATAAGAATATAGGAATACATACTGACGAGAACGGGCCTTTCAGCCCATCTATTTACAATCTATCATTCAATCTATCGATTAATATTATGTAAATATTATGTAATACAAACAGCACTCTGATCAGGAGACTCAAAACAAACAATTAACACAAAAAACTGCAAAACAATCATCTCATCTTCTACACACAAATGAACAAGATCAAAGTTAATTGTCAAATGTGAAGACCACATTATTCACATGCTTTCATCTAAACCAGGATGGAAAAAAAAAAAGTAAACATTTTTTTGATCATATTTTTTTAATCTGAAATTGAACTAATAACAGATATTGTATAACGTAACTGATATGTATTTTTTAATGAGTTAAAACATCCAATTCCTCCCTTGAGACTGGATGATTTTCACATGGTGAGGTTGTGATTCCTGAGAATTTACTAACCAATTGTGCATTGTCCTCTCCGTAGCCTCATTGGCATCATGATGTGGGCACAATATGTTTGCCAAATAATCCACCTGCTGCTATCAAATGCAAAATGTGTATATCCTACAACAAAACAAGTCCCAGATCAGTTTTAATCCTCAAAAAAGTCAGAACAACAAAGGCCATGCAGAAATAAACACCCAGTCAATGTACAGCATAGAAATGACTACTATGAATTTAAATAATCAGAACAGAAACAGGAGAGGCATAAGAAAAGTGATCCATTAAACTCATAAAACTTTTCCTACACCAAATAGCAGGTGTGATCATTGTGGGTCGCTCAGTTCCTTTCTACAATTAAATGTCTTCAAATGTTTTCTGCATCCCCATAATGCCTCTGGTCTTACTAAGTACACAAAATTCACCTAGCACCTAGTGGTATAGTGGTTTAGCCAATCAGTTTGTGATCCTTGGCTTGAATCCAATGATGGAAATGATTACCATTAAAACCATTAAACCTTGAATATAACTGTGAAAAAATTATTTTCATAGACATTTATTCTTTTCTCACAGGGGTTTTTGAATGTGCTTGGCCTGTGTCAAGCACATGATGGGCATGTGCATCAGTCTTTGAAGCTGTGTATTATTATACAATTATTACAAATTTGTTTGAAAACAATTTTAGGAATAATCAATAAACAAGCAATTTAAGTTTCAAAAGGTTGATATAAGAAAACATACAGGAACACAGCAACTGCTGTGGAAACTGCTGTGGATGTTCTGAGAATAAACATAATTTGTCATTAGACAGATGCAAGTCAAGAGAAATCCACATGAATAGATCACAGAGAAGTGCTGTCTTTAAGATATCCAAGTAAAATACTAAGAGACTGTGTAGTTCAGGAGCAGTTCGCTACAGAACTTTAGAGTATCAAGACTTAGAGGAAGAATTTGGAGGCTACGTGTTGAACAAGTTATGTTGAAGATGGTGGGGATTATTTAAAAACAATAGCAAAGTACACACTACGCATATGCAGATGCTCATATATTATTTCAGAGGGCATATTTTTTTGGTGCCAGTTTTTCCTCCAACGGGGGTGTAGAGGGTGTGGAGATAATTGTGGCAGTTGAGATACGAAAGCAGACAGCTCCTTTTCACACATCTGATAGCAGAAACCTACATGCGGATGTCATTGATTTACTACTGTCTCTACTACAATTCATCAAAGAACTATCTTTAGGTTTCGCTCTGAATTTCAATCTGTTTAATAGGACATATAAAGTATTATTAAGCTAAACATTTCTCAATTCGTGCATCACTGCTCTTTCTTTGTTATTTGTCCCTTCCTCATGACCAGTGTTATCGTTTTATTCTTCTTATACAAATTCCAACCTGTCAATTTGTATGGTTCAGTTTTGGCATCCAGACTGTATACATACACTGTCCAGGATTAAGAATCTGTTTGAATCTGTCAATCATATGTTGCAGTTGTCATATGAGTTGCTCTGATCGTATCCATAGCAACTGACAAATATGTGCAGATAGCAAGGTTAGAACAGTGCTAGAACACCTAGAAAGCTGATGAAGTTGTACATGTGTATGTCTATGATTGTCTGCCTTTATGACGACCTACGTGCGTTGTGTAACCCTCCCCTAAGCCCCCACCCCTTCTGCTTGAGGATACACGCCTTTGTATTAGAGCAAGAATGAAGTACGCCTGCTTGATGGAGCCACCTAACCGGTTACCTGTACAAACTTCTTGCTATTTGTTACTTTTTAAAAACTCCTCTCTTCCAACACCGTACCGTTTTCGCTCACCCCCTCACTCCTACATCGTCCCTCTCTGTTTCTCGCTTTCGCTGCTCCCACCTCGGAGCGGAATGGTGAAGAAAAAAACCGGTCTAACAGGTAGAACGTTAAGACTCGCCTTGATCGGGTTTGTTGTCACCGTTATTTCCAGACGCATGCGCGATGTTACCTGTTTCCTGCTCAATTGTGTACCTGCGTTAAGTCCAACCTTTGAATTAGCCGTGTTGTGTGGTGTGTGTGTCTCTATATTTAACTGACGGATTTTCGTTTGTGCCGTTACTACCAAAACATACCTGTCAGGTCCACCGGTCCACTGGAACATACTAGCTACTTACTTTTACCTGAGCGGGGACGCTCCCGGTTATAGAGCCGGGAAGGAGCAAAATAGGAACACGGTTGAGAAAAGTGTATAAATAGTGGAAGAACGCTACAAGAACTGAGGGAAGCTGTAGCCTTGAAGTTTGTAGTGGGAGAGAAAAAGAAGGAGGAGTGCGTAAAAGAAAGCCAGACTGTGTCGTTTTTGTTATTTTTTTGTCGAGTAGGCTACTTTGAAGCGCATAGTTTTATTTTAAATAATAAATATTTGTTGCTTTGGCCTTTTAGTTGAACGCATTTTCTTAATTTATTAATTGGGAACACGGGGGACAGTTGGGCAAATAGGGAAAAATAGCGGAGAGAGTAATAGGAATAAACCATGCCCCGAGCTTTCCTGGTGAAAAAGTCGTGTGTTTCGCCCGGCAAGCGGAATTGGAGCGAAGTCGCGGACCATGAACGTGGAGACGTCTACATACCAGGTGAGATGTTATTATTATCATTATTCCTTGGCAGAAAAAGCGACAATGGTGGAAGTAACGGTGAATAATAAAACAACAATTGGGCTTATTTCGTTAAACTGCATAAACAAACGCTGTTGTTAGTTGCTATATGTAAAAGATAATGTCGTCTTGTAGTTAATAGCTACTAATAGCCTCCAAAGTGTGCCGTGCTTTCGCTCCTTTGCTTAATTTTAATAGGATAATTTGACAATGAGTGCTGCCAGGTGATCATGCACAGATCACTTAATGTGTGTGTATCTGTGTATGCCAGGAAGCGATTGTGGGAGCCGTTAGTGCTCCTTTTTCTGACCTTCAATCCCACCGGGCTTCCTTATAGCTTGAGACTCGGTTGCAACACACGCGCAGAACAATTTGGGCACAACGGATCTATGACAGTTCAGTTAAAAACCGAGAAGAGTTGAACGTTCAGAGAACTGCCATTCATAAAGGTTTCTAGACTTGTTCAGGTGGAACTTTGAGGTGGCAAACGTAGACTGTCCAGATTATATAAACAGAAAAAGAAAGCAGCCAACTCATAACGGAATGCTTCTAGAGTCACTCGTTTTATTGCCTGAAGACCCCCCAACTCACCCCACACTTCCCTACACCTACTTGTAATCATTGACCATTTTCATCAGAGCCCAGAATACATTCAAGATACTTAACTTTTAACGGGTGTCAAGATCAACAAGAACAACAGCTAGAATTTCTGTTGCAAGTCAGTTGTCCAAGTAAATCAGCGCTACCTAAATCAATCCAACGTGCCACACCATGACTAAACAAGTGGTGTGCGCCCACTTTTCTGTGCCTTTTGGGTTTGTTTTAGATAGTAATACAGTTCAAGATGCGTCCAGGAGCCAATCAAAACATTGAGCCATCCACTTTTAAAACTGTAGCATTAAGGCTTTATATTTTGTTGCAATATAGTTTGTTGTATACATATTTTAAATAGACTAACAGCTGCACATTAGATTTAGTTTTTCATTGACGATGATATACCACAGATTGGCTACTGCAACAATGTGTGTAAGTCTATGAAAAGCTATGATTCTTCCTTAATTGAAATAGACAATTTATATAAAGTGGGTACAATTTATAGCCATGTCAAGAATGAGGACAACCAATTCAGAACAACCTCCATGGCAGATATTAAACCGGTCTGAATGTCTTGTGGCCACGATAACATTTTGCATAGGCTAGTACACAACACCCTTTTCCAAGCTGCAATACTTTACAGTAGACTACAAGCTATGTGAGTGTTTGGAGAATAGTAGCCTATTCTGAATATGCTATGGATCAGATTAGGTAAGTACATAGTAGGCCTGTACACTTTTTAGAACAGCTCAAAAGTGGCCGACAGTGAGGTTAGTGCATTGACAGTTTAATGTCACAATTTACTTTTATACTGTATGTAACAGTGTCGGTTGCGCCTGTTCCACTTGTTACCGCTACAAGTATATACAACGACTCGCAACAGCGTGTTTACCGTTGTTGCTGCCACAATTACGCCTATACTACATTTGTTACTGTTGTCATTTTAATGTACAATTCTATACCTGTTTATGTCAGGTTGTTACAATAGTAGACTGTAGCATGGTATGAGAACAATTACAAGTTATTTTGCTTTTGCGTTATTATAAGTAGTGTAATTATTTACAGACCCTAGTCTTGGGAATATCAGAGTTGTATGCGATTTCGTCACGGACCTGGGTGACAGTTATCAGTGGGCGCGTTCACGTAGTTATCTGTCCCTCCCCTCTCTCTTTAGCGCGCGTGTGTGTGTGTGTGTGCGCGCGTGTGTGAGTGAGTGTGCGGGTACGTTTGCGCGCGTGTTGGCTGCTATGTGGTGGGTTAATGTTTAGTGCAGTGAAGGAAATAACGGGCTACGCTGCTCCGGCCACCTCTACTCGCTACACCCTTAGCAAACATGAAATGGCCACTCTACGGATACATTACCTTTACATTTCGCTGCTCTCCCGTGTGTTTTCTTTCGCTTTTTCTTTTTGATTTCCCAAACCATCCTCTGTTGCATATTTATGTTCCTAATTTGACCGTTTAATGATGATTGGCTATAGTAGGCCTACTCATCTGACTTATTGAATAGGGTCTATATCTATCCGTTTTCATTCTTTGCGATATATGGTGCTGTCATGGTTAATGAGTAGACAACATTACTTACAAGCATCAATGACATTACATAGTTTAACACATGATGTATATTTGGTCTATGAAAAACTATTTCAATAAATGGCAGCCTGTTTTAAACTATTTCAGAGTAGGCTATCAGGGCAATAAATAACATTTTTAAGGGAAATGTTAAAATCCAACTGCTAATATCCGATCAACTGATCAGCTATCTAATTACCACATAAAATACATTTGTTTTTACAAATAAGGTAAGATGCATTAATTATTCATGAATGTTTCCACTGTAACTTGGAAGTAGCTTTGTGGAGGCCCTATTCAAAACATGGAAGATACATGTTCTATACATGTTCTTTCTATAAACCGAGATTGAATACAGGCCTATTCAGCACGGATAATTTAGCCAACTTAATCTACGGCAATATTAAACGGTAATTTAAAAACTGAAAGTAAGTTCATTTATTGAAAAAGTGGTAGGCTATTGTATACGTTTCAGCATGTTCTGTATGCGTGAATTCTAGGCTATGTTCAGCCTTATTATGTCCCTAAAATGTTATATTTATGCGATTTTTTAATAGCCTATGTTAATATTATCAATTGTGATTCTTTAAACGCTGATATATATATAACTTTTCCTTGAAAGTTTTATATAAACTTTAATACATTTTATAAATGTATAAAACATCCAATGAAAAAACAACAATGAACCAAATCTTCCCGAGGTTTTCTGTTGCTATCTCTGTCACACCCGATGAGCGCTCACCAATCGAGCCCAGTTTATAGGCTATTGATACCATTGTCCCTCCGTAGGGGGATAGACTACACAAGGGTTGGGTGTGGGCGGGGATGAATAAACACAAAAGATAAGGTAAAAAAAAAAAAGGACAAAGACCAGGTGTTGAGTAATCCCGTTTTCTTTCGATTCATTTAAATTTTTTGAAAATGTAAAATTGTATTTGCCCTCGGAACTAATTTGTCTCGTTAAAGTCCAGAGAGAGTCAAGGAATCAAAGAGAGTTCTCCGAATAAGCTGAAGCCACGAACCTTTGGGGTGGTCACGCCCTGCAGCCTCACCACGTAGTCCTCAGTGCACTGACTCGCAGTTGACTTCTGCAGGGGGGACTGCAAGAAAGAACATGGGGGGTCGAAGTCTCCCCTCATATCTCCGAATATAAACCTCTGCCTAAACGTGATATACTCAGCACTTTAGAAAACGCTGTAATTAAGAGGGACAATTCTGCAGGACAGTTACTGTCAGGGATTAAGCAAAACGAATGGCCTGTTGCGTCGTGCTGTTAAAACTGCACACCGTTACCCACGGACCGGCCCTCATTTGCAAGATGATTTGCAATTTATCCGATTTGACTCCGGGCAGTTTCAACAAATTGATTAAACGCGCCCGTGCCTGTGAACACGTGTATTGTCTCGAGCTACAGTCTTAATTCTTTAGATAAAATTAATCAAATTATCAATGTTATTATTGTTAAGCCTATTATTGTTCACATTGTGTTCCTGGTGTTTCATTTTTAGGTATGTTTTATTTTATGTGGCATAAATACTTATAGGCCCTAAAAGAAAAGAAAAATCAGAACACAGATTGTGTAGCTGTTGCCCTGTGTGTACCTCGTGTTGGTTGTGTGTAGAGTGCATAGTTGTAAGTAAGCCTGAACCTCTGGCCTGGCTTGTCAGACAGGTATAACTGTAACTCGAGTCTGTGACATCATCACAGGACAATACATATACGCACACACTTTCCCATTCACCTCCTTCACACAACACAATACAAACACACGCGTACACACACACTCACACACAGCCCCTGCCTCTGGGGGCCCCATCCTTACTGCCTTGTATCTCAGTGACCTATTGTGTGTGACAGTGTTGTTTAGAAGTTGAAGATAAAGAGGTGCACTCTTTACAAGCGGAAACTGGAAATGCATATTGTGATATTTGAATGTCATTACGATAAAGCATGGGCAAAGTATCGAGATGTCTAATATTTATATGAATCTGCCAATTAATGTGCCGTGCTGTGATATGTGGAGTGTGAGCGGGACAGTGGAGGAGTGATGATTAGAATGTTATACTCAAAATCTGAGGGTCGCTGGCTGAAAAAACCCCATTGTTTTTTCGACAGTGATACAGAAAATATATTGACCCGCATGTGTATGACTCATTGAGAAAGTGTGCCCGCCAACCGAATAAATGAGCAAATAAATAATGCATAGTGTGTCTGTTCTCCTCCCCACCCTCCAGTTTCTATGTTCCCCCCCCTCTACACTGAGGAGGCCAGTCCTGCGGAGTCCTTTCCCAACTTCTCCCCCCACCACGAACGTGGCAAGCAGACACACGTCCCGCCACGCGACCCTCACACCCACACCCACACGCACACAGCGGAGCTGCCCTCCAGCACCGCGCAGGGGCAGGGCAGGAGCAGGAGCAGGAACAGAGCCCAGAGGACCAGAAGAGGGACAACGAGAGCACTTACGTCCGCTCCAAGATCAAGGTGAGGATTTAGGGAAAACAACCATAAGGGAGAGAGGGGACCAGGGGCGATATCAGATCGGCAGAAACAGGAGGCTGAGGTTGCAGAATGGACGTTAGCCTCTGGACCTGGAAGGTTATGAGTTTGAATCTTGGGGCAGCGCTGTTGAACCACAACAGATCAATTCGTCCACTGAATGTCCACTGTACAGATAGGGCGCAGAATTCTAAATGGTAAGGCTGTCTGCTATGGAAATATTATAATGCTGATGGGAGACCTTGGGAGAGAGGAGATAGATGTGCATGACGTGGAGAGTTTGATATATTTGGAAGTGGCCTGAGAGGAACGATTGACTGATAAGAATTGTCTAGGAACAGATTCAGAGTCCCATAGCAATATTTCTGTCCATTCTGGCTGTGGCGGTCTCGCACGCTTTGGATTTAAGCACATTCACAACCTGAGGTGCACACCTACGTAACTCAAGAAGAGATGGTCCACCGCTACACACACTAAATGAATCATCCAGTTTTTAATTATATTTAATTTGCCTCTTACAAGACCCATCTTGGAGCATTAGGATAGTTTTATTACTAAATAGTGTAAAAGTACTTTAGACAGTTAACACTTCAAATAATTAAAATTGAAATGTTTCTTTACACATTTCTGGGTGGATAACACACAAACTTAAAACATCATAGAGGCCAGTTCAGACTCTTATCACACTCCTATGCTGCTGCTGCTGCTGCTGCTTTGAAACAAGAACAAGGATGGCTTTGGATACTTAAGCCATGATTTGTGAGCTACCAATAATCATTTTTCACATTCGTGCTGTGAGTGAACATATGTGCTTTTTATTTTATGAACTGAAGAATAGATTTTTGGGAATGAACAGAAAAATGAGTTGAATATTACAATTACATTCAGAAGAACTTGATCATTGCACATTTAAATATTTGTGTCGTTCAAGATGTTCACATTTTATGCAGGTGAAGTCAGGACCAGTATGGTAGTAAAAAAGTGTGTAACTTGTTTCAGTGTTTTTTGTACACGCAAGTGAATTAAACATTGTGTGGAAGTTCCTTGTCTTTGCTTGTATCTCTCCCCCTCTCTCCTTATTTCCCTCTCTCTGACCCACTTCTGAATGGTCTTGCCTCCAGGTGACGACAGGGGAACTGCCCGGCGACACGTCGGCCTCCCCTGTCCCTGCCGCCCCGGGATCGCCCGAGTTCATGTGCCAGGTGTGCCAGAAGACCTTTCAGTTCCAGCGCATGCTGAACCGCCACCTCAAGTGTCACAACGACACCAAGAGGCACCCGTGCAACTTCTGCGGCAAGGGCTTCAACGACACCTTCGACCTCAAGAGGCATGTCCGCACTCACACAGGTGAGCCTTTGAGCGTCCCCTGTACAGATGTGGGAGTGCAGAGGGGTCCCGTGGCACATCTGACCTGAAACCGATGGGTAGAGATGGCAAGATCAATCTCCAAAACAGATATGCATGTTAAATTACAACAGTCAAGTAGTAAGACAAAGAACTAATTGGCATCAGGGAAGAAGTGCAGAGTCCTTGACTATTTGTGCATTGGCATAAATGCTCTTTGGCTTTAGGCCATTGTATTGGCTTGAGAGTATTTGACTGATGTCTGTAATTATATGCATGAACAGACATGAACATCGTGGTACACAACTCTTGATCTCAAGAGTTGTGTGCTCTCCATAAGGCCTGTTATACCCCACCTAGAGCATTTTTGTTATCATAGACTGGCCATAATATGCAATGTGGGTGTCCCCCACATTTATGTAATAATTCGGTCTCAATGCACCCTGAGTCTTCAGTGCTCCTCCTCTGATCCACTGCCTTCTATACATCGCTTTGCTTGGCTGTGTGTCCCTAACGCCGACCCCCGCTTGTCCCTCCGGCAGGCGTCCGGCCGTACAAGTGCAGCCTGTGCGACAAGGCCTTCACCCAGCGCTGCTCGCTTGAGTCGCACATGAAGAAGATCCACGGCGTCACGCAGCAGTACGCCTACAAGGAGCGCCGGAGCAAGCTGTACGTCTGCGAGGAGTGCGGCCACACGGCGTCCACGCAGGAAACGCTGCTGCGCCACCTGCACACCCAGCACCCCCACAGCGCCCTGCTCCGGGGCAAGGGGCGCAAGCTGGGGGTCGGGGTGGCCTTCGTGGGCACCGACCAGGAGTCGCTCTCGCCCAGCTCCCCACACTCCCAAAACTGCCCCGACAGCGACGACACGGCTGGATCAGGGGGGAGATAGAGGAAGGGAACAAGGGATGAAGGGGGAAAATAGGCCATTTTCTGACTGTGCGCTCCAAGGGAGGAGAGAAAATGAAGAAGGAGAGAGGAGGAATGGAGGAAGGATCATACAGACTACAATCATACAGACTCCTTTGTACTTGATGTGACACTGAAGTTTACAGCTTAGAGTAACATGAATTTAAAATGATGGAAACACTGGATTATGAGATGTGGTGCCTCTGAAATGTCTGATAGCTGATTCCAAGTAGTAATAATGGGAAATTATCCCAAATAATTTATGTTTGGGAGCAGGTCAAATTGTATTTGATTGCTTTCTTAGTTGCAAGTAGGCAGAATGTTTTTAACAGGACTACACAGATGAATTCGTCCTTTATCGATGTTGTGGTATTGTTTTTTCTTCCTACTGTATTCTTTGAAAGAGATGAGGTATGTACACTGTTGTGGCTATGCATGTAACTGCAATGTGATCATTCTTTGCTACCCTTGTACAGAAAAATTAAATGGGGGGCTAAGAATGTATGGAATTTATTCTGGAGATAATAATTTCTTACCGTGTTGTAGATATACACAAACATATGCATAGAGATTAATATTTATCAGGGTGTCATTTGTACTGTTAACCCAGAAGGGACTCTATTTTGTTATTTTAAAAATATATATTTTATACACTTATACAAAAAATGTGTGCCTTTGTAAATAGTGTATTAACACCATTTGGTGTATTAAGTGAGGGGATTTTTTTAGTGGTTGCAATGTTTGTGTGATGACACTGAGCAATACAGGGCTGTCTTTTGCTTTTGAATGTATTTTACGATGACACTTTACTGTGGTACCATGGCTGTAATGGATGGTGTTGCCAAAGACTGTATAGAACTCCAATGTAATGAATTCCTGTTTCTGTTCAGCGATGTAGTGTACTGCTTTTTCTTCTATTGCAGTACTGCATTGTGCAATGTGTGGTACTCAATGTATTGTGTGACTCCCTGTATACACTACTGTATAGAAGTTAGAATGAGCTCTAATGCAATTGACGGCTGTAACTACAATACATTACACTATGCTTAACCACACTGTTTCGTAATGTAATGCGTTGCAAGACATTGGTGCACTGCACACTCTTGTGCTATTTTGCAAGGCTTTGATTTTGCTACTCTGGTATGTAGGGTGGGAATTGAGGGTGGTCTGTAAAACACCAAGAATTATTGTGGGATTGCTCAACTGCAAATAAATGGTACCTGAAATCCATTCACATTCGTTACCTGTGTTCATTTGTCTCTGTTCTGTCTCCTTCAAATGTCTCTGGGTACATGTTCTAGACCGCAGACTTTTCTTTGGGCATCAGAGGCCAGGTTTGTCTCGTGAATGGAAGAAAATAAAAAAAGTCCCTGTGTGGGTGTTTGCTTGTGTGTAATGGTGGGTGGAGTGAATCAGATTCCAGGGTTTTGTTGAGTCTTGTCAGTGGAATCCAGCTATTGAGGATTCCCGGGTTCTAACGGTATTCTGGGTGCCTTACATTTACATTTATATTTCAGGCATTTAGCAGACACTCCTATCCAGAGCAACTTACAATGAGTGCATCTAAAATGACAAGAATGATCACAGCTAGAGCAAGAGATCAGTACAGCAGCAATACAACAGACGCCATCGTAGACAGATGCACACCACAAACATGGAGAGAAACAAACATTGTTTAAAAAATATATCTAAACAAACATTGTCTTTAGTTCAAAAAATGCGACAACTCTGGGACTGGTAGTGACAAAGACGCTGAACCACCTCCTCCAGCCAATCATCGCCACTGAACGGGACTCCCAGCCAGATTTGGGCTGGCAAAAGGGAGAGAAAAGTTAGTACATTTTATTTTATTAATATATACAGTGGAAGTGGTCTAAAGAGTTAGGTTCTCTTGTGGAAAATGGCCAGAAATTCTCCAGTCCTGACCGAGCATGGAAGATCACTGTCAGAACAATGAAGTTTGAGTAAAAATGTATATTCCCTAAATCCAGTAGCCTTTACAGTCAAATTCCCCTGTTTAAAGTTCAGCACTCTGAATACTGAACAAGTGGTATTACGTGTTACAACCAGTTATCCTACATGTAAAATATATTTATTTGATTTAATATAATAATTACTACAAAGGATACCAATTGTCAATTAAATCACTGAATTCGTTGATAGGCAGAGCAATCTGGTGGATCAACCTTCATCAAAATATACAACTCACAATTCAATTAAAATGAACAGCTGTTTTATTAAGTTACAATACTTAGACAAAAACAACATATTCAATGTCCAATCTACAGACATAGGTTCAACTACCTTACCAAATACTAAACCCTAGACATAAAAATGACATGTAACAATTACAAAAGGATGTAAGAAAATGATACCAAACCAAGTTTGTCTTTCCAAATGCAAACACATGCAGCTGAAGGATGAGCTTGGACTGGATCTCCCAAGAGAAGGGAGCAGGAATGTGAAGAATAACCCTTGAATTGACTCCTGTAAAAACTGAGCTTAAGTCATCAACAGGTCACACTTTTGGAAGGAGGGGAGGGTTGGCTCCCTCCTTCTTTAGCCCATGCATGAATGCATGATTAATTTACGATTTGGGGGCAAGCCAGGTTCAGACTCATTTTTATATTTTTGTTTTGGGTCACTTCCTACCACAAGATACCTTTTCAATGTATCTGTTGCAATGATTCTCTCATGAATAGAATCATGATGACACCAAACATTGATAGGGCCTGGGGAAGGCAGCTTGATTTATAGAGATGTTGGTTGAGCTGATATCTGGAGAGACACAATATGCTCAGACAAAGAATATTGCTACCATGTAACAAGGCCAATCATACCATGTTGACCTCCGCTTATTTCTGATGATCCATAATTATTTTTTCTCTGACCCATAATTTCCAGCTCATAGGTAGAACCCTGAAATTGTGGTGTGTGACATAGCCTTGTAAGTTTCGTGTGCTGATCTAATATGG
This sequence comes from Aldrovandia affinis, assembly GCA_029706075.1. Classification (NCBI taxonomy): domain Eukaryota; kingdom Metazoa; phylum Chordata; class Actinopteri; order Notacanthiformes; family Halosauridae; genus Aldrovandia; species Aldrovandia affinis. The sequence continues at coordinate 1,156,802 of JAINUG010000211.1, forward strand.
ACTGCATTGACTGCCAATGCTACATACTGTAGTGCCCTGGTTTAATTCACAGAGCAATTAACCTGTCAATGATGGCACCATGTTTACGAGCATTTCGATTAGGCTCGGCCACATTCTGTTTGCCTGCACAGGATGATCAAAATGCACCTCCCTGACAGCCATTCCAGCTGTCAGGGAGGATGGAGGACGGAGACAAGGCGAGGCCGTGAGGAGCGGCTGCCGGGTTCCCTGAAGGGACAGGACAGCCAGTCGGCCAGAAGAGGCCTAGCAGAGAGGTCTAGCTGGGGTTTATGGTGTGATTAGTGTCTGGTGGTAGAAGGGAGCAGTACCCCTTGTGGCCTGGTATGCCAGCACTAGTCATTTGAATTGGATTTGGGCTGTTATAGGGAGCCAGTGAATTGTGAGTAGTGGAGTGATGTGTAAACTTTGATTGGTTGACAACCAGAGCAGACGGCATTCTGGACTAGTTGCTGTGGCTTGATGGCACAGGCCGGTAAGCCAGCCAGCAAGGCATTACAATAGTCCATATGTGAACTTATCAAACCTGAACCAGTAGCTGTGTGGACTCTTGAGTGATAAATGAGCAAATTCTCCTTGCTACACCACACACAGTAGACAACACATTATTGGCAAGTAGCTTTCATCAATGGTTCATTTTGCTATTCCCCTTCCATTAATACCAAACAAAATAAAATAATGTTTTAATGTTGGTGGAATATAATCTGCAATTTATATAAAATAAATTAATTTCATCTAATAATTTATATAAATGAACCAAAAAAAAAAATAATGTTTTAAAGTTTGAATTTTATAAAATAAATTAATTTAATCTAATAATTTATATAAATGAACCAAAACATATTTAAAGTTGAATTTATAAATGGTAATGCATGATCAAGACTGTAGAAATTTACAAATAATTTGGCCTAATCTACATTGGTGAAATGCAACATTACATTTGGTTGCCTTTGATTCATTCCTATGTTTTCTCACTGCATAGATAATAAGGTTATCCTGAGGCATTTTCTTTATATTTTGGTAACCTACATATTTAGCTAAATCAATGTACATTTTAGGTCATGTTTGTAGTAAATCAATTGCTGGAATGAATAAAACCACATTTTCAGGGATCTCTTTTGGCGCATCCAGAAAAAGTAGAGACTGGAGTCTTAATGGGAAGCAATGGCCCAGGGAGAGCGGGTTTCACTTGGCAGGGCAGTTTTGCACTATTCAGTAGTGGCTTCTCTGGTCTATCGGGTACCTGTAGTGTACCTGTGTGTGGAAGGCGTCGGTCTGGTCTCGGCAGCGGAATCAGGGCAATTAGCGCCCACGCCTACTGGCACAGCAGCAAGTGTGCACACATACCTGTATTGCATTGTCTAATCGTATCTGTGTGCATAAAACTACTCTGCTCTTTTAGTAGGCGTCTGGAACCCAGGAGGAGAAGTCTGGCGAGAGGGAGAGGGAGAGGGAGAGGGAGAGGGAGAGGGAGAGGAAGAGGGAGAGGAAGAGGAAGAGGGAGAGGGAGAGGAAGAGGGAGAGGGAGAGGGAGAGGGAGAAGGAGAAGGAGAAGGAGAAGGAGAGGGAGAACACTGTTGCTGGAGAGGAAAACTGAGTGTGTGGTGTGCTCATTTAGTTTGTTGTTTGTGACCAGAACTAGTGAGGGGGATGGTTGAATATATTTTTGTTATTTATTTTATTGACCCTGCTCTCTCACTCTCTCTCTTCCCCATATCTGGGAGAGAGAATTAATAAAATCCAGAGAGACTCCATTAATCAAAATCAATTAATCAATTGTAATAAATTATATACGTTGACCTAAAATACTATATTTACTAAACTCCAGGCTAATCCCTAGCTATGTTTCCAGTTGGCCGTTTTATGCTCAAGTCATATCTGTTTTCCAGGAATGTCATAAATTGACATTGTTTTCCCAGGATTGTTCCTCATCCTTCCGCTGTGTTGATGTGCCTTTTTATAGACAGATCTGAAGGGAGAGCAGTGGGGTGGGAATTGAGTTGTCCAAAAGCAGTAAAGAAACGTCTGTGGCACTGTGTCAACAGTTCGATCAATTAATCAAATAATTGTAATAAATTATATACGTTGCATGTTATGCTAAAATACTATAAAGAACATTTACTAAACATAAAGTTAGGCTTTCTATAGCCAACCATGCACGTAATCAATAGCTATGTTTCCAGTTGGCCGTTTTATGCGAATCAAGTCATATCGTATGAAAAAGTTTGTAGACAGTCTTGATGGAAACGTCGGTAGCCTAAACATTGGTCAATATCTGCGCAAAGTTTATACGTTCGACATGGTGGGATACTTTTGTTGCCGATAAAATATGTTGCGCGACCAATGGTGATGGGAACGTTTTTTCGACCGAATATGCGCATGTTTCCGCTATCACCACGGAAGGGTTTGTTCGCCAAAAGCCGGTTTATTGAAAACGCACCTTCACCGGAAAAATACGCGTACATTATTTTTGCAACCTTTAAACTGTTCGCTTGAAATTGGTTCTACAAGTGAGTGGAAATATGGCTATTGTGATCAATAGTTCAACAAAGAACGGGCTGAAGTAAAGCAAATCTACATTCAACACTGCAGGCGGCGCTGTGAAATTATTCGATGATATGTGGCAAACCCGTCACACAATTTACCCAACACTTTATGGTAAAGACTATTTTGAATGTAAAAGTGGGGAAGGAATTCATTGGTATGAAAGTGGACTGGTACGTGTTTTCTGGTTCTTCTGCAGGTTTTCTTGCAAGTTAATAACAAAATATTTCGGTGTCTGCTCTGTGTTTCTTTTACTGTCAATAAACGTGTCTGCTAGCCTTTATATTGACACGCATTGCCTTCTACTAGCTACTTCGTTTTAATCCAGCCAGGTAGCTATTGTGTTAATGTTGTGTATTAACCAAACTTGGCTATTTAATAATAGTCAGATACGTAGCACAACGTATGCGGTAAGGGACTTATGCGGTAACTGCATAAGACGGCAACAGAGAGCTAAAAGCTGATTTCGCTCCGTCTCAGCGTGTAGAGGGATGCCAGTCTCTGAAGCGGTCCGGCTGGGTCGTAAGCGTGCGCTGTCGCCCTGCCCGAACCATCTTTTCCTCCACTGGCTAACCGAACTCCGAGATCAGGCTAAAGAGCGGGGCTTGAAAACACAGCACGTCTACCAGAAGGTGAGGTGGCTGAAACCAGCGGGGACTGGATTTTAGATGAAGCGCAATGCATGCCATGTCATTAATGCACGCTATATGCACTCAATATGGCCATCAACTCCCTTAAGAAGTATCCCCTCCCTCTGCAAAGCGCCAGAGAGGCCAAGATCCTGCAAAACTTCGGAGACGGTATCTGCAAAGTCCTCGACGACAAGCTGCAGAGGCATTACAAGGAGCACGGTGAGAGTCCTGATGACCGCAGTCAGGAAGATTGGCTGGTTGGCTTTTGTTGAATCTGACAAAAGACTTAAAGCATTGCATGCGGCGGACAATCGGTGCTAAAGTGAAGCAGAACACAGATTAATCCACAATCCCAGATCAAGATCCAGTCGAAAACAGAAGATAGATGGACGCGATTGTGTTCCACTCCGATTTGTTCGTTTGCACATCCGTCCGCTAAATGCCTTTGTCTTTCTGCAGGTGCAGACGCTCCAATCCATTCTTTCCCGATCGGTGTTGATCCCCCACGCAGGCGCAGTCGTAAGCTGGCTACCTCCAAGCCCCTCTCAGACACCTCCAGAGACCCCTCAGACAGGGGAGATGGGAATTCTGTGAGTTCCAGTGTCATACCAAATACATCGCAGGGGAATACGCTTTATTTCGCAGTCAATAAACCAGTCATGCTTTGTCATTTTGTGTATTTTCACATTATGTATTTTGATTATGCTCTGAAGAATACACTTATTTTAAGTTCTTTGCATCTTAGCAAAATCGTGATTTTTTATTTGCTGCAATGATCTGTTTATTAGCCTTTCTAAAAGAAGGCACTGATACATTGTACACTCGTGATGACATTTTTAAAGTGAGGTATATCTAAATGTAGTTACAAGAACATCAATAACTCTGATTAATATAGTATACAGAAAGTTGCAATTTCCCCCTATTTTTTTACTGTAAATTGAGTTCAGTATAAATGGTCTGTTTACACGTGGTATAGCTTCACTGAATAGCAGACCAGTCAATTACTGTAGAGTCACAGCATTCATCCCTCAAGTTGTCCTGCTGTCTTTCCCTTCCAGAAGAGGCTGCTTGGAGATGGAGGGAAAGAGAAAGGGGGGAGAAGGAAGAGGGAGTATTTGCCACAGAAACGGACGGGTGGTTACGCTGTACTCCTTGCGTTATACAGACACTGCCAGGTACTTACTCAAAGCTTCTTATCACCTTAATACGGGCTGATTTACTGCTGATTTTACCTGTCCCTTACCATACCATTTTTCATCTAATTCACTAATTCTACTTTATGTCACATTTTAGGGGATAACACTGTGTTAGCCTAGATTAACTTTTTTGAGCATTCTCATTTGGATTACCTCTTGTGTATGTGTGTGTGTGTTTGAGCTTGTGTGTCTGGGTTGTGACCTTTCCCGTATTAATGTCACATATTACAGAGGAACTTGTAATAATAGAAAGTAACTGGTACGCTAGTCTTGCAAGTCTCACTTAATTTTTCTAAACTCTAGGTCAAAAGGCCTTCGTGAGAGAATACTCTGCCTCGTGAAACACGAATGAGGTTTGCAAGGGTTTGGTGTATGGAAGTCTGAATTTCTTCACTGTATGATGTACTTATTCTTCTAGGCACCTGAGCTGAAACTTTGCTTGGTGTGCTGAGGATGCTTTAAAAAAATATATATATATATACACTACCGTTCAAAAGTTCAAAAGACCCCCATTTTCCAGTTTTTACAGAAATTTAAGCAGTTCAAGTTTAGTGAATAACCTAAAATGATACAAAGGTAAACTGCCAGAGGTTAAAAAAATAATAATAAAAAAAGAATGAACTGAAAAATAATGTAAATTTCAGAGTTATAAAAAAACTCTTCCTGTCAGAGTTTCCTCCAAAAATGTACTAACCTTTTCCTTCCCAGTGTTACAGGTATGGTATGCAGCTGCCTGCAATGATGTCTATCGTTGTATTACTGCACTGATCTCTTGCGCGAACTATGATTGTTCCTACCATGTATTTATATCTTGTAAGTCTGCGAAATGCTTAAAATATAAAATGTCAATGTAAAATGTACTCACTGCCAAAAAGTTTACATCATTTTTCAGTTTTTGGTAACCTAAACTTTTTACAATTTTTATAAATTATTATAATTTTTTTTAAACCTTTGTACCATTTCAGGTTATTTAGTAAAAACTGTAAAATGGGGGTGTTCTAAAACCTTTGACTGGTAGTGTATGTTGAAGAATTTGAACCCCCCCGGGGTTGCCATCAATCCAAGTGGTTTCAAAGTTTAGTGACCACTACTTCACCATACCATACTAGACATACACTGTACTTGCAGGTCATTTCAATCCTGGCTTGGTCTTTACTCAGATTGCAGGAAGTAAAGGTTTCATGTTCAAGATGGAGCTGCAGAGAGATGCACAGCCGCTTTGTGACAAATCCTTCACAGTGGTGAGTCAGAGTGGCGTGTGGAATGTTTTCTGTAAAGGGCTTGTAGGATTGAATAGTTAAAATACAAATTCCAAATACAGACAATAGCGGCTAAATGCATACAAATATTACGATACACTATCCGATGCATATGAGCTGCTTAGACTCCATTTGACACTGCATTACCAATGTGTAACAAAAGGTGTTTTTTGACATAAATATGACTTTCATGTTTAAAATAATGATTGAGTAGTAGTCAATTAAAGTTGCCATTGAAATTTTGGACACTGTAGCCTTTGATCTATGCATACCACAAACACAATCTTGAGGCCTTTTGAAAGAAATGGGTAACATTTATATTTGGCAAGATATAAATGTATATTCATTATAAAATTAATAAATATATGGAAATTGATATTACAAAAACACCATTTTGAATTTTGCCTTCTTTCATTTGTTGTTGTGTGGACTGTATTGGACAGATGTCAATCATGTGTGATGACACGGAGGGCCTGCTGAATTCCATTGTTCTTAGCAATTCCGGGTCCAAGCAGAAAGAAAATGCTGTCGGATCCCTTTGATACTTGTTCATGTGTAGTACCACAAGTTGCCACTGGGGAAATGGAAGTTACAAATTGATGAGAACAATGGAATTCAGCATACTCATTTGCATACAATGTGTCATCATTGAAAAAGTCCCTGAGATCCCATTCTTGACTTGACTTAAATGTTAACCATTTCTTAAAGCACACTGTGAGGTTTCTAATGGCATCAAAATTGAGTGTTTGCCGTGTATAGATCAAAAAATGTCTTGTGACCTTTGGTTGGGCCAAACTTTTCATACAAAGATGCTAACTTTAATTGATTACTACTCAATAATATTTTAGATATAAAAGTCACATTTAATTTTAAAAAGTTACTTCTCCAAAAGGACCTTTCTATCAACTCAATTTCAGGAAAATCTGAAATGTCATGTACGTTTTGTTCCGTTTTGACATTGAATCACCCGTTATCCTGATCTGCAATGGCTGTATTTGAATTGCAGTACATGGGATCCTTGGGAGTTTACAATGTGTAAAACTTAATGGCTCGATTGCAGTGTACCTTTAGTTGCGGAGTAGTACGGGCTTTCCTCGAGACTTATACGAGATGTATTTCCCGAACGTGGAACAAGATCAAGACCAAATTTCCTCAGTCCAGATTGCAATGTACTCATCAGCTTGCTAGTCTAGTCTTTTATTGATCCCGGTTGCAGTGTGCTCCATTTGCCACCTAGAGGATGCTAAAGTTGCTACCTTAACCTGCTGCTCACCAGGTTTTACAAGAGACTAAGCCCTACTTGTATAGAAAAACAGTTAGTTCACAATTCCTTCTACTTTATCCACGTTTTTCACTGCGCATCTATGATTGGTGTGTTTTTTCACAAAGCATTCACTTTTTCAGTTACAAATAAATTAATATATATATAATATTATGAATACAGTTCATACACCAAGTTTTCATAATGCTCTCCTGCACGTAGGTCTGTCAAGATTGTGACTTGTGTTCTGAGTGCTTACAACTGGCCAACTGCGATTATATCATGTTTTACAACATCACAGCCATTTTTAGATGATTATAGACTTGCGCCAAATTTTTATCTGCTTTAACAAGTGTGAATGTCAATTGTAGCGAAGCAGAAAAATATGAATATGGAAAGCGTCCTTTGGCTAGTGTGTGGTCACGCCTTTGTGTGGTCAACACATTACATGCTTAAAGCCTGCCCAGTTGAGGCATGCACCATGTTTGCATGCTTAAAATAAGGCCCTGTATTTTTTAACAACGTACTTGCTGCAGCTCTTCTCAGAGATACAGTTCTTTTGTAAAACAAAAACTAGTTGTCACCCTGTTTGTCATTCTCACTCCTTCTCTTTCTCTCTCTCATCCCTCTACAGCCAGATCTGGGCAGTAAGTACACTGCCTGGTCTTCTGTCAGCACGCTCATACAAAAGGACCTGCTGATGAAGACTCACAGCCCTGCCAGGTGATTCGCATCGCCCTGACATTACAGTACGAGTTCCCCAACTCATCTCAAAGCCCCCTAAATCAGTGGTTCCCAAACCTCTCACTTCAGGGACCCCCACACGGACCAATTGTGTTTGTTCAGGTCCACCACCAGCACACCTGATTCAAATCAACACTCATTATGTAGTTAACTAGTCGAATCAGGTGCGCTGGTGGTGGAATTGAACAAATGCATGAGTGTCTTGGGGCTTGGGAAACACGGCCCTAAATGAACATCCACTCAGTCTGGAACGCAGTTGCTATTAAACACGGTAGTACTTGGAAGCGTGTCTAAATCATGATGTCATTATAACACGGATCGGTATAAGATATGTACCTATTTAGCACAATATAAAATATAATCATTGCAATGGTCACATTATCACCAAGGATGTGTGAACTAATGCTTGATGTTCTAAAATATTTAATTTAGGAAATGGAAAATATTGATCCAAATACAATAAAACATCTTAAACATAACATTCAGGTACAGTTCTTATTAATACTTAGTCAAATGTTTGTCTGTAATACTTTCTGTGCATATGAAAACTTAAGAAAAATCCAAATACAATGTCTTAAACATAATATATAATAATAATAATACAGTAATAATAAAAAGTAACTATGTACATGTACATACAGTACTGTAAAAAAACATTAAAGAAAGGCTTCAAGCCTTTTCTTGCACTAAAGAAAGGCCTTTTCTAATGGGCATATTCTTGCTGATTATGATTTTCTTCTATCCAAATTATCAATAGCCTTTCCATCTCAATAATTAAACCACTGCGTTGCTTGGTAATAATCGTGGCATGGCCTTTCACATGCTCCATTATTCTCCCTTTGTCTTTTAAAATTGTTTTTTAAAAACCGATCATTGACCAGCTGTAGCCTAACACTTTCCCAATGGCTGATGGAGTTTCAACTCTCTCCGATCTCTTTATAATTTCAACTTTACTTTCCATGGTGATTGTTTTCCTTTTCTTTGATGCATCACCAGCACTTGCATCGGATTTACGCTTTGGAGGCATCGTTGTATGGGTAAGAGAAAGAGAAAAATGGGACCGTGATATGACCGTGATAGGCTTTATGGCAGTCCGTTCATAAGTACGAGTTGTCCGTAAGCCGGACGTTCGTAACCCGGGGACTGCCTGTATCTTACATTATTGCAGAGCTATACACTTGCTTTCTTTCCTCTTGCCTTACATGCATAACAAAGTTAAATTACCCTAAAGCATAATTTTGGTTGCTTTTACTTTACTAACAGTTATGCTCACTCCCAACACATGTACAGTATATGTGAAACTATACTATCATACCTATTATATTAACTGTTATATGTGAGTCATTCAGCGCATAACTAAATTGCACAAATATGAAACCGATTATTCCCAAACACGGTTTGTACGTCCGCTGAAAGGCGGAACGCCGTCTTCTTGACTTTGCGGAGGAAAACCCGGCTGAATGGGTTTTGGGTGGTTTAATGAATGGTCACACTGTACAGCATGCGCACATGCAGCCTGATGCCTTCAGCTCAAACCGAGTGCGTAAATCACACAGAGCACAGTGCGGCGCCGCTCCATTATCCTGCCCGCTGCTGTACGCGCAGCTGGCATTTGCGATAAATCACAAATGCGCTTGGCTTTCCTGACAAGGGAGTGCTGCTGCCCGAGGCCTGAGACCCGTCGCTGCCGTCCGTCCACGGAAGGGAATAATATTGGCAAGCCAGCAAGATGGCGTCAGAAAATTGGCACAAAATGGACGTGCAGATTCATTTGTCATTGGTTTCCTTTTCTTCTTCATTAAATGGGGTTGTAAGGGCCTCCCGGGTGGTGGCGGTTACAACGTTTGATGCTGGCCACTGCGATTGGCTGTCCGCCCCAGGGTGGGGGAGGGATGCCGATGCGAGTTTTTGCTGCGTATAGGAGTGGCCCTGTGTGCGCATACCGGAGTCATGGTGACGGCGACGGCTCGGCGGGTTCCGGCTCGGAGGAGGTGGTGCCCAGCGGCACATCAGCCGGTATCAGGACTGCGGCAGCAAACTTATAAGATATATGAGGGAGTGAGATAATTGACGTGAAAATGGAGGGTATAATTTTATACTAAAAACGGGGAGAAAACAGCAGAAAAAGCACTAAGTTAAAGAAGAAACCGATGGCGCTTACCCCATTTGGTGAAAATGTATCTCGCCATACTTATGGTCCCCTTAGGCAGCACACACAGATCACAGTCTCAACAGCCCATGTAGCTTTTAAAGACAGTGTCAGGATGCTTTTATTCTAGCGAGCAGGGACAACGGCCATATTGCAAGCTTCCTTTAGGGGAGGAGAATATGCACTGGCTACCTGTGTGCTGCTTCACCAGACAATAGACACCGTATGAGATGAGGACAATTTCCCACCCTGCATGGCTACAGGGCCAGAGGTCAGCGGCCTGTAAAATAATCCCTCCAGCAAGCAAAACGTTCAGCCACTTACGTTCCCTCTCACTCCATCCCCCGCCTAACGGGCTACACGTCTCTCCATTCTTTTGCCTCTCCTTTCCCTGTTAGAGAATTTCTCGCCACACGTGGAGGAATGCAAAAGTGGCCCCCATTGATTTTCTGTTCTTGGAAAGTTTGCTGGTTTCTCAAGACAAAGATTGCTCTCTTTTGTTTACTACTTATTGATTAGTTGAACAAGTTGCATTTACTTTCCTATTCAGACCTTTCAGTGCTACAGTAATAGTGTCTCTATCTGTTTAAGTTAAAGTAAAGGCATAGCATTTACCTTTATTGGAAATATATCCTGAAGAATACTTTTTCAATTAAAATCTAAATATTACTTAATTTCAGTACTTGGGCATGGATGGTTGCCCCTTTTTTGAATGCCCCTAATCACTGGATGTCAATGGCAACCATTATTGTTGAACCCTTCGGTATGGATGTGCTTAGCAGACACCCTTATCCAGAGGATGTTACTGTGTGACATCTGTAAATCATTCCTGTAACACATACACCGCACCGCTGGGGTCTTGTACTGTGTGGACAGGGTTGATGCAGTGATGAATGGAAAACTTGTCCTAGGAGTCAACAGCAGAGTCCCACCCGGGACTCCCAAAACTAGGCTCCAGTTCTGTAATGACTGCCACGCTGCCACCCAACATCATCAACATTGTCGTCCTTCCTCACTGTCACCATCAGAACCATGATACCTGCAGTGACAGGAAGTGATGACAACGAGCGGAGCTGTAAAGTGATGAGGAGGGACTCGTAGTGTTATGCCCCACTCTGTGGGCAGATGTCCTTTGCAATGTTATAAAAAATCTAGAATGTTACACAACGGCATAGCGTTTGGCACCGGGGCCTCAAACAGTGCCTTGAGACAGCGCATCAAACCAACACATTTAAATGCAACATTTGGAATTGGCCTTGTTCTGTTGAGAACTGTTGGGCAATGTGACACTGGTCTTGTCTTAATTGTGACAGTAGTAACGGCCATTAAAACAGTAGGAGGGACATGCCACTCATCCACGTCGCCGTGCACGCAGGTACTCGCTCACAGAGCTGGGCCTGGCCCTGGCAGAGCGGCTGGAGTCCAGCGAGAGGGGGAGTGGGAGCGATCGAGGGGTGGGGGGACCACCCACTGTGGACCTGACGGAGGACGAGGTAGAAGAGGAGGAAGATGCGGATGAGGGCGAAGACCGGTGAGGGAGTAACTGTCTTTCTCTATTCATTCCTGGGGTTGGAGGAGATTGAGATTTGGCCTAATAGCAGGAAGGTGGAAAAATTGTCTCTTAATCTTATCTCTGTCTGTGGCCTCTCTTGAACTCATGAACCTGTAGATTGCCAGTGGGAGCACTAAAATAAATCTCTCTCTCTCTGTCTCATTACATTAGACTGTTTTAGTAGATTCGTATCATCCAGTGTGACTTGCAAAACAAAGAACAAAAAACAAAGTGCACACAAGTGGGTTAATGGGTCTCTTTCTCTGTGCAGTCCTGCAGAGACACCAGCCTGTGTGGCCCAGGGAGGGGAAGTCGAGCCTGGGCTGACCATCTCAGGAAAGTCCCAGGCTGCTGAGACACAAAGCAGAGTGTTGGGAGACCCGCTTCTGCCTGGCTGCTATGACATTGTGCTGTGTGTGGACTTCATTGAGACAACAGGGTATGACATGGATTCTAGCCATTACCCACGGGGCTGCATTGCATTTGATGCATTTCTGTGGAGCTGCACCTCTACCTTTGGGCCTGTGGTGCTCCACTGTGTTGCTCGTGCTGCGTGGTATGGGCAGGGACATTATGTGCAACATTATGGATTTTGCGATAGTGTGGTGTCGCGATTGCTCTTGGGGGAAGTGTTGGTCTGGTCATACAGCGGGAGGTGTTCTCTGTTGGACAGGGGCAGCTCTGTGCGCAAGCAGGAGCTGGGCAAGGAGCTCCAGAGGAATGGTGTGACCTTTGACGTCAGGAAGCTGAACGTGGGGGACTTCTTGTGGGTGGCTCGTGAGCGAGTTGCACCTGTGCCAGGTAATACACACACACACACACACACACACACACACACACACTGTCTATACTAGCACACTTTTTCATTCCCTTTGTTTTCCTACTCTTTCTATACTCGGTAATACTGGTTACCCACCTCTTGGTGGTGCTGTTGTCCTGTCCTCCCTCCCACTCAGACTGTGTCAGTTGCATGTTCAGTCGGGAATTGAAACTGTGACCTTAGGATTCATGGTCTGTGATCATTACATTTACATTTACATTACATTACATTTGACATTTAGCAGACGCTCTTATCCAGAGTGACTTGCACAGTTTACATTTCTACATTCAATCCATGTATACAGCTGTATATTTACTGAAGCAATTCAGGTTAAGTACCTTGCTCAGGGGTACAACCTATGAATTGTACCTGCAACCTCTTCGTTGCAAGGCCAGCTCCCTACCCATTATACTGCACTCCCGCCCTTATATCTATCAGGCATCGATCATACTATACCATGAAGCTCTCCTACATGATCAATAACTGCCCATTCTCACTGTCATGGCTATTTTGTCTTTGGTTTGATGAGCAGAATCCCCAAATCCATCAAAAGGTCCTGTATAAATTACAGCAATGAATGTAGAGATTAGAACATTGGTTTCGAGGGTCAGGCATAAGAATCCTATGGGAACTGTTGTATATATATATTTTTAAATGGCCAGTTTTTTAAAGTTTTTTTTATTGTTACGTTTTTTACATTTGTTTCAGATTTTTTCCCGTTTTTCACCCAATTTAGTGGCCAATTATACCCACTATTTATTTCAATTTTCCCTCCTCACACAAACTCGCCGCTTGTCTCCCGTCTCTACGAGGCAAGCTAATTCTCAGAGGGCAGCGAACATCACTTCCTTCCAGATGGAATTCACCCACCAACATTCTGGAGTCACCATTACGCTCTTTTCGGTGAATTCGTGCCGGCTCACCCTTCCCCTCCCCCTGGGGCGGACAGCCAAACGCTGCCCCCAATTGGGGCTCCCCACCAGAGTTGGCCTGGTACAGTCAGGTTTCGAACTAAATGGCCAGGCTTAAAAAGAAAAAGTCATTATTATAAATTGGTATAAATTAGTAATTGGGTTGCAGAAAGTGTATTACTGTAGCAAATATCATATGTACTGTGGAGGTGGCCGAAAGATCATGCTGTATAATAATAGAAATGAATGATGACGGTAAAACCGTTCCTCGTTGATTTAGATGAAATGTAAGCTCTTGATCCCCTCTGCAGGTCAGCTACGCCCACCCGCTGGAAAGGAGCTGGTCCTGGATTACATCATAGAGAGGAAGAGGATGGACGACCTGTGTGGCAGCATCATCGACGGGCGCTTCAGGGAGCAGAAGGTAGCGGCGCCATGGGAACAGAGCCGAGCAAATACGCTGCCTCTGCCGCCCTCCACCCTCTCTCTCTCTTTCCCTTTGCCCTTTGCCCTTTATCTCCGTTTTGGCCTGTCTCTTCCTCCCCGTCTTTGTTGTTCTTTCTTTCTTTCTTTGTCTGTTTGTTTATATTTTCTCTCCTATCTTACCTGTTATCTGTTACTTTCTGTGTCTTCCCCTCTCTCCCTCTCTCCCCCTCTCTCTCTCTCAGTTCCGTCTGAAGAGGTGTGGTCTGCAGAGACCGATCTACCTGGTGGAGGAGTGTGGATCAGCTGCAGCTCACCTGAGCATACCCGAGAGCACGCTGCAACAGGCCATAGTGAACACACAGGTACATCAGTACATCAGTACACACTCGCTCACTTACACACACATCGGTTACACACAGACACTCACCTGAACTGTAGTCTAAACACACGCACATAATCACAACTAAACTGTAGTCAGCACATACATGCACACAAACACATTCCCCACCCCATAATACCTAAACACATTATTTGCATTTATCCCATAGGTAGACACACACACACACACACAAACCTAAAACATAGTCAATACAATGGTAAAAAACAGCACTGTCTTGATACAGTTCAACTGGGTATGTACACAGTACCCAAACACCATGTTGAAACCTTGAGACTTTGGTGTGCTTGTTTGTAATTGTTTATGATTGCATGTGATTGATTATGTGTTTGTGTGTGTGTGCATGTGTCTGTGTCTGTGTGTGTGTGTGCATGTATATATATGGTATATATGTTTGTGTGTGTGTGTGTGTGTGTGTGTGTTTGTGCACATCGCTCAGGTGGTGGATGGCTTCTTTGTGAAGAGGGTGCAGGATGTGAAAGAGTCTGCAGCTTACCTGACTGTCATGACCAGACAGCTCCAGAAACTGTACCAGGTGAGTATGTTATACACACACAGGTTATGCAATTGTGCAAGGTGGGGGGAATCATTGTAGCACTTGCTCAATTCTCAGACCCAGAGCTCCTCTGGGGAGTTTCATTAAAGCGGATTAAACATATGCCAGGGTAAAACAGTAGTATATTGCACACAGCTGTTCTTCACTTTTAATGTTTATACTGTGTTAGATGAGATACGTTTTTCTTATTTGACTTGGCCTCTCTTCATCTCGCCTGCAGAACCGAACGCTGTTCTGTCGCTCGAGAGAGGAAGAGGGTGAGGGAAGGAGCCAGGGACAGTATGGGGGGAGAGAAAAGAGAACCCCTCTTGCTGTCTGATCTCCTTCGCCGAATTCAACCATGGGGCTGTCAAGAACAAGGTATGGCTCCCTCTGTGCTGACTGCTCGCTCGTAATCTCAGTCATAAGTGTTTACCTCTGTGGAAGCTGACTCTGTCATATGCATACCCATTTGCACTGTATAGTCACACGTACACTTTTTCATGTTCAGGTGTCTTTAAAGCAGAGAGTGCGCTTGCCCAGTTATATTCCCGGAGTGTTGCTCCTGATTGAGTTGTTTTGACAAACACAGCAGCTCACAGGATTTGATTGTATGTGTCGAGCGGCTGTCTCATTCTTTTCCTTGCTGGATATTTTCATCCTTGTAACTCAGTTGCGTTTGCAAGAGGGAAATATGTGCCTGTGTCAGTTTGTGAGTGAGTCTGTCTACCTGTTTGTGTAACCATATCCCTCTTGCTCAGTGAGATTTGTGTATATGTGTATATGTGTGTGTGTGTGTGTGTGTGTGTGTGAGAGAGTGAGTGAGTGAGTGCTACCCTATGTTTGAGTGTGTGTGCGTGCATGCATATGTTAGTTTGCATGCGTGTGTGTGTGAGAGAGAGAGTGAGTGCTAGCCGAGTGTGCGTGTGTGTGTGTGTGTGTGTGTGTGTGTGTGTGTGTGTGTGTGTGTGTGTGTGTGTAAACACTGTATGTCTTTCTCAGTGCCAGACGGTGAGGGAGGTGTTTGCCAGGCAGCTGATGCAGATCAGTGGGATCTCTGGAGACAAAGCTGCAGCCATCATGGAGCAGTACAGCACCGTGAGCAGGTGAGCTCAGGGCCGGCACCATTCCACTTCTCAGAGCGGAACAGCCCACTGAAAGCATTTGCTTCACCACTGTTGGAAGATTTTAGTAAAATCTGAGGTTTTGTTCAATAAATGGCAGATGCTCCTGATTTGATAACCTATTTTTGATAACCCACTATTAAGAATATTGTTTCAAAAGTCAATTAATGGGACACTGTGTGAAGAGAAGCTAAACCGTGAGACCTTCAAGCTTTTACCACAAAACAGTGGCATGTACATTTTACATTTACATTTACATTTTAAGCATTTAGCAGACTCTCTTATCCAGAGCGACTTACAAGATGTGCATAAATACATGGTAGGAACAATCATAGTTAGCGCACGACAGTCTGTGATGTCTGACAGTCTGTCTGACATGTCTGACAGTCAGTGATCTGTGTGGAGCACTAGTGCACAGCCCCGTTAACTGTGATGCTGTCATGTCATGGCATTGTTATGACTTTGACATAAAGGTACTGTTGGGTTAGTAGGACGAACACCCTTCAGCAAAAAATGATTCCTTCCTCAGCACTGTTCAGCCCTTTCCCTGTAATTTACTCCTGTGTGCCTCCCCTGGGGAGGTTGTCTGGCTGCGCACATGTGTCTCGCCACAAGATGGTGCTTGTCAAAGATATCAGACAGGCCTGAGCTGCTAGATGGCTGCCCTTAGCTATCGAATGACTTGATCGGTCACGTTTAATTTATTGCAGCGGGTAAGCGTATCAAAGAGGCGGAATCAAATCGGAATCTGTTTTTAAATTCGGATATGCGATGGTTTCACATACTTTTATGGCCACGTCGGGTTTATTGAGCGTTGCGTCCAATTCTATCACTTCAAAGGCCGTTCTCCAAGGCATGGGCATTGTTGCCATAGTTGCTCCCTTTTTGCCTCCATTGTTCATAGAAAGAATTAGAAGTGTTTGTGATGGAGCTTAACTGTCCTTCTTAGTGGTTCCTTACATCTTCAAATAATTTTAACATCTTGATCACGTATGGTCTCATGTATGGTTGAATATTAGTGGTGAGAAACCTGAGAAAGAATTCCAATGATAGGAGGTTGGTAAGAAATACTTTTAAGAATATCTGGTTTGTTGTAGATCAATGCTGCAATAATCATTGATAAAAAGCACAGAACAGTCCATTTTAAGTTTTCATGTATATAGCCTGCTTCGTGGAAGGCCTGTGTTTGTGCAAGCTTTTCAGTTGATTGATTGAGTGATCATATTATCATAAATTATCCTTTATAAATTATCCTTATTTATGCAGCTCAATGATAGCCCATTCAGAAAGAGAAAGTGCACTTTTAGTTTTAATGATAAAATTCAGGGTTATATTTGGGCTACATCGGCCATTAGTTGCTTTGCAAATGAACCCGGCTTGTAATAGAAAACTGGAATCTTACCTAATGCCTGGAACTAAACATAAATAATCATGTATTTCTCCATAGAGGACAAACACATTTCGTCCATCCATGCTTTAAAATGTACTATACATGTTATGTATGAAATGATGGTCTTAATTAGTATTGTATGGGTGAAGATGTATTGCTTTGGAGCTAGAAATATGAGACATCTGTACTTCCAGCCAAGGAGACCTGTCTGGCTTGTGACATTGTAGAGGGATGTCTGGGGAGTTTCTGCCACCTTTGTTGGATTTTAGAGATTTTACAAAATGTTTTAGGTCACCCTAGTTTATTAGTTTCATTAGTTTCCCATATATTCTTGGAGATGTTGTTCATTATCGGTTCTGTTCAGTGAAGCAGAAGTTAAAAGATTGGAATCTAAAACATGCAGTTAGGTCCAGAATTACTGGCACCCTTGATGAAGATGATGGAAAAAAAGGGCTGTGTGAAATAAACGACACAGCTCACCTCATTGCTCGATCACTGGCTCCTCTGGGCGACCGGGAACCTGCAGTCTGTCTTTGGCGGTCGCCAGTGCTTCAGCGCAGTGACCGCGCCACACAGCTGGTGGATTTCAAGATGGAAAATGGAGGCCATGCAGCAGTGAGGACAAGCAAAACGCATTCAAAATAAGGAAAGGGGCCTCTGATAGCGTAGCGGTCTAACGCACCCATATTGACATGTCCTTTAGGAGTGTGAGCTGCCTATCACAGTCGCGGTTCAAAACCCAACTGTACCAGACTGGCCCTGATCGGGGGCGGCGTTTGGCTGTCCACCCCAGGGGGAGTGGGGAGGGTGAGCCGGGCACGAGTTCGCCAAGAAGCGCGTAAGAGTGACCCCAGAACGTGGGTGGGCGAATTCTGTCTCGAAGGAGGTGGAGTTCGCTGCCCTCTGAGAATTTGTTTGCCTCGTAGAGACGAGCGGCGTATTTGTGTGGGGAGGGTAAATCAAATTCATAAAACAAAACAAAATAAGAAAAACGAATGTAGATGAGCGGTTGCGTCATCACTTTTTCCACATTTTGGAACCGACTGCAGGGCGTTTGACATGCGGGAACGTGTCCAAGGTGGAGGTACACAGTACCTGTGGAGAAAACCCCAATGAACATGACCGTTACAAATTTGAAGGGCTCTGACATGCCATGGGTTAGGTACACTTGAGGGTGGCTTGTGGGAACATGGCCAAGAGATGCCCTGATGTGGTGTTCTTCTGTCTCTCTCTCACTCCGTCCTTCCCAGTCTGCTGCAGGCTTATGAACAGTGCCACACTGAGACGGACCGCGAGAAGCTCCTGTCCTCCATCAGATATGGGAAATTGAAAAGGTTTGCTAGCCAACACCCTTACAAGTGTCTCTTCTGCCTGTCGGGCTCGCTCTTAACCATTTCCACTCTGACTGAGCAAATCAATTTGGCCTGTTTTCCAGCTTGTCTGCATACTGTTGAAATGTTGGCCATTCCTGATACTGGTGCACATATGCTATTCATTTCAGTGTCACGCATGGTGATTTATGATGGAGCGTCTGCGTTTGATGTATCATTTGGCTGTGTTCTGTGTTTCAGGAATGTGGGCCCAGCCTTGAGCCGCACGGTCTACCAGCTTTATTGGACTCCTGGTCCACTATCATAGACACACACACACACGCATGTATATTTCTCTTGGACATACTCAACCTGCACAAACATTCATACCCTCATTCTCTTACACACATACATACACAAACAAATATGCCCCCTTTCCCCCATAACATGAACATATTATACAAAACCATTCCTGTACAGGCAGAAATATATAGTTCTCACTATTTGCAGATTGTCAGATATTGTTGTGGGTATATTTTTTTAAAGAATAAAAGATTTCAGGAAAAAAAATCCATCTGGAATTATTACATTGTATTATTTTCCTCAACTGACAGTGTTTACAAATGTCTTACTCGATCTCTAAACTCACATTCAGACTACAGAATTATTACTTGGAGTGTCTTGAGTGGTAGTGTCTTTCTCAAGGGTGTCTAGCGGTGTCCCAAAAAAAAATTTCTGCTGCACACCACACTGCACATGCTGGCCACAAAAAAAGACTAACGGTGCATAACATCAGGGAAATTATGTATGTGCGCCTGCAGGTGAGTGACGTCACTTGACGTTCAGCGAGGAGTAGGTGAAATGATGCCCAAAGAGGGTGTCAGGAAATTCCGAGGACGTTTCAGTTTCACGAGTGGAAAAATACATTGCAAGAATATATTTCTACAGTAATCTGCGATATTTTGATTATGGAAGTGAAGTGAGAGGAACCGTAGGCACCGACAAGACCGTAACAACAGATCGCTCTCGAAGCATCTTCAAGCTAACCCTCCCACTATCTCAGAGCTCTCGTCTTCGCCTTGCGCTGGAGAAACACACACACCGCCCTACCTGCGCTTCAGTGGACCGAGAACGTTTCGAAAACGACAGCTTAGAATCGGAGCACAGGGGAATAAATAAAAATAAAATAAAAAGTCGTTGGAAGAGGAGGAGCAGGAAAAAGGGGGTAGCAACGGAGGGAAGAAAGGGGGGGTGGGAAGGCGACAGGGGAAAGTATTTTGGTTAAGATAATGCGCGTTCGCCGCGGGCTCTGTTGTCCGAAATTCGGAACAGGACCCGCGGATGGGGTGACATATACGGCGAGGAGGTCCCGACGCTGGGCCGCCGGGTTCTGCGCCTCCCGGGCCGGTCTATGGTGCTAACGGGAGGAGATCCGAAGTGGAAGAAGAATGGGAGAAAGAGAGAGAATGCAAGGAGTGACTGTGACAGGAGAAGCACCTAATCTTTCTGGGGGCGGGAGAGAGGAGGTGAGGCGTGTTAGTATTTGTAAATACCCATTTTGTCTGTTTTGCAGAAATGCGTTGGGTTAATTTGCCTGTTTAAAGGGTCATGTTGTTAAGGTTAGTTATGCATATCCGGTGTGTCGTTTGAACAATCATTGTATTTGGCATGGTTTTAAAATCAGTTACCCCCCTAGATCGCCCTTTGTTTGTACATGTATTTACATCGGATTCGCATATTCTAAAAAAATAATATATAGCCTTATTTGTGTGTGTGTGGTAGCCTATTGCAGGGAAATCGGAGAAGCGGGAAAGAAAAAGGCGTATTAAAACCGTCTAGTATTTGAGGGAATAGTGGCAAGTTCTGTTTATAGCCTACATGTATTCTGCTATTTGCATGCTTGTTTTGCCGTGTCAGTTGGCTACTCGGCTTCATATGATGTCACGTATCCACATGTGTGTATGTTGTGTTGATAATGTGTAGGCTACACACATGTAGGCTACCTATAGGCTGTAGCCTACATCCATCGTAATAGCATGTTTACGATATTCCATACTGTGACATTTGTGGATATGAAGGTTGTACGGGAAGTGTTCGATTAAATCGATTAAAATGGACATTGATATCAACCTGGTCGCCACAATATAGGCACTACAGAAGAGCGGTTTAAAAATTCGGGTTGCAGTCTTGCGTGGCGTTAAATATGATCATACACAGCATAAAGCGTACCGTTGTTTTTGCCGTTGTTGTGTATTGCATCACCACCGTCTGCGCTCATAGGATTGGCAACAAGGTTAAAAAAATCTCGTTTAATCAGCCACGCATTAGGGTCAGGGCTTTGCCGAAGCGCCACTTGGGTCTGCTTTGCGGTGTGAATTTGTCCACTAGCGTCTCCGCATCTCACTCTCCCCCCCGACTTCTCCCCTTCCATGTCCCGCAGTAGACTACGTTTCGCTTCTGCATTGCAGCTGAAGATGCTCGCGCGCCGCAAATGGCTCATTCTGTGCGCCCATCTCTCACCTTCCTTTCATCTCCTCTACCCTCTGTCATGAGCTACCGTCTCCTGCCTCTGTTCCCGTCCCTCACTCACGACCAAACTCATTATACATGCCTGCCACTATCTTCCGCTAGCTTTTTACGCTGCATTGTCCCCCATTTCATCAAAAAGCAGCACAGTGCAAATAAATGGATAATATGAACAATTTTTGAAGCAAGCTAATACTCTAATTGAAAGACACTCTTAAGAAACTATTAATAGACTATATTACCCCCAAACCCGACCTTCCTTGTTTGAAAGCATCCCCTCTCCTGATACATTATCCGTGCCGTCACTCCCCACCCACCCCAGCTGCCGCTGCCACATTCACAGTTCCACGTGCTGCCCAAGAGTGGTTTTTTTACTTTACAGTATCTCTCCCCCACACTTGCACGCTTGCAGGCTAATTATAACTGCCTCGCGATCTCACACTCCACAATACATTTGCAAAATGAACGAATATCCTTCTGCGAGGAAAAAAACCTGACATTGTGGTCACAGGGCTTCACCTAATTGAGAAAGCTGCAGAGGCTGTCCGACTTTGAAAAACTACGAGGCACAATTAGGTGGGTATCTACCAAAAACATCTCTACTATCCCCCTAAGCACAATTCTGCTGTTAAGCACTTAATTACTCATAGTTCAGCACAATATGTTTGCCTGTTTGAATAATCCAGCAGGCAAATGATTGTTTCTTGGTTGTGTCACAGCTCTGTTCCACGAAATATGTTTACCTCCACGCTTGCCATGCTCCTGGGATTGTGGTATAACCGTGGTCTCTAAGCCTTGTCGCACGGACCCAGTTAATCAATGACCATGAAGGGAAGTCACTAACTCGAAAGAGCCCTGGAGACCAAGCTCTGAAAGCTATGCAGGTGCCACAATTAAAATCTTTACCACAAAAGCTGGGAAGCCGCAAAAACACCCTTGTGAATAATACATATTTTTTTAATGAGTAAATTCAATGGAACATCCAGAAAATTCCTGGCGGACTCCCCGGGATGATGGCCGGAGACCACTCTGCATGTCTTAAGGCATCTGATGAGAGGAGGAAACCCCAACTGCTGCTTACGTCGAGTCCGTTGTATCACAGGCACTTGTAGAGTGTGTGCTGTGTTGGATCAGGGATATTTAAAGTATGCTTTACTGAGAATGTAGCACATGTGAGTCAGTCACACAGGTGAGTTGTATTCACAACGTGGTTGGAAATTGTTGTGCCTGGTGATATGGTAGACAGATGGTATTGTGTCCGGTATTTTGTCAATAGATAACTTTGCATTGGATCTTTTGTACATATACACAAATGTTGTGTCTGCGTATATTAGACACTTTTAGACACACCGTGTGGTATGTAGATTTGTTTGTTCTTGAATAGGGTGGAGAGATGGCATTAGATTAGGTGTTGGTGAATAGAAATGGATAATCGGTTGATAGGTTTATTTGTGTCCGGTAGATGGTAGAGGGATGCTTGTTGTTGTGTATACTATACTATTTCATCTGGATTGGAGTAGATTGGCCTAGTTTTCTCCGGTGTATAACTAATGTCTGGATTATGGTAAATTGGTCTAGTTTTGATGTCTGGATTATGGTACATTAGTCTGGTGTGTGCTTGAGGACCGTATTATGGTAGGCTGGTCTAGTTTTATCCGGTGTGTGATTGATTTCACATACTTAATTAAATAAAATCTCAGGCTCAGTTTGGCACAGGCCACAATCAACCAAAGTTCACTGATTTGAAATCTATAAGCATGCATAGCTCAACTAAATGATAATCCTGTACAACTAAATGATAATCCTGTCCTGTTATTTTTCCTTGTTTTGCTTCCAGAATTTCTTCATGGGTTTTGTATTTAAATACAAAAAGGGGCACGTCATACATAAAAACGTAAAGGGAAGAGGATGAAAAAGAAGCATAAAATTGTACATTTAGGTTGTTTCCACAATCAAAGGAATAAAGGCTTTGACATTGTTACTGGTTTAGACTGATCCTTCACATGTTGCACTAGTGTCTTGCACGAGAAGCACCGTTTCCCAAACTACTGCAAACTGAAGGGTGGGACTGCAGATTTGTGGTTGAACAGAATAAAACCATAAAGAGGCTAAGCCATCCTAGTTGTTGATGCCAGTGCATCGGATTGATGTGTGGTGACCGCCCGGGACTTCCTCTGGCGATACACCAAAATTGCCGTAATTGCCTTTCATTTTATTGCCGCATTAAATGCAGGGGGGAAAAATATAAAACAGTATGTGAAAGGCCAGAATGGGTCAGTGGTGAAGAGGACCGGATCAGGTGTCAAAGTCCAGCAGGAGCATATACATGTGCGGTTTATGTTGGGGTCAATTCTGACAAGCTTTTGGAGTGCATCAATGCATTGTGTTGTCAATGACAACCTGTCACACTCTTACTAGGTACACAAAAAAACAGAAACCTGTTCCCAAGCAGACTTTAATTATTTTTTGCTCCTGATTGACAATTTTTGTTGTTGTTGGAGAATATGATGGGACCTTTTTGTTGTTGTTGGAGAATATGATGGGACGGATGGCACTATATGGAAAAAGGGAATGGAAATAACGGGGAAAAGTTTTCTTTTAGATAGCTATACCTATACATTAACAAAGGAGTTGAGCATACTGTACTAAGGGCTTTGAAACATTTGTACTCATTCTTATGCCAGACGTGCAACAAAAAAAGAAAAGGGGGAGGGAGTTGGGGGCTGCAGGTATAATGGAAGAACATGTTTGTCCTCAAAGCCATTTCTGACCGGGGACTGTTTTGAGTGTGTTCTGTACAATGTGTGCATAGAGGGTGGTGCTCAGCGCTAATCGGGGTACAGTGAGATAAGGAGGCACAAGAGATCAGAGAGGGCCATCATTGCTGTGGAATGTAGAGATCCATATCATGATTACGAATGGCTGACTGTCCAGTTTTAATGCACATCTCTCCATTATATAGGCACGGGGAATAGCTTTATTCCAAATTTAAAGAGAAAATGATCTTATCTTGAGTTAGCAACAAAATGTGAGTCTGAAAGCCTTAAAATAAATAAAGGGACACTGTGATGGTTCTGGTTTATTAATCTGATCTGACGGGTGAGCGAGACCTTCATACTGATGTGAAATCAGGTTCGCAGACAGGGCTGCAAGTATTGCAGTCATTGCCATGTAGGGGACCGGAGATAAAGGAGAGATGAAGGGAGACAGAGATTTAAAGAGAGGGAGGGCTGTCGATTTTTATTTTTTTACAGCATTGCTCCCTGGAGATGTGCAATCCGTCATTTCACTGTCATTGTTCTTGCCCCATCCCCAACTTTCTTTATCCTTGTCCCGCCGTGCCTGTTTTCCCGACTACGTTCTTCGTTCCTCCTTTTTGTTAGTGTATGTTTGATCTGCCTCGCGATCGCGGACTGGAAGTAGAACCCACTCACGAGGTGACAGCAGGTAAGTGTTCAGGAATTCCTTTGTGAACTTGTGAAGTATCTGTATCAGCTCCTGCCAGGTTGATGGTTGTTGGCGAGTTGAGTTAATCTCTCAGTGATTAGTTGGGTCATTTTGTTTCCTGCTTTGTTTCTCATTAATAGCTATAACCCTACCTGACCCAGCTGTGTGACAGTGAGGAGCTCCACACCTGAAGCCAAATAAAATCGTATTCACGCTTGACCTAAGGCCCTGTCCTTTACAACGCAAACGATGCATAAGCGACTCCACATTGAGAGTCTTTCCAATAAAAATGCAGTATCTCTTTCTGTTCCACCCCCTCTCCTTTCCTCTCCTCTGCTCTCCGTCTCTCCTTCTCACCCTGTCATTCCCAGTTGCTGAGTTAACCTCGCAGCTCCTGTTACAGACTGATCAATAGAAAGAGAGACAGAGAGGGGGGAAGCCAGGAAGGAGGTTTACATTGTTAGGGTTTTTATTCAGTTTTAGTAGTGATAGTATACAGTGTAGTACTGTCTCAGTACCTTTACCTGTCGACGCTCCCATTCAGTCGTTAGGTGGCCTGTGGATACACTGAATACTGTGTAGAGGTTAATGGTTTGGATAACGAATAAGAAAATGCACGTCTTTGTCTTTATCTTCATTTAACATTTGTGACCAGGATTTGAAGTGTATGTTTGTTTGTTTGTATGTTTTGTGTGTGTGTGTGTGAGTGAAAGAGGGAGCACTGTTTTTGAGCCAAGATGGCTGAGCGCAGTGTTGCAGTTTCCCTCTGATGCCTGTCGCAGTGGTGGAGAGGGCGAGACATGCTGACTGGGCAGCTGGAAAAGTTGATAGGACACTTGTGTCATTCCTTTTTCCCCTCTCTGTCATAGTTCTGTCTTTTGTCTGTCCACAGCTCGTTCACAGCTCTTAGGAATGTCTGTGTGTATGCTTGCTAGACTGTATAGCCTACATTCACCTGAAATAAACTCCTATTATAACCCAGCTCGCCGTTTCATACCTGTCCTCAGTAAATATATTATAGACTCCCACCTAAGAAGACCCAGAAGGGTAGACACATGCATACATGGATATTCTGCAACCAATACTCATGCTTGTGGGATTCCAGTACACAGCCACAAAAGATAGAAGCAGAAAAAGCCACATACAGGTCAAACCATTTATAGGACAGTATTTTTGGAAAGCTGTGGCCTGTATTTTCCTGTATTTTGCCTCAGAAACCTCACTGCAGTTAGACGTACGTGGGGGCGAGTTGGAGAAATACCATTAATGATCTGGTTGCTGCATTATTTGATCATGTTTTCACCTTGGCAAAATGAACGTGTCCTTTTCATGCCAACAAAGCAAGTTCAGTTCAACTGATTGACATATTGACTAGGACAGAAAGAGTGGAGGGAGAGGAGAATTGGTTTTAGGCTGTCCGAGATGATTCTGCAGATATAAGCTGAATGCTGGCATTTCTTTGAGTGGCACTGAGAGGCCAAAGGCTCCGTGATGTAGGTCCTTGTGTGCACAGTCGTGTTCTTTATTTCCTGTACTGCTGTGCACATAGTCATTCAGAGAGAGCAATTTTGGGTTTCATCCATCTTAATTAACTTAGTTTCATTTAGTTTTATTGAACTCATAATTAGCCAAGTGTTTAGTGTGCAGAAGATCTTGGAAGTTGCCTAACGTGTAAACTCATGCAAAGGATTTTTTTGTGGATTCAAGTGAAGTCAGTTTTGAGATTTGAGTTGATGCTTTTGCACTTTCTCTGGGCTCTCACCCACACAGACCCACAAATCCGTGGCAAGTTTAAGTTGAAATGGTCGACCTGATTTAATATTCGATCATTGATAATGTCAACCATTCTTTGGACATGGAGAGGGAGCGAAGCGCCCATGAAAAATATAACCACGATCACATTTCTCCTCTTTCTTTCTCCTCCACTCTCTCCTGCCCTGTCTGTCTCTCTATCTGTCTGTCCATCCATCAGTACATTAGGTTAAAGTCACCCTATTAAACATGCATACATACATACTGATGTTGCAGTGACCACATGAAAATGCTCATTACAACAGAAGAGCAGGTAAACAACGGCCGTGTCTGACCCTATCGGTCTAAACTGCTGTCTGCCTTATATGAGTGTGTGCGTGTGTGTGTGCGCGTGCGTGCAAGTGTGCAAACAAGAGAGGGGAAAAGAAGGAAATGAGGTTGCTGGTTCAAATCCCAGGTGTAATTGCTGTTAGATTCACGAGGAAGGAACTTCACCTGAATTGCCTCTGTAAATATCCAGATATATAAACTGATGATATGGGGGAAAACGTAAGCTGTGTTAGTCAATCTGGATAAGAGCTGCTGCTCAGCAAATGAATAATGTAATCTAATGCAAGGATTTGTAATGGATAATGGGTGACTGTGCAGCTGTGTTTGTGAGAGGGAGTGTGTGCGCGTCTGCCAGCGATTCTGTGTGAATCCTGCATCCGACGCTTTGTGCCCCTCCGTGTGTCCGGCCCTGCATGCGGGCGTCCTCCTCTCTGTGTCCCCGTGTTGCCTGCTGGTCACGGCTGAGAGCGAGGCCATATTGTTGTAATACTTCAAGCTGCCACTGGAGCAGAGGGAGGCAGTGGAGAGTGCCCAGTTTCCTGGCAGATCGCTGTGTAACTGAAATCTTAATGCATCCACTTCTCCATCATTGCATTGCATTTTAACTGGAGCTTGGTTTACAAACAGGAAATGTCTTCACCCCTCTAGAGACGGTGAGGGAATTTTCTGCTCCATTACAGTGAATGGAGGTTTGCCTTGTGCCACCTTGGAATAATACACAGTCACTAATTACTACATTTGTTTACAGATTTCATGCAAGTGTTGTTATAGTTATGTACTGAAGTGTCTTTAAAAGTGTTTAAGGAGAAAAGATGAAAGATGTTTTCATCTCAAGAGCGAGCCCAGTATTAACGCATTGTATTTGTCTCTCTGCCTTTCCTTCCCTCCTCTTCCTTTCATTTCACGCTCCACGGCTGACCCTTGTTTCCAACTTCCTCTGCATCATTTCCCATCAAACCCCATCCCGTTTCCATGTCCCCGCGCCTTTAATCCCTACACGTTTCTCCAACTCCCTCCACCCTCCCGCTTCACCTCTTCCCCTCTCCTCCGCTCCCTTTCCCTCTCTTCCTCTTTGCCTCTCTTTGACCGTCGCCTCTGGCCCCCGCTCTTCACCATCGCATGTACCCCTCTCCCTGCGCCCTTCCCGCCTGGCCCCCTTCCCCCTCCCGCACCCTCCGCTCGCCCCCCGCGCCCCGTCGCCTCTGTTTCCCGCTGCAGCAGCGCCCTCTGAAGCAGTCCCTGACGGGCTCGCTGTGCCGAGAGTCCCACTGGAAGTGCCTCCTGCTGACGCTGCTCATGTACGGCTGCTTCTGCACGCTGGGCTGGTGCGCCCTGTGCCGCGTCCCCGTCTACGTCCCCCACGACCTCGGCGGCACCTACCACTACGGCGACCGGCCCCGCCTCCAGCACGACAGCCCCTGCTCCAGCGGCTACGTCTACATCCCGCTGGCCTTCCTGGCCATGCTCTACGTGGTCTACCTGGTGGAGTGCTGGCACTGCTACTCCAAGACGGCCACGCTGGCGCAGGCCGAGGTGGGCGAGGTGTACGAGCGCGTGCAGCGGCTGCAGCAGGCCACGCCCTGCATCTGGTGGAAGGCCATCAGCTACCACTACGTGCGGCGGACGCGGCAGGTCACCCGCTACCGCAACGGCGACGCCTACACCACCACGCAGGTGTACCACGAGCGGGTCAACACGCACGCCGCCGGCTCCGAGTTCGACTACGCGCGGCACGGCGTCAAGGACGTGTCCAAGGAGCTCCTGGGCCTGCTGGAGCACCGGGCCGTGCGGCTGCGCTTCACCAAGTGCTTCAGCTTCGCCAGCGCCCGCGCCGAGGCCGCCTACCTCACGCAGCGCGCGCGCTTCTTCGGCGACAACGAGGGCCTGGACGACTACATGGAGGCGCGCGAGGGCATGCACCTGAAGAACGTGGACTTCCGCGAGCACATGCTGGCCTTCCCGGACCCCACGCGGCCGCCCTGGTTCTCCCGCCACCGAGTCTTCTGGCTGGCCTCGGCCCTGCTGCTCTCCTGGCCCCTGCGCGTGGTGGCGGAATACCGGACCGCCTACGTCCACTACCACGTGGAGAAGCTGTTCGGCGACGGCGAGGAGGGCCGCGACGGGAACGAGACGGGCAACGAGAGCGGCGGGGGAAGGGGCGGCGGCTCCAGCTACCGCGCCATCTCGCGCGTCAACACGGTGGACATGACGGAGCTGGAGTGGCACATCCGCTGCAACCAGCAGATGGTGCCCAGCTACTCCGAGGCCCTGCTGATGGACATGGACTCCATCGCCAACCCGCCGCCGCCGCCGCCGGCAAACACGGGCAACGCCGCAGCCCTCAACGCCGGCTACTTCCTCCAAAACTGCCCCCGCTGCCGCCGGTCCTCCAGCAGCACCTCGCTCCCCTCGCGGATCCGGGGCAGCGTGGCGCTCGGAGGGGCCAGCACGTTGATAAACGGGACGGTGGCGGGCATCAGGGCCAGCGGCGGGGGGGGCAGGCTGGTGCTGAGCCGCAGCGGGTTCTCCCTCGGGCGCCTCCAGGGCTCGCGCCCCACCTGCCTGTTCCACTCGCGGAGCATGGGCGGGGGCGTCGGGGCGGGGAGGGGGGACGACGGGGGCGGGGGGTTCCTGGGCCTCGGCAGCCGGCAGGATGAGGAGAGCAGGGGCGTGCTGGAGGGAGAGGGGGACGACGACGAGGGAGAGGAAGAGGAGGGAGAGCGGGGGCAGGAGGAGGAGGAGCAGGAAGGCGACGGGGAGGAGGGCCGAGAGGGCGAGAGGGACAGACCGCCGGCCTATCAGGACGCTTTCTTCTTCCCTGTGCTGATTGTGCACGGGGAGGAGAGCTGCCACGGGGGAGTGGGGATATGACACAGAGACAGAAAGACTGAGATAGGGGGAAAGAAAGAGAGGGAAAGAGACAAATGAGAGAGGTGAGGAGAGAGGACGAAAAGGAGGGAAAGGAGGGAAGCAGAAATTGGAATAAAGTCCAAGAGAGTCACGAGGTAAAGCTGAGAAGGTGAGGTGGAGGAGTAATGGAGGAGGGGGCAGGCAAACTGAACAAGACGTGATGCCAGAAGAGTACCTTTTCTCAGTTTCCTTTTCGTCTGTTACGTTTTTTGCAAATGAGAGGAGGGCGAGAAGGACACACTGAAGAAAAGGCCTTTTTCTTTCTCTGTGTGACTACTGTCCAGCTAACTGAAACAGAGCACAAACAGCTCGGAACTGTCTCTGGACTCTTACGCTGTTCAGGAATGTCATTTTATTTTTAGAGAACCTGAAAATAATTAACTCTGCTGCCTTTTGTCTTATTTTGTACAATGAACTGTCAACCATGACAGTGAAATCACTACAAATCAAAGGAACAAGTTTGAATTTAATTGACTTCTTCCACTCTCTCTCTCTCTCTCTCTCTCTCTCTCTGTCTCTCACCCTCTCTTTCTCTCTGAAGCTGCTTGCACTGAACAAACCAGAGGGGAATTCTGATATCACATCAACGAGATTCACTGCTTCCCTATATCGTCGTCACGATCAGCTTTACCCTCAAAACACAAATTGAATATCAATGTTCGCGATCTACCGGGGCCTACGCCCATATTTATGTCTGTGAGATTCCACCGCCTCAAAAGGACAGCAGCAGCAGCAGCGACGTCAGTCCATGTGAACGACATCCATCTTCTCCGAGCTCTGGCTGAAAACTTCAACGAGAGAGCAGATCTGTCTCTCAGCGTCTCGCCTTCAAACCAGGGCTGCTGCCTCAGGCTGTTGGCCGTCGGTCTGAAGTTCCACTGAAAATCGCTGCTTCACTCTTTGCTCCCTGGCCCGGCCCCCTGATATAGCTTTCCAAGAGGTGTAGGGAGTGAGGGAGCACTTTGGAGATCAGCCGGTTTCAGACCCGTAAATCTCCTCATGGGACGAGCAAGATCTCTCTGCTCCACCTTAACCAGTTAAATAGCAATCGCCTTCGACCTAGGGTGTTGGGTTGTAGCCACAATCTTCTTCGTTTCGAAACGACAACTGGATATCGTCGATTACTTGTCTATGTAAACCTGCTGTGCGTGTGTGCGTTTTCAATCTGCTTAGCTCAAAATGAACGAATGAAGTGCCCTACGTCTTCTGGACTGTGGGAGGTAGAGGGGTTACGGTTTGACCCCAGTGGGTCCCGATCTCTCCCCCCTGTCTTTCTTCGCTTCTGTACTGACTGACCAACTGGACCCACCCCCCCTGACAGAACCCTGAAAGAAAGGGTTAGGGCGGTTTGGAGAGAGAGACACTCGACCCAGCCAGGTTTATTTTTTGTTTGTTTCCCTGCTCGCCTGTTTTCCCCCGAAAATTGGAAAAGAAAAGGCGGAAAACTAATTCAGGGGAAGAGGGGGTAAAGCTTGAGAGGAGAGAAGAGGAATGAGGAGCACGAAGGTTCTCCCTGGATATTTTTCTTTAGCTTTAATTTGACTGTCACGTGTTGCATTTTTGGTGAAATAATCACTTTGTCTTTGCACTATTATTTCAGTGTGTTTCTGCATCGTGATCTCGTGTATAACACCGTCTTGCCTCGCGCAGGGGGTTACTCCCTGACTCGGTAACTGGTCCACTGTGCTGTTCAGCGTTGCAGTGTGGAAGCAAGTCGCTGTTCTGAAGTCACTGTTCTGTGCAAGCTGCTGTTCTCTCCTCACACGGTACGTTCTCGTCTACAATTTGGCCCAGGCTGGCGGCACGGGGCTTACTGGCCAATCCGAGTTGAGCGTGCATCGTGCTCCAAGAGAAAACGGACTCGCTTGGCCGCCGCACTAACATTAGTGGAATTCATCTAATGTTTTCTGACACTGTGTTGTTGACGTTTTTTTTTCTTTTGCTCAGAAAATGACAAAATCTTATAAAAGCAGAATTTTATGTCCTTCTTACATTACCATCTCGCAATTGTGCCACGTGGAAATTGTGTTTTTTTCCATATTCTTTAGCCTCTAAGGGTTTTGTTGAAACATTTAAAACAATGTTATAGTACGGACTGTTGTAAAATGGCTTAATGAGTCACTCGTGAGTCGTGAACGAGACACTCTCGCTATGATGCTCACACGCAGGACAGACAGAAGCCTGGTTTCCACTGGCCCGCCTTAGCTGCATGTGGGCCACTCTAGTGCAAGCCAGTGTATTGGGTCTCACCTACTGCTCAAGTGCTGCTGACCCCAGAACCTCATTAAAGTGGAACTTTTGGTAGTTGAACTGATACAACCTATACTTGCCCACCTCCCATATTAAATGAACGAGCACAGTCCTTTCTCCGATGACATGTGCATTTGCCAGCTAGCGTACGATGGAAGAAGGGACCCTGATGCACACGCTGTCTGCACATCCGATGTATAGTTCAAACGCTCCTTTTCCGATTCGATCTATTGACGATGCGAGAGAACTGTGCCACCAAGCGAGGAGAAGCGTGGCATTTGTAAACAGGCCCGCAGACCCCATTCTTAAGACGGTGGTTGGCCTCAGTTCCTAGAACAGTTGAACGAGTGGAAATCTCTGTTCTACGGTGTGCGGCTCTCCAGTATCCCCGCTGCATTTATCAGCTGGATGTGAAACCGATACGGTGTCCGTTACATTTTAAAACGTCTATGATGTGCAGTTATTTGTACTTGGTTTATTTCATTTTTGTAATCACCTTAAGTTCCTCGATCTCACAGCATCAAAATGGCGCATGGCTCCATCCAGGTCATATTTAACCAACCGCTCAGCCAAAATACTATTGAGAGCCATGACCTTGGGTGCCAGTGAATTCTGTCCCAGGTGGTTAAATAGTCAGTTTGATTGTTATTGGCGGAAAGAAAATGAGCTGCGATCTGAAAGCTGTGTTTTGAGTGCTATTAGACAGAAAGCGGAAGATGTCTTATGACATTTGCCATATGAAAACATGTCTTCTTCCATTTGACATGAGCAGTAACAGGATAAGCATACATTAGCCTGACAGCATATAATTATTTGTGTTTACATATACACCAGCTAGGCACATTCAGTCAGGGCAGGGAAAGGTTAAAAGGTCATATGTTTATTTTAATTACTAGTATAACTATTGTTGTTTACACACGTAATGTGTTTTACATATATATCAAACTTTTTTCTTGTTAGTCTATTGCAGGGTTACTGAAATCTGGCCCACGATTCCAAATCCGGTCCTGGTTTTCCCTTCTCTCAGGTAGTTAATTGAACATTTAGTGCAATTGATTGGCCAGAGTGTCTTCACACCTGACTCCCAGGTAAAGGGAGAGTGGAAAATGAACAGTACCCATGATTTGAGTAACCCTGGTCTACTGTGTATGTGTTGGAGTGAATGACTCTTGCTGTGCTGTACATTTTGGAGGTAACCATGGTGACACAATGTCACGGGGCCTCTCAGAACTGTCAAACCCGACGCCACGTGCCTAACATACACCCTGAAACGAAAGAAGGGTTACATCACATTTTCAGAACATGCCTGTCGTTATATTTCTTAAAGGGCATTCTAGGGTAAAAAACAAACAAACAAACATTTGAATTATATTAATTTATTGTGTGAGTGTAACATCACAGTATGAATACTGGCATAGTGTGACATTGTATTTGCTTCTCACTTTTTCAAAAGCTGGTCAAATTTCAATATTGACTCATTTTAGTGCCGAAAATGACCTTCAAATCTGGATGGCACTAAAATGATCCAATCAAGTGGTCATTTCAGGTTCTGCATTTCTGTCATTTTGCCTTTTTGTGTGGAAATACCATTGTTGTAGGGGAATTTTACTCATGTTTAGCCTCTATATTTAAGTTGATTAGGGTGGGGGCGGGGGTCACAGACATGCACACATCTTCTAAACATACTTAGTCACAAACAACACACAAATACTCCCACACAAACTCAATCTGGGCAGAGATCCCAGCAAACACGTGTGCTACGTTCTCATAAACGTGCCGTGACAGTGCTGTAATGTTGATGTGGCATCCCAAAAACATTGTCAGAATGTTACGTGTAAGCAACATGAATGTGCACTGACAGTTAAAAGATTGCGTTTGGAAAGGCAGTGAATGTACATTCCCGGCACAGTAGGACACAGTCGTTGACATTATCAGAGCTTAAAATGACACAAATTTACACCCAATATTGAAACTAGTACATCTGCTATTCCTACTACTACTAATATTACTACGAAAGGATGCTGAGGATGAGGATGATGGCGATGGTGATGAAGATATCAATAAAATCAAACTGCTTGATATAACAGGATTTCACTCTTAATTGTGTGATGTATTTTACTCAATGTTTAATGCCTAATGGTTCAGGTGTGTGACAAGAGTTTGGAGAATTGCCCCTTCACTTTTTAATCAAGCTTATTGCTGGCGGATTGGTCAACCGCTTCATTGGCAGAACTGCAGCTGCAGGGGATTGATATGATCGGTTTTGAGGTCACGATATCGACTCCTTCCCCAGATGGCCAATGTTGCAAAAACTGTGGTGAACAAGTGGAAGTGTGTTTGTGATGTAGGGAACGAGCATCCCCATTTACGTGATCAAGGGGCCTCAAACACACTTAACCAAACTAGAATCAGCATATATATGTACGCATTTGTGTATTTGAGGCATGATATGATACATGAAAATATTTGACCACGTGCAACATGCACTCCACAACCCCATGGCTCCATCTAGTGGTGCGTAGACCGCATGAACAAATAAGGATTCCTTATTGTTTGTTTAATACACTGTTTGTTAAAAGCAAAAGCATCTGCTTAGGAAAAGGAAATGAGTCTTTAGAGATGGGTCTGGAAAAACAAAAGGTAAAATGCATGAATTTGTATGCGCATAGCCTAGATTACCACCCTTGGTCAGTCTCTCTCTCGCCCCCTCCCTCTCCTCCTCTCTCTCTCTCTCTCGCTCCCTCTGTATATGTGTAATCTGGTTTTAGCCATAGGTCTTATTCAGGTCACATGTCTGGCAACCAAAGAGTGAGTTGGAGAGACATATGTACTATTTGTAGACCGATTTGTGTGAAGAGCTCTCTGTCAACCTTCAGAAAGCAAAACTGAGCTACTGATGTGGCGAAGGGACAATACGAACTTCAAGCAGAGAAGATAGAAAGATTGAAGAGGGGACAACTACGTGAAAAAGAAGAATTCCTATATTTTTGGGCACATTTTGAAACGAGTCAGACTTTGGTAAGTAGGCTATATTTCATCCCAGGTTCTGGATGAGTAATATTTAGCAATTTAATTGTGTAATTTTTTATTTATTATTTAAGGGAACTGTTCATATATGTATAGGTATAGGTATATATATATATATATATATATGGATAGATGTATAAATGGCTTATTCAATATTGTATGTTAGCACGCATTGTCACAATTGTCACTTGACTGTTGCTAATGTCCATGAGGTTTATGAAGTGTATAGTATCTGCTCTCAGTATATTGTTAGGGTTCAGCTCTTAGCATGTGAGAGGTGTGGTTTGCTGTCTGTAAGGAGTTGGGTGAGACAGAAAATGAGAGAGACAGAAAGGGCACGAGAGATAAGCTCCAGTAAGCAGCTTGCAGCCGCTTCCAAGCCTGACAGATCAAACCGGCTGCTGCCGACATTAACATTGTTGTAGCCGGCCTACTGTGAGACGTGAGCTGGTCTCGCATAGCTTTGTGTGGTTATTTGTGCTCTCCCAGCTGTGCATTGTACAATGGTGTAATCGACTGAATTGCGGCGTGTTCAGTGTACAGCATTGCACAGCGTTGTTGGGTACACACTCATTTGGTTTGAGTGGTGGTCAGGTTTGCGTGTGACCCGGCACCCCCACTGGCTTTCATCCGGGTTACGGGTTCAGGGCTCCACAATGGAACATCTCAGTCCTGGACTCAGTCCAAAAGACATAGATTGGACTAAATACCCTGCGGTGGTTTGTCCAGGGGTCATGTCCGAACATCAAGCACATGCGGTCCACTAGCATAGAGGATAAAGTTGATTCTGATCATGTTAGCCATCCAAGCGTTTGCTGGTTTTAAGAGTATAGGATGTTCTGCCCCTAACAATTTATGTGAAGTCTCTGCCTATTTGTCAGTACATGCTAATAGAAACCACACTATCAGAATGGACGCCACTATGGTACAAAGATGACTTTTTCATAGACTTTCAGTGAGGAATTTCCCTCGTTTAGCCTCTCTCTCTCTCTCTCTCTCTCTCTATATATATATATATATATTTTTTTAATATATATATTTTTTAAATATATATATTATTGTTTCCAGTTTTTCTCACAATTTAGTGGCCAATTATACCCTCTATTTATTTTCGATTTGCCCTCCTCCACACGAATTTGCTCATCTCTATGAAAGAAAGCTTGTCTATAGAAAGCTAATTCTCCAAGGGCAGCGAACTCCGCTTCCTTCAAGATGGAATTCGCCCACCCATGTTCTGGAGTCACCCTTACATGATTCACTCATGCCGGCTCATTCTGCCCCCTTCCCCTGGGACGGACAGCCAAACACTGCCCCCAATTGGGGCTCTCCACCAGGGCCAGTCTGGTACAGTCGGGTTTAGAACCACAACCGTGATAGGCAACTCACACTTGTAAAGGTCCAGCCAATATGGGTGCGTTAGACCGCTACGCTACCGGAGGCCCCATAGCCTCTATATTTAAGTTGATTAGGGCCGGGGGTCACAGACATGCACACATCTTCTAAACATGCTTAGTCACAAACAACACACAAATTCTCCCACACAAACACAATGGGAGCCTGATAACACTGATATAAATAGAACATAAGAACATAAGAACATAAGAATACATAATGATGAGAACGGGCCATTCAGCCCATCTAGGCTCATCATGTCCTAATCTAAAGAGTATCTAGTACTACATCTAGCCTGGACTTGAATAGCCCAAGCGTTTCTGCCTCTACTACCTGACCTGGCAAGCTGTTCCAGGCATTGACAACTCTCTGTGTAAAGAAAAACTTCCTAATATCTGTGCGGAATTTGCCTTTAACTAATTTCCACCTGTGGCCTCTTGTTCTGCTGACCCCACTTATCTTAAAAAATCTTTGGTATTTTACTTTGTTAATCCCTTTTAGGAATTTAAAAACCTTAAGTTTAAATAGATTGAGTGCCTTAAGTCTATCATCATAACTTTTACCTTTCATACCAGGTATCAGTTTAGTTGCCCTTCTTTGGACTTTTTGAAGAGCTACTATATCTTTCTTGTAGTGCGGTGCCCAGAACTGCACACAGTATTCTAAGTGCGGTCTGACAAAGGCATTATATAACATTAGTATAACCTCCTTTGATTTATACTCAATATATATATTTATACTTTTTGCTATGTATCCCAGCATCCTGTTGGCTTTTTTCACTGCTGGAGCACACTGCTTTGATGCAGATAGGCTTTGATCAACTACAATTCCTAAGTCCTTTTCAAATTGAACACCTACTAACTTTTCTCCTCCCATAAAATACTCCTGTCTAATGTTTTTATTTCCCACATGCATAACTTTACATTTAGCAATATTGAACGTCATCTGCCATGTATCTGCCCATTTTTGGATTTTGTTTAAATCATCTTGGATTACTTTAGTCGATTCCAAACTGTTTGCCAAACCCCCAAGTTTAGTATCATCTGCAAATTTAACTATTTTGCTACTAATGTCCATATCAAGATAATTTATGTAAATAAGGAAGAGCAGAGGTCCCAGCACCGATCCCTGCGGGACACCACTGCCCACAGCACCGAGGTCAGATTCGGCCCCACCTACTGTTACTCTTTGTATTCGTCCTTGCAGCCAATTTTTAACCCACTGTGAAACTACTCCTGCAATTCCTACTGAATTCATTTTAGATAGATAAGGGTTTGGCAGATTTCATAGGGCATTTACTTCCTTGTGATTTTTTGAGTATTCTAAAATTCCCCATTGCTTCTTACCACTTTCCCCAATGCTCCCATCTCTTTGCCAACTTTTTTTCACACTCAAAAACAATTATTCACCATCCATTATTTCTCTGCCATGAAAAACTCATTTCCTCACCCTCACCATACTCACTCGCCCCCACCTGCATCTTATGCACAAATCCTGACACCTCACTCACCCCACTCTCTCCTTCTATCTATCTTGCTCTACTTTTCACTACACTTCCCAATTCCATACCACACTTCCCCCTTTGCCTTCGGCTCCACAAACTGGCCTCTGATCACCCCCGACCCCTCCAGATGATGTCTCAGGACCAGGTGGACTCCGTGGTGTGCAGCGTGGAGTCGCTGCTGGCGGAGGCTGCGCAGATGCAGGCGCAGTGCCGGGAGCAGAGCGAGCAGCTGGCCGCGGCGGCCGCGCAGCTGAGAGAGGAGAGCCAGAGTCTGCGGGAGCAGTGCGAGGCCACGCAGCTGGACATGGCCCGGATGCGCAGGCAGCTGGAGGAGCTGCTCGACACCAAGGCTGCGTTCGAGGCCAGGGAGAGACAGAGCCGCAAACTCAGCAAGCAGCTCTGAGAGAGAGCGAGAGTGAGAAAAGGAGGAAAAGGGAAGAGAAGGGAGAGAGAAGGCGTGAAGGAAGGGGAGAGGGAAAGGGATATTTATAAATATAGACGTGCACGGAGACACATTGAGAGAGCAGGGTGGAAAGTGAAGATCACAGATGCTAGAAAAGGGAATGAGACAGGATAGTCTCTCTCTCACACACACACACACACACACACACACACACACACACACACACACACACACACACACACACACACACACACACACACACACACACACACACACACACACACACACACACACAGAGTGAGAGTTATTTGTTCTCTTCAATGATGTCTGTTTGGATGGCAGACTGTATGTGAGACAACTTTGAACTAACAAAATGCGCATTTGTCTCATTTTTGATTGTCCCTAGAGGAAATCAGCTAAATAAAGATATATGGGACAAACACGTTCTCGTTTTCCCTCCCTCTTTCTCAATTTACAGTTAAATACGAGTAAAAATAGAATTAATAAGATGTAATTCTCTCCTTCCTCCTTCCCCTCTCTCTTCACTTGACTTCTACTTTAACGTAACGGATGTGCACAACTTCCTGCATCCAACAGTCCAACTGCCTGTGAACTGAATAGCTGTATGTACAATAATAAAGACTTTTACAGTCTGTATGCATTCAAAGATCAGATTCCTAACAATCACGGGTATAATGATATTGTTATCATGGTCAGCGTTTTATGGATAGATTAACCATTGTGTTCCTTATGAGGCAATGGCACTGAATCATAACGCATTGCCTTTTACAATGTCAATGATCTTATATTAGTAATATGAACTTTAAATTAAGCTACAATATTAGTTTGGTAAATGAGTTGATATTAAGTTATTTTGGAGTAACCTTTCAATCCAACAGAATGACGCTGTCTGTTTACACTTAAATTGCCTGGAGGTTTTATACATAATGTGTCTGTGAGTTTGTATTCTAGAACAGTAGGTCTGTGTGAACGTGGTGAAATGAAAAACCTCATTTGCTTGGAAACATGCTGGTTAAGACCTTCTGAAGACCACAGGAGAGAAAAATATGACATTGGTCTAAGGTTCAATTTGATTTGTGACTACTAACCCATCCTTTATTTCATTCTGAATGAAAATGTTCTAGAGTGAAAGTAGCTTCAATCATTGTACAGTATTACATTTTAAGTTGGTGGGGGAAAAAAGAGTGGCTTGAACACAGCCAGTATAGTTGGTAGCGGCTTTATTTAGAACCATTCTTTGGGTGACACTGGCATCACACCCGCCTCTTGAAGGTTGATGGTCATATCTACATCCTGCAGTGGAGTTCTGTTCAGACCCTGGAGGGTGGGTCTAGGTGGTCTAGGGGTATAGGTGTATACGCTAACAGCTCATTGGGCAATTGTAAAATGAAACTCTTTTAAAGTATCCAACTTTATGAATTAGGTCCTGCTCAAGCACTAGAATGAAGTCCTGAAACATTCTGCTCTTACAGGGCTGAGGAACACACACCGTTTGATTTGTACCAGCACCTTCCATTTAACAAAGCCATCATCATGGACTCCCGGGTGGCGTAACCGTAAGAGTGTCTGACTGGAAGTTGCCCACTGCAGCCGCAGGTCGAAAACCCGGCTGTGTGCGAGTCTGGCTCTGGCCGGGAGTGCCACCAGGGGGCGTCAATTGGCTGTCCGCCCCTGGGAGGTGGGAGGGAAGCCAGCACGGGCTCGCTGCAGAAAGCTTCTATCTGGATGGAATCACGGTCGGGAATTAGCGAGTTCCGTCTCGGAGGAGGCGGTTCATGGTTCCTGCCATTACCGGTGTCAGAAATGGGTTAGCAGCGAGCTTGTGGGGGGAATAGTTAGAATAAAAGAGGGTATAATTGGTAATCTGAAAATAAATTATTCCATCATCATATCAAGCATATTGACCACACTACAAACCCAAAGCCATACAGAGAATATTGTTTCCAGACAGAGATCTTTATTGGCATATATTTACATCAGAAATGTCCAAAACCCACTTGAAACATTCAAATGTAGCGACAGGGACACGCAGACATGCGCACACGCACAAGCCAACTCAAGCCAATGAAAGAAAACCAGTTCACAGAAGGAACTACAAAAAATTGTCCTACGTTAGTAATTCATTAGGCAATAAGTGATTGACTAAGACAAGTGGTTATTAAACAATAAGGAAATCAATGTTGCATTATTTCACCAGTGCTTTGGTAACAGGCATCACGTGGTGGTAAACGAGGGGCGGGGGATCTAGGGATACGTGAAGGTAGTGAACATGCCGACGCAAAGTGTAAAATGAAGTTTAGTCCACAATAAAATGAACTTTGCAGTTCCACCGTGTAAAAAAGGAATACAGGAGACAGACAATCTTGCGATGGATGTGGAGCAAGGATATGACGAGGAGACAGTGGTGACCACAGTTCCCCATTAATCAAAACAAGAGCTGCTGCTCGATAATAGGTCAGTGTAACCAGCACTCGAGGTCAAGCTTTATAAACAGAAGGGGTAATTGGCCTCATATCCAAAGGGAGAAAAAAGGCTCTAGTTCTTTGGTAGGTGTGCAGCCTCACAGTGTGACAGCACAAAAACGCAACTGAAGTCTCGTAAAAATTGACCTTTCAGCAGATACAAGTAAAAGAAAAAGATAAATGAATGAGAATATTTCCCTGCAATGTCTATAAATGAGGCTTTCCCAGAACACCTGTTGTGTACAGAGTTGAGAATGGAATTTAAATGAACTGAAATGAAACTAAAACAAAAATTGATTGCACACTGACATCATCAAATGACTGGTTTGTAGAGTGCCAGAACTGAACACACCAAAGCACTTGACTCGTTTTATCTTTCAACGGTGCTCTTTGCATATACGAAGATTAGCGCACACACCCCTTCACCCGACAGGTGGCGACATTCTGCAGGAACCTATAAATAAGCCATTCCAGATCACGGTTGGTGATCAATCATGACCTCCGAGATGTTTGGAACCTGAAGGACATGACAGTTGAAGATATAGCAAGCTATGTCTCCAAAAGCCAGTGAGCATGTTTAATTTAGTAACGCGTCTTTAAAAAAAATCAACGACTCAAAAGGTTCCGTTAACAGAAATGCAGAGCTAGACAATCAGGATAAATATACATGCTGGGGCCTAGTCAAAATCTGTTAATATACAGTAATATACCCTGCATTTCTCTTTGACTGTGGTAAGCAACACATTTCTGTTTCACGCTAACTCATATAGATTAAAAAATATATACCCGTGGCTTGTCTCTGTCTGGATCGTTTTTCTGTGATAGAACGGGTAGTGCATTTTAAACACAAGTCACACTCCACAGTGGAGAGTTAAAATCTTAATTATATTAATGTAAACAAAGGGTTTCACATCTCTAAAAAAATCTAAAAAATGTAAGCAAATAAAGGACAAAACTTTTGAGGCACGCTGGAAATGTTGTGTAGTACACGAAAACAGACAGTAGGGGGAAACAGAGGTAAGTAGAGCCCCATTGTGAAGAATAGTTTATTTGCCCTGCAGTTCAAAGGCATCTTCAGGGATTAGAGTAAACCAAGTGTTAATTGACTTTGCTGGAGTTACTCATTGAACTTGAACTCCAAGGTTTTAACTAGTGAGGAGTTCATAAATGTCTTATTCATTTCTGTTCCTCCAAAACAGCCAGCGACCACCAGAACCAAATCGAACCTTTACTGCAGTCAAATTAATGGTTTGAATTCTAGGGAGAAGAAAAAGACACGGTTTTTCTTCTGTTCAACTGTGAATGCTAAATCAGTTTTTTCTTCCTTTATTAAATGTCTTGAGAAGCCTATGTACGGCAATAGTTTATATATTTGCTGTCTATTCAACAACGTATGTAATAAGTACAATAATGAACCACACTAAATGAAAGTCAGGTTTAATTTTTTAAATATATATATATATATAAATAAATATATATATATATAGTTTTCCTTGACACAGTAAAAGTTAAAAAAATGTGAAACAAAATTCTCCCCTTGTGCCAGATAATAGAGGCTTGGTGAGAGTGTAAATCTCGGGCTACAGATTGTCCTCTCGCTTCATTCACAGCTCTTGGACAAGCAGGAGTGCACGTGGTGTTTCACACAATGCTGATCCAGGATCAGCTGTCCAAGCAGGAGTGCATATGGTGCTTCACACAATGCTGACCCAGGATCAGCTGTCCACCCCCAACTCCTAATTTAAGCTCAGCTCTGTTGTAGACACCATGTATCACCACAGCACACAGAGGGCTGCAGGGACTGAAACAGCCAATTGAGTGCACAGTCAAAAATGCATGATTTGCATGTGATAAATGGATGGAGGCCCATTTCACAAAGGAGGCTTTAAAAGAGTAGATCAGGGGAATGCCAATTCCAGCCACAGAGTCCGCTGGGTTTCATTCTACCCCCGACCTTAAATTGTCCAAGTGAAGTCATTTACTCGTAAATTAAGTTACCTCACCTGGGGCTAGTTCAATGTTTTACAACGTTGCTGATGGGAAATGTAGTCCATAGCTTAAGGCTATGGGAAATGTTTACCTTAGCAGCTAAGCAAAATGCTGTGCAATCTACTAATTTGCCTATTCAACTCACTCATGGAGATCCAAGTGTAATTCAGTTGCTAAGGGCTTCAGGATCTCCTCTTAGTCTGAAGCAATCTGGCCAGATATTTCAGATGTACCAACAAATTTTACATCCAACATGGTATTGCCTGCCTATTCCAGAACATTATGGTGTCATCACATTTAAAAGCCATTTAAAAGTGTTATATTGCCTCTTCAATTTAATGTACTGTATTGTATTAAACAGAATATAGTAGTTCACTGCCTCACATGTTAAGTTAATTATAAATAACTAAGATGTAGTTGACAAGACATAATGAAAGTTAGCAAGTTAGCAACTATACCACAATATACCCCGCTGGGCATTTTCAAAATATGACAACTTTACCGATTACATTTTATGCCTCTCTTAACAAATGTAAAAAATGTACAAGCCATTGTTATATGGAGAAACTTGTTTTTACTGATTTATAAAATGTGTGAATTCATGGCACCTCTGTTCCAACGTGTTGACAAAGCTATTTTTGCATGTAAAAACCAGGAGCTGTTAACTCTGTGAAGGCATAGCTCCTCAAACATCCAATCAGAGGAACGCATCATTCACAATGTCTTCTTTCATGGTGAAACTATGAAGACGGAGTTAACCTGTTCAGAAGCAGGTTAGACGAGCTGGGATTAATCACCTCGCTCATTAATTTGCAGAAGCAGAAATGTTTAAAGATCAAGGCTTTCAGCCAGCTTTTGAAGTAGGCTCCAGAACTACGGCCGGGTGGAAAGGTGTAGCTGATACATAGGTTGTGGGTGAGGGAGCACGGGGGCGTGACAGATCACTGGGGCCTGGCGGGGCGTTGGAGGAAGGGCTC
The DNA here is from genome assembly GCA_029706075.1 of Aldrovandia affinis. Taxonomy (NCBI): domain Eukaryota; kingdom Metazoa; phylum Chordata; class Actinopteri; order Notacanthiformes; family Halosauridae; genus Aldrovandia; species Aldrovandia affinis. The sequence goes on from JAINUG010000211.1 coordinate 1,200,060, forward strand.
CGTCTCAGAGGGGCCCCCATCGGTGTCCTCTCTCTCTGCCCTGAACTCTGACCCCTGACGCCTCTGGATAACCACGGTGATTGCGATCAGCAGCCAGAAGAAGAAGTTCACCCACACTGATGTCTGACAGAAGAACATATATATACACATTATAGGATGATAAAAGAGAAGGGATGTCAAGAAAGGAAGGGTTGGAATAAGGAGAAAGAGAGAGGTGGTGGACTAGGGACAGATGAGGGAAAGACAAAGTCATTTATCACAAATAGTACATTAAATAGTAGCAAAACATTTTACATTACACTGCAGTGGAAATGGGGGGGGGCAGGGGATATGGCTCATGTACTGCTCTGTCATAATGTGATATACTTGAGTGTGTGAGTGTGTGTGTGTGTGTGTGTGTGTGTGTGTGTGTGTGTGAGCGTACATCAGAGTTGGGTCAAATCTGTGAATTTGTCTAACTGCATTTTTAGATGTATTTTAAGTATTATGAAATACAAAGCTGAAAAATGTTTTGTTTTTGTATTTCAAGTATTTCAGTAGTTCTCAAAACCCCAAATGCCTTTTTTTAAAAATTTCACATAATTACATCCATACATATAATGCATTACTGTATCAATATTCACGATTTGTTGTTATTCCACACAAGTGTAAAGTATCTGAATGTATTTTCAGATACATCCCTGAAATATTTGGTCTTTGTAAATACCATTTAAATATATACAAATATATTCTTAAATGCGTTCAAATATTTTCTAAACACATTTTTCAAATACATTCCTGTATTCGAATAATTGCTTATAAAAATAATTCAAAAATATTTCTCATACACATTTGATCTCGATCTACATTTTGTTAGGCTTGTTCAGAGTTGTAGCCCTGTGGTCAGTGCAGTTTATTACTCCCACATGGTCTTCCTTTAGGGTATCACTGCAATTATAATTGCATTAATGTTTCTGTACTACACTAATTGTAAATAAATGACTTGTATTTAGTCATTTCTGTACGCACTGATAATAAAATAGAAAGTATTACATTTATTGTTAAAATAGTAAGACACTATGAAATCACAGATTATACTTGCTAATACAATAGTTGGCATCAATTTTCATTTTAACTTCCAGGATCAGCACTGACCTCTGCACTGTGCAGGCTGGTGAAGAATCTCTTCCCCGTGTACGGTGCGGCCCAAGCCTTATTCTGTGCGTCCTCGCACCTGAAACGCAACACAACTATTCTCAGTAGACTTTAATATTTATACAATTTCTAAATTCAACCAAAAGTGTTTAACTAGATGCTTTATGCAGCTGCCTATCCCTGTAGCTGATGAAGATTATGTCTAGATTGTTACTATAATTCTACTTTCCTGAAAGCCAATATCATGTGGAACATTCAAATGCACCCATAGGTGTCCAAAACACATAAAACAGTAATCCCTGTTTTAGGGGAATACCTGGCCAAGGGGTAGCAGAGAGTCACACGTTACAAAAAGATAATCAAAGAACAAAACATAAAAAACACAGTGTCACAACATGGCATGTTTTCACTTCCATAAAGATAAAAATGAGGAGCAGCTGTCAACAATGAAGTTATTGATGAAGGTTTTGAATTCAGAACAGAAAAGAGGAATGTCCATTTGAAGTTGTTTCTGTAGCATATTCCACAACCAGGGTGCATAATAGTTCAAAGCAATCTTTCCCAGTTCAGAGTTAGTACTGGATACCTTAAGGAGTGCTAGAACACAGGTTGTGGTTATTGCTGTTCCAAGACGGAAGGGCAAGCAAAGACGTTATGAAACTAGGCCTAGGATGGCCCTGAAAAGGAACACGCACAAGTGTTTTAATCTATGACTTCTTAGTGAGGAAAGATCTGCCCCTCTCACACAAGAGACGAGCAGCATGTGCAAAAACACAAGGCACCGTGATGAACAATGCCTATTGATTTTTAAATTGTAGACGACACATGCATGTAAATGATATCACAGTATTCAATCACAGGTAAAAAATAAATACTAAATACTAAAATAGTTTGTTGAGATGAGCCCATGCCTGGTTTTCATCAATCCATACACCAAGATACAACTTCATGTTAAAACAGTCGATAGATTTTCCGTTGACTGTAACAACAAAGCAGCAAAGGGAGAGAGAGATGGATCTAAAGGAATGAATCAAATGAGATGATTCAGGGGGTTTCTTCTGGTCCCCCAGTATTGAACATGCAGCCAGCGGCCCCACACCCTCGAGCCCCCAGCCACATTAGTTACAGGTACACATACTCACCGTGCTTTTCTCCTGGCCAGACATTTAATAAGGTTATGTAAAATCACAGTCATGTCTGCACGATGCGGACTGTGGTCCCTCTGCCCCTCACCTGGTTGCGGCTTTTTCGTTGAGTATAGACTGACAAAGACGATTTCTCCCAATATTCAGGACACACCCAGTCACCAGCAGGAAGAACAAGAAGACCCCGCAAACCACCAGAGTCAGGTTCATCCACAGTAGCTCCCTGGGAGACACGGAAGACAGCATCACACAAACTCAAGCGGTGTCACAATTCGTCAAAGCCTGTCAGCCAATCAGCAGATGTACTCAAACCATGTGATGGCTCACACACAAACTCCCCTCCCAAATGTCAATAGCCATTCCACCAGAGTACCACTTCAGCTCCACCTCTCACCTCCTGACATCTTGGTCCACGCAGATGGTGTAGACCCAGTAGAGGGTGAGGGAGAAGCAGTAGACAGCCACGCACAAAGAGATGGCTGACACAAAGTAGCAGAGGGAGGGAGAGCTGGAGGTCACCACATTCAGGGACTGGGCTGTGGTATTGTATTGGACGCTGCCATACAGCATGCACCGCCCAGCAAACTGCCCCTGCAATGCAAACATGGACAACTCAGGACCTTCTCATACTTCAGTTCACTTCAAATCGGTTTGGCTCTGATCAATTCCTTTGAAAAGAAAGCATCATTTTGTTGGGCCTATTCCCCAGGGCTGATGGACTGGCTTCTTTATAAATACTAATTTGGGAATATTTACCTAATCTTCAAGAAGAGACTGCTGAACATCTATATATATGTGAGCAGCCAGGTGATCTAGCCTACATGTCCAGCAGGGTGACATGGGGTGGCAGGTGCCACCATAACATTACCAACATACATTTTAAGTTAGTTTAAGTGTCAAGTAAATCAATATGCCCAATGACCAATATTAAATCTTAAATGTGCATATCAAATCCATTAGATACATTAGCTTAAAAAAATGTTTGTTTTTCTAGCTAGCAACATACACTGAGCGAGTTGCTTGCGTGTAGCTACAGTGAGCCAGCTAACATGGTTGTGCTATAGGGTTCTTAAATAGCTAGCTATCTGTATTGTAGGCCTGTGGATGTGGCTCGCAAGCAATTTGCATCACTGTTTCCTTTTCTTACTATCTGCCATTGTTGCACTGAGAAACACTGAGATGATGTAACTTGACTGGCTGATGGCCACATCCTTGTAATCCCACAGGCTGATTAGATGTTTTATTTTTATTTTACATTTGACATATGACTTATATTAGATATGTAATCAATGGAGAATGAAGAGAAAACAGGACATTCTTCATTAAAAAGACAAGACCAGGCCAAGAGAGCAGTTGTGTGCCTTCTGGAGGATAAGAAGATATATTCTTCTTTGTAATACATGTGAAGATTTTAGATTTAAATAATGGTGTCAACTTAACAGCATACTGCATCATATGTTTACACTTCTCAAGTCAAACAAGTCCTCTAGAGGACAAGAATTACATACACATTTGAATATGTGTTAAATAGCACCATAGTCATGACTCATCTTTTCCCTCTTTCTTTTATTTGGTCTGCTTTCTTTCTCTCGCTGGGTTTTGTCTGTTGATCAGTTTTTCACATCGTATTTTTGATTTTTAGCTTATTTTTGAACGCAGTCTGCTATAGATCTGCCAGCTGTAGCGGAGTCTTTGCCCCTGCTATGCCACCCCATTTGTAAAATCCTACACATGCCACTGCTAGTCTATTTGTTATTCACTTTAAAATATGTTAGCCATAGGGATCTCCTAAATGCCTTTAATCCACCTGCGGTTTCCAACTGATTGTTCAGGCCATAGCAATGCAACCCTTCTTCTGAACTTCTCTAAAATATTAAATCTGCTTCCCTCTGCCAAGAAGCAAAAGCTTGGTCCAAAATGTACATTCAAGCATAATAGTGATCCAAAACTTGATCAGCCTACAACAGGATGCTGACACGAACACAAAATCCCAATCTCAATACCTGAATTCAATAGGAGTTTGGGGGTTGTAGCTCAAGGATCTAAGATAAATTCTGCCAGGAGTGGTCAAGCATCCTGAGAAGTGCGTTAACATCAAAAAAGACAACAGTAATCACCTTCTCATTGTCAAAGGACGATGTGCACAATGCTGTTTTTTTATTAAGAAAAACCATGCATGTTCAAAAGTTTTAGCATTTTTACATTTTAATTATCTAAAAAAAACTGCATGCACACTAACATTTCTACTGTCTAACTTATCGTGTCTTAGTTTATCAATTAGTTGTTTTTTTCTGTAATCTTTTTCTGTTTTACATTCCCCCCATACCAGAACTCTATAATTGAACACAGAGAATATATGTAAAGATGTAATAATATCATAATATAAAACTAACAAGCTAGGAGAAAGATAATTTCCTTTCCTCTGCTACCTACCCCCACCTGCAACCCCATCCCTAAAGCAATCATGCTACAGTATCAATACTTCAGCATCAATCTATAGACATAAGAAAACTTACCAGACAGCCTTCCAGAAAGGTCTATATAAGCACTATTGTTAACTCTCCCGTTATGGGACTAAATGGCGTTCATGTGATTTGATCCTTAATAGTTAATTTACTTGGGTCTGTGAAACACCCGCTCGAAACGCCGTAATCCTTGAACATAGACGTATTCCATATCAGATCACTTGGAAAGTTGGACAGGTGAGGTCAAAATGCTGTAGTCGACTCTCGCAACGTGTAATGGTTTCAACAGAGGGATTCAAAGCCGCCCTATACTAATCGACCACAAAACAGTAACGTTGGTATACGTGCTGAATGTGAAGTACTTGCTTCACGTTGTTGTGCTGGCACATAGACTCTTTTCCTCAATTCGTCCAGCTCATCTGACTCCAATAAACTGGTCAACTGGATACAAGAAGCCACAAAGTCACATGACACAAGAGGGAATCTCAAGGTAAAACACAAACGATGTATTTATTTGGCTTCATTTCGTTTCTCTGGGTCACGCTGTCGCTCTGACTTTTTTACTGCATGATTTAGTTACATTTTGACTATTTTAGTAGCCCCAGTCCCATCTATAGCCGATGTAACCGTGCGCAAACTGTGTCTTTACATAGCGCGCACATTCGTCCAGACAAAACTGGAAGTTCTCTAACAAAAATACAAAACAAAAAACAAGGCAAGAATTTCCGGACATTAGTGTTTGTGATCATATGACACCTCGTGTTAGTTTTACGCAGTACGCAGACAACCTGGCTACCTTGCTGTCCCTGACAAGACACTTTTGAAAGATGATTTGAAAAAGACAAACACAACTCCTGAAGAGTGAAATGATAGGCACAAATACAACTATGTTACATTCTGACACAAGGAGAACCTCGAAAAATGGCGAAACCCCTTATGATTCGGCCATTTGATCTGAAAGTACACAATTAAGGAAATGCTACTCTCACTTCTGTTTCAGAACTTCTCAAATGTATTTCGAATCACTTAGCCTACGCACTAAATCTAATAAGACTGAAAGACAACGGCAGCGGTAGAAAAGGCTTCCGAAGGGACAAGACGGATTGCCAACAAGTCAGCTGTCAATGTAAAAGTTTGTCTAACTCGCTATGCATTTATTTTAAACTGACAGTGATGTCTAGCCTACTAGATAAAACGTTGTGACCATCAAAGAGGATCGACACATGGTATGCAAGACAGCTGCACAGAGCTCATTTTAAAGCTACGTACAGAGGGTAGCAGAGTGCAGAGACGTGTGTTTTTGTCCTTTTACCTGAATTATTGTGACCGAGGCCGCAGTAGTTATTCCGCAGATGAAACAACCCGCATACAGCCCGAGCTCTAGCATTAGCAGCCACGGTAGCGCCATCGTAGCTTTCACTAAACCCAACTCAGGCGCGCTCTCGATCGCCGTCCGTACGGCTCGGCGACGCGCTTTCAACGTGTGGCTTCCTTCATTCAGCAAACTACCGTCCACCAACTGTTTTAGGCACAATTATGAATAATTGTAAACCAAAGAAAATCTCACATTAATTTAATTAGAAATGAAAACGGTGGCGTTTTCGTGCGTGAACGTATAACAAGGCAATACAGTACTCGTTTTATGGTCAGTTCACTCATTTTCAACTGAAAATTAATTTTTATTTTCAAGCAATCCTAAAGGTTGTGATGTCGTGTGAGATGCAAATAGAGTTGCGTTCCAAAAAACTCTTGCAATGCAACCACATGGCTCGTTTTCCATGAAATCTGTGTTGCATAGGGGTATTGGTAGTTCTTTGGAATGCAAACACATTTATCCGGAGTTTCCAGACTCGTGTTTTCTGTCAGGCGGTTTGACTTAACTAGCTGGGTGGGTGAAAGCAACGAGGGTTATATACCTTGGTAGGACGAAACCCCAAGTACATCCAGATTTATACATCAAAATATCCGCCACCGATCTCTGGGTCCTTTCACAATTCTCAGTATTTTTTAATGACACTTTTACTTTTTAAAATAATGTAAATAATGATAGTATCAAAAATAACGAATGACTCATTACAGGCAACATAATTTTAGAAGTAGGTAAATATCGCCATCTGTCGGCAATTTCCGTACCGGCCTTCCACCCCCACCCCCACTCCACCGTTTTCACTCTGACCTGGTTAGGAGCTAGGAGTGCACACCAACGAACTTTTTTCAATGGTTGACTGCAACTACAATTTAACAGTACTGTATAACATAGTGTTGCGACCGGGGGATTCTCGATAAGGCGAAAAGCTATCAGCAGTGCTCTCCCTAACGACGTCGCTGATCGCTACAATAATATATTCACTGTCGACACACCGGAGAAAAAAAACACAAAGTCAGGTGAAGGCTACATCTTACCAAACTGTATTTTGATAGCAGTTTTAAGTACATCAAAATTCACAGAAAAGTTTAACGAGGCACAAAGTTTTAATAGAGAAACATATCTTGACACATATGGGAATAACATTTATATATGGTAAATGTTCCCCAAGAAATGGCAAACAAGTCAAATAAAGTGTTTATCCCTTGTTCTAAATTTAGTATCAGGGATACTTGAATAAAGCATAAGAAGCACATTCATCTGAATAATACCAATATATTAATGTAGTGTAATACTATAGAAATGATGGTCATTGTTTCACGTGCAGGTCTATTGGGAGTAGCGTGATAATGCAGAAGAGCCAAATACTAGTAACAAAAAAAGTTTCAAAACACAAACTACATGGAAACTGCACTGTACCGTACAGTACATAAGAGCTTTTACATTCATTGTTGGGCACCTCCTGGTGTGTGGCATTCCAGCTATTTTTATATAATTCTGTCAAAGAGCAACGTATTCAGAAAGGCCAACGTTAGATGATTTGGGGACTTGGCCCTTGAGATAGCACCTGCAACACAAGCCGCCGTTTTGGCTCTCAGTCCAGAAGAACCACATCATCCCAGCTTTTCGGTTCACCAATGAGTAGTCGCGTTTCTGAACCTCTTCCTTGCTGGCTGGTACCCACAACAGCACTGAAATCTAATCCATGCTCAAAGAATGAGCATTTCCTGTTAAGTCAATGACAACTGGCTGAGCACCAATTGTTGAGATGATCCAGTAAATCCAATGCAGTTTTGTTGTTTAAATGTCACAATAATGTAGTGTGGTAATGCTATGTTATATGCACCTTGGGGTGGGAGAGGAGCTTCTTAAAGCCCTCCTGATCAGCTTGTATTTACTTGATGGTATTTTGCCCCTTATGCTTAAAAGCCCCCCTGACCTGTCCAGGCCTTTAACCTACACATCTCACACATGTGCTTCCAGATTCTTTTCAGTGTCCTGTCACTCAGATTTTGAGTCTGGTGAGCATGCCCTATTCACCGATCCACCAAGAGAATAAATGTTTCACAAGCAAAACAAATGGGGTGCTCAGTGATCTGCTTGTTAGGTGAGAGTATGACTATGTCCTCTACCCTTCAAATATCGTCCAGACAAGCCAGTTAAAAACAAAAGTTCACCCCCTTAAGTATTCACGTATAAATCATGGCCCTTTACGACTTGCTTTAGAATTTTGATTTGTATAGATTGTAGGGTAATAATTGAAAAACAGAAATAAACAGATTTTTAAAATCTAGATTAAAACCTGGGTTTTGCTCGTCTGCACGGGAGGTTTGTGTTTCCCCGCCGCTTTTGTTCTCTGACTTCCCTGTTGTGTGTGTAGAATTAGTGGAATATGGTGCACAGTGCTAGGTGCCATTTTGTGTGCTATTATATTTGTATGTAAATGTTCCACTGTTCTGTGTGATGTGTCTGTGGGCCTTGCACAGTTTGTAAGTGGGGCAGCAGGTTGACCTGTGTATACAATAATATAATATTCATGTATTAGTAGGAGTACATATTCACTTGAATGTCATGAGTTCTTCTATGCAGTGTCTGTATTTGATGTTGCGGTGTGTATACAGCACAGTTGCAGGAATGTTCGATGGGACTGCCAGGTCTTTGGGCTGGGTATAGGCTCTTTGTATTATGCTGCACTGAGTAGACATGTTGTGTGAGTGGCTGTGTGTGTGTGTGTGTGTGTGTGTGTGTGTGTCGGTTTTAGCTATTATCCTGTGCTGTGTGTGTCGGTGGGACAGCCTGGCAGGCGGAAGCTGTCTGGCACAGGGCTGTCCAGCTTGCAGATAATCTTGTATATGGACTTCTTCCAACAGGGGTCAGCGTCACGCCCTGCTTGGATGGCGGTGAAGAACTCCCTCAGAGCCAGTTCAGATATCTCCACAAATCTATCAGGGACCTGGGGAAGGACAAATGGCAGTTCAAGTAGGGAGCAACAAAGAGATACAGTACGGGTGATATGCGTGAGCGCATATATTGGGAAAGTAAATTGTCGACAGATGGGTGCAAAGGCAGACACAAACACATTCACACGCATCACGCACACGCACACACACACACAGATAAACAAATTTGGGTAAAGTGAAAAACACATCGACTAACCCTCACAAAGGAATGCACAGGCTGTTTCAACGGTACCAACGGTTCTCAGTGTTAAAAAAAGCAAACAGAGACATCACTTTAATATTGAAGTATCCACTTATATCCACTTTATCCAAAATATCCACTTTAATATTGAAGTAATAGAGATGCATACCTGATCAAATAATTCCTTGCCTGTTTTAACCAACAAAATATACATAATGTGTATGGTAGATTCAATTTTTTTAACAATAAAAATCATTCCAAACAGCATATAAAAGAGTAAGACGTAATCAATTTAATTTATTGTTACACAATTAATAAACATAAACATGAACGCAGTGGCATTGTAATAGGGTGTGGGTGTGTTCGACGCTCTTGCGTTTTTGCTACAGCACCAGCGCAATCCATAGGCCATTTTCCTGCCATAGCTAAGACTCTGAAAACAAAGGTGAAGTTTCCTTGTTGTTGTTGGGTTTCTCCTAGCAACACTAGCAACACCTTGAATATGTACAAATTATGAATTGGGAGAATGAAAACAAAATTGGAGAAATTTTTATTTCGCCCATTTTTAAATAAAAATAACAACATCAATTTAAATTGTAGAAACACAAAGCTAGTGGACAGCATTATCCAATTATCTCACGTAAAAAGTGTTGTAAAACTGGGACCAAATAGCACTTAACTATATTATAGATTCAAATGATAGCATAGCACCATAGAGGACAACACGTTTTAAAACAGCTGAATGTTTTACTATCAATCCAAAGGCATTTACCCATTATGCAATTACAGAGTAATTACAGGGTAAAACTGCAGCAGGAATGAAGAACAGTGGTTGCAAATTGAAGTTGACCATCAGGGATAGATGGACAGGATAGTTACTAAAATTCACAAAACAACAGGCTCAAAAATCATCACAGAGCTGAATCTACACCAGCTTCACAAAGCTGATATTTATGGTAGGGCTGCCATTTGGAAACCAAAGCCAGTGCGCAACAATGCATAACCTGGTGTAATGAGCACAAAATCTGGACTTCTAATCAGTGGAAGAAAGTAATCTGGTCTGATGAGTCATCCTTTACTATTTTTCTTACATCTGGACAGGTTTATGTTTGGAGAAAACCAAAGTAAGCTTTCAACTCACATTACCTGTTCTTAATGTTAAACATGGTGGTGGATCTGTATGGGTAGTCATCTCTTCGGAGTCATTTGGTCCGATTATTACTCTGCATGGCATGGCCAAGGAATATGAAGCCATTTTAAGCGAGCAGGTGCACCCTATGGTACAAACATTCCGTTTCCTCAAGATGTTCCCATATTCCAAGATGATTCCTCTTACTGCTCAATTGATTTAAGAGTGATTTCATGAACACCAGGATGAAGTCAGAAGTCAAACACCTTCCATGGCCTCACCAATCACCAGATCTAAACATCATTGAACTTTTATGGGAAGTTCTGTAACGTAGAGTGCGGAATAGATTTCCACCGCCTCCATTTCGCAAAGAAATGGTCCAATATCCCACAAGAAACAGTTAAACATTTTCATAACACCATTCCAAGAAGGATTGAAGCTGTTCTGAAAGCGAAGAGTGACCAAACTGTATTAGTTCATAAATATTCATACATTATTTTGTCTAACCCCTGTATATATCAAGCTTAGTTGATGGAAATGGAAAATGCTGTCTCAGGCATCACTCTAGAATAACCCATTCATTCTTGATTGGGTTCTGATATAGTGACTGAAAAGGCCACGCCTTAAGCATTGCATCAGGGTCACACACCTGAAACCACCAGGTGATTACTCGATTTCCAATCCCCCCACTACCATTATGTATATATGTATAAAGGTAGTCCCATAACAGACTGTCACACTCCCACACACACACACGCACGCACGCACACACACACACACACATGCACACACAAGCATACACTCACTGACGCACATGGTAGTCGTTACTCTTGTTGTAGTGCAAGTTGAGGATGCGGTACAGCTCAGAGTCTCGGCGCAGCCGCAGTTCCGCCTCGCCCCCTCCCATGACCCCCTCCCTGACAGCCTGCCGGGCGAAGCGCTCCATCTGGATGTAGAAGAACTCCCGGAAGTTACTGAACCACTTGATGAGCTGGGAGGTGATGCAGCGATTGAACTGGAGGGGAGAACAGAGTTCATGCAATTTCGTGTCAGTTAATGTATGTTTGTTCATATATATATATGTCAGTCAATATATTCTGCTCTAAAAATTCCCTTCCTGCAACAACAATGTACACAGATATGCTGGAGAACACAGTCTGCCCTGCACAGTTATGCCACAGGCTGTGCACTGCTTCGCCCTCAAACTGCACAGTGCATAAAGCTTAATTGCCTGCCTTTGCTCTGCAGGGTGAGGTAGGCGATTAAGGGATTGGAGCCCCCACAAACCATTTAGCTGTCCATGATTTCAGAGGAAGCTCCAAGTCACCCAACACACAGCGAGCGCGGCTGCCACCTGACATGGACACTGGTCGATTGGAAAGAAATGCGCGCATAGCAATTACAAATGTAATGACTATCCTAGAAAACTGTGATACAGTCATGGACTGTATTACTGTATTACCCGACATGTAATTCCTGTCCATTTTGGAATTGCAAGCTCAAGGTCTCACTTGAGCTGTGTTATTATGTATTAGCAGCAACAGTATGCTCATATAGAGAGTTTCCTATATATAGGAAAACTATGTAATAATATTATGTAATATATATTACTAGTTGCTAAAGGAGGGGTGCTTTCCATAAAGATAAGGATTTTGTCATGTTTGGGAAGATGACTAGATGAAATGTTTACAACACAATACCTTGACATCTGGGAAGTAGGTCTTGAGGGTGTTGGAGCTGGGATAGCGTGTGTAGAAGAACATAAGCTTGGCTTTCTTTAAATGGCAGGGAGACAAACCCTCCTGAGAATGCAATCAGTTAAGGGTATGGCTTTTGCAGCTAACAATACATTTTAAAAATGTATACATTTTGGGTCAGTGATAGCATCGTCTAATCCTGAGCTACAGTTGGATCCAGAATTATTGGCATCCTTGATAATAATTTTATACTCAAATCTATGGGAAAACTATATACTTTTATTATAATAGAATTATTCAAAATTGTATTTGATTTGTATTGGGTAATACTATATTTTTCAAAAAACGTAGGCATCAAAATTATGGGCATTCCTAAAGATTATTTTAAATAGAACCAGACAAAGTTAAATCTTAAAGAACTGTATTGTGGCCTTACATCACTTCCTGTTTCACTGGGGTATCAAAATGAGGTAACGCATATGTAAAATCCCTTTGTCATCCATCACCATGGGCAAAGCCAAAGAACTGTCAAATCAAATGAGACAGATGGTTGTTGGCCTACACAAGTCAGGTAATGGGTAAAAATAAAAAATAAATAATAATAGAAATAAACAGTAAAATATACCAGTAACCACTCTTAGGGCAAGAATCAAAAAGTTTCAAACATCTGGAACTGTTGCAAACTTGCCAGGAAAAGTGCATGTTACCCCACGTACAGTGAGAAAGATGGTGTGGGAGGCAAAGAACCTAAGGACCACAGTTCATAGAAGCGCACACTTGAGTTGTGTCTTGGAGGCACAAAGTCTCAAAATCAACCTTAAGACGCAACCTCTATACCAACAGGCTCTTTGGAAGGGTTGCTAGAAGAAAGCTCTTGAGAGCAACCAATAAATTCAAGTATCTGGAGTTTGCCAAATTATGGAATTATGACTGGAACCAGGTGCTATGGTCAGATGAGACCAAATTGGAACTTTTTGGTCATGTACACCACCAGCATGTTTGGTGTCAATAGAGGGATGCATACAAGGAAAAGCATAAACAGGGCAGTCCATAAGCACAAACCTAAGGACCTTCAAACGTTATGCAAGATCTCTCAAAATGTGTTATTATTAAACACTATAGAAATAGGCACAGTGTCGTTATCCTTGCAAGGGGAGACTGCACCAAGTACTAAAAGCAGGGATGCCAATAATTTTGTGAAACCTTTCTTTGTTGGAATTCAAATATTTTTGAAAAAAGGTTACTTTTGGTCGATTATATTGAATCATTAATAAAGTCAAATGTTTTCCACATTACAATATACCTTTTTTTTTTTTTTTTCATTTCATTCTTTTTTTGCTCATTTTCATAAAGGGTGCCAATAATTCTGGACCTGACTGTATATGTGAATCTCCAAAGAGTTACCCCCTGGTCTTTCCATTGACTGTGTACAGAACAAGGCCTTGCAGAAATGCAGAACCTGTTTCCCGCTCTCAATCGCTCTCCCTCTCGCTCTCTGTCTCTGTCTCTCTCTCTCTCTCACACACACACGCACGCACGCATGCACGCACGCGTGCACACACACACACATAATCCCACTGTTCCTTTAAAGATGTGTGTTAAATCACAGTTTCGGTATTCACTGATCACGTTCCTATAATCTCCCCATTTTCTCTCTCCCTCTCCCTCTCCCTCTCTCTCTCTCTCTCTCTCACTGACTTAAAACCTTTCACAGTGTGTGCCTCCTCTCTCATTCCTCTGACCTTTTTCCAACCCCTCTTTAAATCTGTCTGTAGGCCTCTGTGTGTGTCTGCATCTGTCATTGTGGGTTGGTGCGTCTACCTATTTCACCATGTCTCTGTTGCTCCCTGTCTCTGTCTATCTGTACCTCCCAACCTCCGTGTCACCGTGTTTCTCTCCCTCTTCCACCCACCGACCCAGATCAAAGGATATTGATCCCAGGGGGAGGTAGAGGGAGGGGTCCCCTCCATCCGCATATCCACCCGCCAGCCCTCCAGCGACACCCCTCACGCCCCCGTCCCGACCCCTCTCGGACGAGGACGGAGAGGGCTCCAAGGGCCCCAGGAGGGGGAGCGGTGGGAAAGAAGGGGTGTGGGGCCGAAAGTCCAGAAAGGCGTCCGGAGAGAGGCAATCTTTATGAAGGGGCAAGTTAGACAGGGAGCGTGCAAAAAGATGCTGCATGGTGTAGTGGAGGAGAGGGAGGGTGAAGGGCGGGGGGCCTGGGGGATAGGAGGGGAGGAAGGGGTCTTTGGCACGGGGGGGAAGCAGGGCAGGAAGGTGGGAGTGTGGTAGGTGGGGTAAGCCAGGGTTCAGCTGGGGGACCTGGGGGTTTTGATGTGTGCTCTGATTGTGAGTCGTTTTCTTGCCCTGTGGGGTCTTCGCAACTAAGGGCAAAGCCTCCGGTTGCTCCAGAGAGATCACCGCCCCACTTGCCCTGGATTTGCCCTCCCCTTTCTGCCCTGCCCCTTCCACAGGGGTAAGGCTGGCCTCCGAGGGAGGCCTGCTTTGACCATAGAGATGAACAACTTGATCAATGACTCGTGCTACGGCACTCCCCAGCTCTTGTTTAAGAGCCTGGACAAATTTCTGCCCCTCGTTGCCCCCCGCCTCCCATTCCCCCCTAACTGAACCACAGTCCAGCCAAACTCGGCCTCCATCAAGCTCCCCCTCTGGAATGTCCCTGCTGCTGTTGTTATCTTTGTTATAAGGAATATCATGGGCGTGGCATGAGGGAGACTTCTGAGGGCAGCCCCCATCATGATCATTCCCCTCCTCATCCTCTGAAAACACCTCTGCCCCTTCGTCCCTGTCCATCCTTCTATCCTTTCCTCCCCCACTTTCTCCTCTTCCTCCTCCTCTAGCCCCCCTCCTTCGCTCCCCGTACGCCCGCCACACTTTCTCCTGCAGCTCCAGCAGCTTTCCCCTGGTCTCCTGCAGCTTCACCTTCAGCTCCTGCCTCGCACGCCGCCTGCCCTCCCTACTCCCCCGCCTGCCCTGTGTGCCAGCCCTCCTGCCCCCCCTCCCTCGCTCCCCCTCTCCTCTACCCCGCTCCCCTACCCCGCTGACGGCGCTCTCCACCCTCAGCCTCTTCATCCTCATAAGCTCCTGGCACCAGTCTCCCATCTCAGGTCCGTGCCGCCTCTTCCCCTCAGAGAAAAGGTGGTGATGGACACCCGCAGTG
This sequence comes from Aldrovandia affinis, assembly GCA_029706075.1. NCBI lineage: Eukaryota > Metazoa > Chordata > Actinopteri > Notacanthiformes > Halosauridae > Aldrovandia > Aldrovandia affinis. The sequence continues at coordinate 1,215,318 of JAINUG010000211.1, forward strand.
GCCCCACCCCCTTCTTGCCCCTCCCCTTCTTCCTCCCTGTCAGAACTGGACTCTGCAAAGCTGCCGTCAGGGTGGTGAATGTAAGCTCTGGAGTTCTGCGGGCCACTGGAGTGCATGAGGTGCGAGATTAGGGGGTAAGAAGGGGGGCAGCTGCCGGGGTAGCTTGGGGCGGAGAGGGTGGCCCCAGGGGGGCTGCTGTACAGGCGATAGGGGTAGATTTGTGAGGGCTGGTGGCCAAAGTGGTCAGAGGGGGAATCCATTGCCCCCTAGTTTACTCCTCTTCCTCTCAAAGTTTTGTCTTCTGAAATCTGGAGATAGAGAGATCATGGAAAACCACGACTGTGATGGCTGTGACAAAAAAAAGCAACAATAATAGTTCCATTGCACTTTCACCTCCACAACTACTAATTATGACGCTATTAATAATAAATCTATATACACTATAAGTAACACCCACTCCAGTTTTCCTCTGCTTCCACTTCCTGTCCCCTCTCTCTTCTGTTATCAGTCTACAGACAGCTGCACTTATTGTTTATTCAGATTGTTTACTCCCCCCCCCAACATTCACACATCTCTGAAACACATTCAACACATGAACTGAAACAGTGGCACACACAGTAATTGCACCATTAACAGCTGCATTCACTGACAGACAATTAATGCAACACCAAAACACAGGGACAGGTGTATATAACATTATAGAGATCATAATGCAGATAATAGTAATAAAGATGGGACTCTTAAAATGGAGCCTGCTATTGTTTTGTGGTTGTGTGAAAATGATTTGCATATAAACAGAGAGGGAAGCATGTTTAGAAGTACACTCAATGGTTGACTGATGGCAATATTTATTTAATTGTCACTTTGTGAGAGCTCATTCAGAATCATTATTCATTCTGCAACATTGTTCACACATTTGGAATCAGATTATATGTGCCTTTTATATTGGATATGTATCGACAAGCTATAGACAAACAGCAATCATTTAATTATATACATCAACGCAGATCATATCCTACTTCTGCACATACATGCAAGTACCACATACACATAATAAATATGAAAGTTGTTGTTTTATTGTTATAGTATTATATATATATATTATTTTTTTACGCGTAATAGCTACCGCCTATTCTGATGTGGTCAATCCACTAACCTATTGGTTACCCATTCTCTTAGCATCTATTGCTAGCTAATATAAAACATATTCATAGTTATAAGCATACGTTTATTTTGATTTATTTTAAAACAAATGTTCAACAAGCAACTCGCAGACACATGAAAGTTGTAGGAAAATTAATAATCGGGATTTTTAAGACTGAGGATAGCAGATGATGAGACCACTGAAAAATAACGAAAAGGTAAATTAATGTAACGTTTTCTTTCGATGGTATGTGAGCTGCATATAGTTTTGCCAGGCATGCGCGCGAGTGCGCACGAGCGAACAGGTGTGCGCGAGGCAGTGCGTTTTTGGAGTGAGAATTATGCATTAGTTTTATGCAGTCTAATTTCAAATTGTTCATTCTTATTTAACAGCCAAAGCTTTAAAATAAACACACAACGTGTATTTTGCTATTTAGATGCAGACAGAGGAAGAGATAGAGAGAGAGATTGCAACGTAAATTTAGGTTACAATGCGTCTCGAATTGAACATTCTGCATACTGGGTTATCCATCAATCGTTCTGGGTCCAATGTGTAAAGAAAAGCTTTTTCTGGGTGGCTGATAAACAAGCATATGGTGCAATTCCGTTAAAAATGAGCACAGTAATTAATCTGAAAATAGATATCAATCAGATATCAATATCAATTATTCATCGTCATCTTAATAAATATAACGATGCCGATGCATTGTAGCTGTAAGAAAATTTAATCAGAATTGCCAGCCAGTCAGAACTAGTATGTGGAAACATGAAATTAAGACATGTAAAATCGCAAACAGAACAACAAATGTGTCAAAATCTGACTAAAAGTTCATTTTCTGACATTAACTATACTTAACGCAAGCACGGATATCTGATCGCCCCCCCAAAACTCAGGATTTAAAAAGACATTCAGAAACTGACAATACGTGTGTCGCAGATACAGGCAGACTTACAGACCTAAATACAGATAAATATGGAAATAGATTTTAAAAGTATAATCGAAAAACTCACTCAATTCTCAACGTGAATTGACTTCTCTCGGTGACTTTCTACTAATATATTTTTTATTTCTTTGAACGCCCTCGTTCCGTACGATCAGCATCGGCGGACATCAACTCGGAAAACGCTGGCTCAATTTCCTGTTATTGCTATTCCAATCTCTCTATCTGTCATCCTCTCTCTGTCTATCGTGCTCTAATTGCACAGTAGGCGTTTAGGTGCGAGCGCCGCCCCTCCCCCCGTGCTGACCCCTTCCACCCAACGTCACTCAGGACGGGAACTCCCCCATCCCTCCACGTGAGGCGCCACACCAACCAGCCGACTGCCTCCAATCAGGGTTAATTTGGTCCTAAAATCTGCAATATAATTGGTTATCTGTACACCCTAAACCAAGCGGGATATCTACCTCCTGCTGTATTGTTTAGCTTACATCCAGGCCAAATATTTTGTCCATGAACATTCCCTAGAGAAAATATCTCAAACATTTCTTGAGTGACATGATTTGAAATTTGGTTAGCACACATCTGCATGTACCTACATGATTGTGTTTAATTGTAGTAAATCCAGATAGAAATCTAGGTGAAGATTAAAATACAAAATGTATTTTTATAATTGATCATATTGTCAAATCAAACAACACAATATTGTTTATGCAAAGAATTTCATGACATTTGGCATCCACATTTATCTTTATGAAACGTAGAATGTATTTAGACACATTACAAAAGCCATTAAACTCCATTATATAATTCCATATTTTAATACATATTAACACGTATAACCCCCAGTCACACACGTACGTGGCTGACTGAGAATGTACACAATGAATCCAAGCTAAAGAGGAACAACTGTGCATTAGCTTGAAGATGGTAGGGCAGACAGGTGTGGGGCAGAAATATGTGTACACGTGACCTTGTGTAGACACTGTACTCCTTCAACTTCCTCTTTTAGCTTAAAAGGGACCTGGGGCAGTGGATGTAAACCATGACAAAACATGGATGTGCTGTATCTCTTGCCTGACAAAATATACGGCAGACCAGATAAGAACAAGGCATAGCATATTCATTTCGCTTTAAAGAAGATATTTCTGCAAATCCTCTAAAAGGCCATCCAGTCTATTGTCATCATTAAACACCATCAGCTTCAAAAACTACAATTAGGCAAAAAAACAAAAACAATTTTGTAGTCAATATATAACAATAAATGTACCCTTCCACCAAGGAAATTCTCATGCCCAACACATTTTCTCACTCAAAGCTGAGCTCACATCTAAACAGTTCACCCAGACCCCCCCATGGTCACTCTCTCTCTCTTTATGTCTGTGGCTGGCTTGTCTGCATGCTTTCAGTCTCCCCTTTCATGCTCACCCTCCCTCACTCTCTCCCACTTCACTGCAATATGCCCATCTGAAAACAACTGCAATGAACAATGACTGAAAAGGTAACAACGCTGTTGTTATGGAAACAAGGGATATAACAAAAGATCTTTTTTTTTTTTTTAATGAAGGAAAATCGATCAATACAATTTCGGCTCATCAAAACAGAATGAAACAAAAGCAACCTTTGGTACGAATCATTTGAAAATGCCTGCTGCTGTAACAGCAACAGTCAGAATGCTCAAAAACAGATACTGCTGTACCACTTAATGGACCATCTGTACATGTGGCATGGGGGACGACTGCTTGCGTTAGAATTCAATTTGGTATTTGAATGATCACAGCATTGAAAACGTGCAAGACATTGAGTTTTCCGCTATTTCTAATGCAACTGCAGGGGCGAAAGAACGCAATGAACGACGCAGAATTATCTCAACTTAAAGCACACGGTTGTTGAAGACTGCAAAGACGCACAGACAAATGGAGATTATGAAATCATACATGTTGAATAATAAATGTTTACATTCTTTGTTAAGGGTACACTGTGTATGACAACCTCATCTTGGAGGTTTGAATGACTTTTTACGTACCTGCATTTGGCCCCAAATTTATTTATATGATGTCAAAGTGAACAAGAGAGAGAGGGATCAGGGAGAGAGAAATATGAGGGGATCGATGGGCAACAAAAGTGCTTGTCCATTGATTCCCTGTGAGAGAAAAAGAGAGCACTCATGCAGCCCAGGGCAAGGTGACAGAGACCGAGATGGTAATGCAGCAGGAAGAGAAAATGAATGAGAACATATGTGAGAGGAGAGACAGGAACAAAGGTGTGAGGATTCCATGGGAAGACGGGAATGGAAAAGAGGGTGTGTGTGTGTGTGTTTGCAGGCAGTCTGAAACTGAATGTATTTGGGGAACGCAAGTAATGCACATATAGGGGAGTGCAAAAGTGTGTGGATTCCCCTTCGTGTCTGGCAATGTGTGTATGTTAATGTACTATAAAAATATAAGTGTGGCTAACAGTGTATAATAGAGTCAGAGTTGTTAGCAGTACGTATCTGTCGGCGTGTTAGAGAACAGCACGTCTGGCAGTGCACGTGTGCATCTGCTTATTATAAAGTAGCTGAGAGCCCCATTAATAAGGCAAACAGCTTTTCTACACTGTGACCCAATTGGCTCTTACAAAAAATATGGGCCACACACACGCACACACATGGCTGACACAGAGGCACATACAAGTTATATATGCATGTTATATTCACACACTACACACACACACACACGTTATATATGCACGTTATATTCACACACACACAAGGCTGACACAGAAGCACATACAGGTTATATATACATTTATATTCACGCATAGACACACTCTCAGTTTGCAATTATCCTCTCTCCGACTGGAGTGTGTTGATGGCATAATTGTCCTGGACAGTGGAGAGAAAGAGAGAGGGAGGGAGAGGTGCCAGAGAGAGAGAATACGGACATGTGCTGCATGTTAATGCGCTAACACTCTCCACCTCTCCCTTTTTCCACATTTCTGTTTTTCTCGCCCTCGCAGTTCCTGTCCCCTCTCCCTCTCCACTCTCCCAAAATAACAGCCCAGAGACACACGCACAAAGAGAGAAAATAGATTGAGAGACAGAGGGAAAATAGGTGTTTTGTTCTGTAGGGTAGGATAGAGATCATCCATGCTCATCCTTTAATCACCAATTTTTTTATCTCTCTTTCACTCCCACCCTCTCTCTGGTCCAGGAAATGGGCTAGGTGTCTGAGAGGAAATTGCTCCAACTGCCTCTTATTGATAGAGATTTAACCATTGTGGACGACTTGCTCTCAGCTACTCCTCGAGAGAAATAATCTCAACCACAGTGACACCTAGTAGACAGATTTTGCTATTACAACTAGTCTAAGAAAGATTTCCTTCCAAAGAGATGTAATGCTTCTTTACTCAAAAAGAAAACAACTTCAATGAATTGGCATACTAACAAACCATTATTTACATTTAAACATTGACACAAAACACTGTAGGGAGAAAAATAAATTAAGTTGAGAAGGTTGCTGTGTGTTCATTAAGGCTTATCAGATTCAGGTGTTTGCAGTCCATTAAAAAAATGTATGACTTTTATGACATTTTGTATAATTACTGTTTTTTCGTGCTTTGTGCTCGCTAGACTGTGTTTGTGTGTGGGTTTGTGCTTCTGTGTGTTCACTGAGTGGGTGTCTCAATCCCAATGAGTGAAGTGAAAGTTTTAGCGTGGGAGTGCATGCGACTGCTGGAGTGTTTCAGGAGTGGTCCTGGTCCTGAGTGGGAGTGGAAGTTTGCAGGGATAGCAACATCTCAGCATGTTTCAGGTACTGAGCCGTTTTCCTTTTTACGGACTCTCTGCGCTGTGGATCCGGGTCCCCTGAGACACGTGGAGGAAGAAAGAGTGTAAAAAACACTGCAACACACTTCCGTTTTGGTTCCTACATCTTCCCTGCCATTTCCATCGGCGTCATCAGCATCAGATAGCTGGCAGCAGTGTGGCACACTGGACTTGAGAACAGAGGGTCACGCTCAACCTGAAAGTGCTTCATGATATATACAGCGGAGCAAAGGGGTAACGTGTAAAGTTGTAAGGTTAATGTCGGTGACACTAAATAGATGATGGCCTTTGTTAAATAAATAATGCAACGTGAGACAGCACAGTTAAACAAAAAGTGCTCAAAATTGTGCCTGTAATAACTGAAATACGGGCCGTATAGTTACAGTACCCACACCTTCTCCCATTTTCTCTCACCATGAGCTCCTTTGATCAGTATTTCCACAGCAGTCTTGTATATCAGAATGGCTGCGCTGTACTCTCCCTCCTTCTCCTTTTCCATTGCAGCATTCAGTTCATTGGCTGCTTGGGTCAGGTATCCCGCCTCTTCGACAGAACCCACAGTGCTATTGGGATTGACCAATGGGAGTGACAAGAGCTCCGAGTGGTCATGTGATGAGTTGGGCTGGTCTACCAGTAGGGGAAGAGCAGAGGGGAGAGGAACATGATGACATGAAAATCATTTTGACCCTTAGAATTTGAGGATTGTTAAAAAAAAAAAAAAAAAAAGAAAGTTATTGGCATCTTCTGACACATTATATTTAATATATAAGCTATATGTCTTAGCCTTTCTAAAACCTTAAATTACTATATAAATGTTAAATATTTTCAATGGAATTAAAATTAAAAATCAAATGCAAAATGTTGAACAAAATGTATAACTTTATGCATATGACTACTTAAAAACATTTCTACAGATATTCTTTTTTACAAAAACCTGTTTCCTTGATGAAAAAAGCAGATTATGAGTTTGTTAACAGAACAATGTTAAAAAGGACATTTAATGTAATGTAACATGTTTCTCCAAAAATCTCTGAATTTTATGATCGAAATTATGATTAAATTACAGAAAATCTGGGGTTTAAGCTTTGATATAATATTTTGGGGTATTAAACTACAATGAGTGGATTAACATTTGGTAACATGACTGTAACTGTATGACATATGTATGACAACAGTATGACACACATACGATTGATGACAACACACAGAAAGTGGATTATTGATTGAAATGTCATATTGTTCATAATGATGTAGCCAAAATAGGGATATCAAGATGAAAATATATAGGCGAAGCTCTCATAATGGTAATTATATTCTCTACAAAATGAACTTCAGTCAGTGACTTATTTTTATTTTATTTATTTTTTCTAAGTCTGAAAGTGGTTGAATTGGTTGAAGTTGTTGAGGTGTTTCTGACATATTCATATCATGGAAATAAATACTTTTTGCTTTCATTTGACACCAATTTGATATGGCACTATGATTCATCGTGTCCACTTTTGCATGGAATTGTCAAACTGCACCTCCACTATTACCCCACTTTTCAGTGTCCTTGGAAATGTGCATGTACAGTAGAATAGACTAGACTAGAATGATTATTATCACATGCTTGTTCAGAGATGCATATTACAATTGGGAGTGTCAGCTTTTTACTAGCGCGGATAATATTGAAATATTAGCTTGTAAATATTAGTGCTGATAAATGGCTCTGTCAAATCGGAAATAGTCTTATGTCGGCTCTCGAAGCTGTCATTTCCCTTTTTTTTTTTTTGACAAAGAGTACCCCTAACCTTTAATCAAACACCAGTTTGAGCTTTTTTGTTTTTTTATTTGAATTGCCGGTCAATTGTCGTCTCTTGAGTGTGCTCTGATGACAAATTGCACGTTGTACAAAACAAATTATATCCATCGGTGTGTAGTAACCCAGGCTGATATTGTTGCACTCTGTCTCTAATAATTATTTTTCTAGATGTCACTTGGTTGAGACTTCCCATTAAGTACGCCAACTGCTTCACATTTGTTCTAATAAATCCTTGATGGTATACAAGGTCACGTATCTGTGCTGTTTGTCTAATAGTGCCCAAAACTGATGCCTTGAAGATAAGGGTTAAAACACTGGTCACATGCCTCTCAAGTCACATGGTCAGGAAATTCTATGGGCCTTACTCATTGGACAATAATTCAGAAATACAGTCACAAACTAGTACCGAGATGAGGCATATGAAACTTTAAAACCACAATCTTAGACAGAGCCCTACAATTCAAAGGTCTTGATGTACGTAAAGTCTGCAATGTAATGCATTGTGACATGCAAGTAAATAGATAAAACAGTGGTTTGACAGGGCTCTCGATTGGCACATCCAGCTAAAAGCACTAGATCTTGACACAGGGATGAGTCCCAAGGTACATAATGGAATAAGACTGTACCAGTATCGACTTATAGACAGGGTGCATAACTGGACAGTTTTCCTAGGGGGGGAGGGTTTCAGCTTTGTGTCAGCCAATAGCGACAATAGTGCCCTCCGGCACAACAGATGCACTCTATTGTGACTCATGAGTGAAAAGAAGCGGTGGCTACAAATGCTCCGAAAGATGCGCACGCTAGTCCCACGTAATTTAGTGGTAGGTCCAGGAAAAATCGTGTGTGCGCAGTGCCTTCACGAACTCAGGACAACAATTCAGAAATGTACTACACAATATTACCAACATATGAAATTAGCTTCAAATTAGTACAGCTGCAGTAGCTTAATCACTAAATGAAGGCTGCTTGAGCCGCAACGCTTAGGCCAAGTGCATATTTTGCCTTGCCCAGATGTGTTAAAGGCTTTTAACATTTGAACAAAAAGAGTGCCATTTTCTGTTTGCATATTTTGCCCTATTTTAGTGATTGAGCAACTGCAGCTGTACTTATTTGAGGCAAAAGCTGGCTAATTTTCAAGTTGATTCAACCTCACTTTTCAAAGAGCATCTTTTTTTTTTTACCCCAGTATTGACTCCCACAAAACGTTTTCTTATTCATTACCAACATGTGGTTGGTTGCATGTTGTTATGGGAGTGTCATGGTTTTGACAGTGAATAACCATTAAGCAGTGTCGAGGCTAAATCTGACCTTCTTTGGCACAAGGGTCGAAGATGGCAAGATCAGTGTCTGAAAGAGGGGGTGGACCCTCATCTAGAAGTTCCTCCCCAACAGAGTCAAACAGTGAATCAAATTCCTCCTGAGTCTCCGACTTGCCCATGCTAATATCTGTGTGATCTGGGCTGGGTGCTGGAAGAGAAAGAGACAATGGGAGAGCACAGTAAATCACACCTCACAGTAAGAGTCCATAAATGACAGTTAAAGCAGCACTTGAGGGCTTCTGAGTGCAGGGGTCCTACACTATTTTTAAGGTAAAATTCAAGGACTTCAAGAATTTTAGTTGCACACAAATGATGTTATAATGGGCCTCAGTACAAATTTTTCATTTAAACTCCAACCATCACACAGCAACATACTATCAGGGAGACAGCATGCTTCAGAAAACAGAATACTGAGGTAATTAAATTCGCAAGCATTTGGATTGCTGCTGTGCGGGGTATATACCCTAGCTACAGAAACAGGAGTGTTGTGTTTTAAAATCTAGACCAACAGAAAATCCAGCATTTTCAAATTGCCTGTGAACATTTCAAGCGCTTTCATAACATTTACATTTCTAAATTCAAACTCAAGTACTTTCAAGGTTTTCAAGGACCTGTGTGACCCCTTTGAGTGGCAGGCTGGACACTACAGCTGAGATATGACAAGTTAAACCCATTAGCTGACTATGACTGAATCCGCAGTGATAGAACACAGTTGACTTCATTCCACCAGAGGCAGGGTGGGTTTAAATTGGCCAGGGTTCTCTAGCCTACCACTGCACACACAGGCTGCCAGTCAGCTGGTATCAAGAACAAATACGTCTCTCCACTCTCCAGTTCTACTGCAGCACTGTGTGGCTGTAGTGTGAAATATAGTCAATGGCTTGTGGGCAAGTCCATTGGAAGAGTTCAAGTGCTTCAGCTGCAGTGCTCCTTGGAACAGTGGTGATTCAAGATCTGGCAGCAATCATCAGTACCTGAAAATTACAATTGGGAACTTGAAGCTACACTACAGCACTATAGTATGCATGGAAAACACGATGAACTGCGTTATTACTGCTGAAATACTCTTACAATTACTTTTCATAGCATTATGAAGCTCAATAATGCATCACTAATGTCCCCTGCTACCATCAGATGGACAATGACGCTGGTGGCGGCCAGTGGGAAGGTGCGAGTGGTGAAAAGAGATGAGGGGAAACATATTTTTGTGGAACCTACATTACTCTCATATGGTAAAGTGTTCCTAAGAGAAAAAATGTAAGGTAATTTCACATTCGGCAAGTGACTCTGGCCGAGCAAAAAAACGAAATTCTGTCCACTTGATTTTTCCCTGTTACAAGAAAATCATTTCAGAATGCATTATTTTAATGAAAATTCCTAATGCTATTTATTAATACTCACCGACTGAGTAAAAAAAAAAAAAAAAAAAAAAAAGTACAGTAGCACTTTACTGTGGGTCTGCAAAACTCAAGTTCGCCACTTCATCTTTTTATACATTCATTTGACTGATGGTGGCAAAAACACAAGGACCATAAACTTATTAAAATCTTGCCCATAAATGCATGGCCCTTGAAATACAGGCCGTATAGATACAGTACCCACACCTTCTCCGATAAAGTCTATTTTGTGATTCCAGATGTGTACATACGGAATACTTTATCCATAATGAAGACATGTACTGAATACCAAAATGTTTGGGAGTCTCCGTGATTTGCATAGCATACATGGATATGAATGATTTCCTGCATTTCTCTTGGAATAGTAAATGATGTTCACTCATTTACACTATACAACTAAATATGATGATGATGATTATTATTATTAATAATAATATTGTATTGGTAGTATGTGGGAATATTAATATTACATTCCATATTACAGTAATATTTTATTTCAAATGTCAAAATATCATAGGATCATAGTATTATAGTAGTAGTGTAGTGTAGTAGTATTCATACAACATTCAAAGGCCCATTGTGACATCTGTGCTAAATCGGAGTGCGGACGTTTGTGTTACCTGCAGTTGGCTCATCTGTGTCATTGTGTGGTTCTGGTTGGGCCTCCGTTGGTGTTATTTGTGTGGGACTATTCTCCATCTCAGTATAAGCTTCCATCGCAACCTCAGGCTCTCCAAGATCAGCATCCATGTCTGACCCCACTTCTTGAGGCTGGACTGGCTCTTCTGTCCCTTCTTCTTCCTCCGTTTCATATGCTGAAGATCTCTTGGGCAAAGGTATGAGGGGAGGAGGCAGGGAAGTGGAGGAGGAGAGGGGAGTACAGTCTAATGGTCTCTCTACCTCCCCGCCCTGAGAAAGAGAGAGATAAAGAGAGCAATGGAGCGAGCGGAGATGGAAAGGTTGCTATTGTTTGTTACAAGTCTCTTTTTGGTAGTTGTTAAGACTATTGAACAGCTGCAGCATGCAATATTAGGTCGTTCAGTGTCAGTAGTGGTCTGATCTTGCAGGTTTCCTTGGTAACATGACTATGATAACATGGGTTAATTTCTCCTCATGTAGCCCTTGGTGGGAGATGATAATAGATATACATGTATATTTGCATGAGCAACTGTTATCAGTTTATTTGTTTGATTTTAATCATACTTTTCAATGAGGTAAGTTATAATGCTTACGTTTATACAGCTAACACAGTCTGCTCAAGGAAACAGCAGTGCTGTAGAACCAACCGTCAGAATATATGTGGCTCTCTTGGCTGAAAACAACAGTTGTTGTCCCTTCAGTTGAAAAAGGGAGGCAGCTAACACAAATTGGTATGTCAATTTTGCTTAGTTTAAGAGCCCTAACAATGGAGACAACAGTTCCGTTGTGCAGAACTCCATGTTGGGATTCTGCTGCGTAGAACTACTTTCACACTTTAGCTGTGCAATATACTCACCCTGAAGAAGTCCTTCAGCTGGGGACTGTTGTACAGAGCTGGGATGTTGGTGGTGAAGAGCAGCATAGCCTCCGCTGCCTTCCTCCTCTCCTCTATCACTGCTTCATCGAATCGCCCTGACACAGCAGAGAGATGAAGTGGTAGTGAGAAAGGAGAGGCACAGAATTTTGTGTGAGGATGCATCTTACTTTTAAAGACTAAGAAGTGTATTGAAGCAGACAAACTAGGTGCGTTTATTATTAATATCATAGCAGGGCAGCAGTGGGGTGCATTGGTTAAGGAGCTGAGCTTGTAACCCAAAGGCTGCAGGTAGTATACTGACATTTTACTGTTGAACAAGGTATTTGAATTAGTTCAGCAAATAACCAGCTATTTCAATGAATAATATGTCAAATATGTCATGCAAGTCATCCTGGATAATAAAAACCATGCCTACTTTTCATGTTAACAGCACCTGCCATATATTCTCTATACTTGAATCAAGCAGGACTGGTTTAATGTTACATTGCTTTGGTAAGAAGGGAGAAATGGAGCATAGGGTCCTCCACTCTGTGAGGAGAAGCAAGGTGACAGTGCAGATAGAAACAAGTAACACTTTTTAAAAATCAAACTGCAGAACTCACCAAAGAGCTGGGCACGGGGGAAGGGAGGGAACTCTTCCTGCCGTCGGAAGAGGTTCCTGTGAGTGTATGACAGCTCGCCGTGCAGCTTCTTCAGCTCAGAATACCTCCGCCATACCACCACCTGCACAGCCAATCAGCAGCGACACATCACCTCAGCACCACGGCCACAGTGCACTGAGTGCAGGGGCAGAGGAATGCACACAACAGCCAAGACAGTTAATTCAATCATTCTTTCATTCATTCATTCACACAACACGCAAACATACTAACCTCCTTGACATCCTCGGGTGTCTTCTTGGATACAAACTGTGAAGTGAGGAAAACAAATCAAGCAATGTTAACTTTCTACCATTTACGTTACATAAATGTGTTGCATGGTATAGTAATATGTAGTAGAACTAAGTGACTTTATTGCCATCTATATAGTATGTGTGCACACAGAAAAACGGATAGGAAGATGGGGGAGGAGAGATCTTATAAACCTCCTTGGGGGATGTGAGCAGAGTCACGGGGGTCCTGATGCTATCACGAGTTCATCTAACCCCCACAGCATGAAAATGAGTTATAAATGATAACTCTCAATTGTGTGATTTTGCTAGATACTTAACTAGCTAGCTAACTCCTTAGTTGAGCGATTAAGCACTAAGCATCCAGCTCGTCTGTATAGTGTCCCACAGTTCAGTTAGCTAAATAGGTATGTTAGTCGAATTATTTAGAGTAACTATATAGAACGCCTGAATTAGCTATATAATGTATATAGCTATGTAGGCTATATTGGTTTACATTTTAATTACAAACCCCGTATAACCGGCAAGCAGCTCATTTTTACATTATTGTACATTGTAGCTATGCCAGTGATGTCATGTAATATTGACTACACGTGCACCTGAAACAGCCATATTTAATGAACGCTTTGAGGTTTTTCCACAGTTAATGAACTGACCCTTGCTGTGACTCTGTACTCCGTATGTCCTTTTTCGTGGGTTCGTGGATCTGTCACAGAGAAGAACCGATAATACTCTTCTTTAGTTTTCCGAGACATTCGTATCTGCTCGAAGAAGGTCTACCGCTGATCGGAGGTATCTAATCAATCTATTATGCTCTTGATCGCATGATGTTTTGTTTTTTTACACATTGACTTCCTGCTTGGTAATCGCGCATGCGTGAACTACCAAAAGACTCTTTCAGAAGCAAGGGTTCAGGTGAAAATTCAAAGCTCAATTTGTAAAACGGTTTCAGAGCTCCCATGTCACACAACGATTTAGACCAAGATCTACATCGCACGGATAGGCAGAGATTTCAAATAATACCATTTAAAATCTCTGATATCGGCATACTCACTAAAACACTGCTCATTCCGATCCCTATTGAAATACTTCCGAAATAACATTTAAATTACAGGTTTATTATTACCTCATTAATACATTTTGCCGGTTTTACGTTAATAGATGTAACAAATGATAACTACCCTCTGTTATGTGTACAGCAATAATCGTCATTATTATTATTATTATGATTAGTAGTAGTAGTAATAGTAGTAGTATATGATGGGGTTCTGTTAAAGACGCGTTCATTATTCGTTGGGAGAGAATTGGCCAAAGAGGTCGCTGTGTATCTTCGAATATCTTATTTGTCTCGTCCAAGGTCTCTCCTCAGTTTTGGTGATGAATGAACACAACTGTACTGCATTCAAAGGACAATATGTTTAGGAACCTAAGACACAGACGCTGTGTATTTATTGAGGCCCTAGAACAGGCACTTTCCCATGTCCGTCATATACACCTTCATGTAAAATAGCCTACCTAAAGTCAAGTCTATACTAATCTCAGATTATTGCTCTTTATTATTCTACAAAGGTCAGAAAACGTAATTGCTTGCGCAGTCAGCAGAGAAAGTGATACCTTATCATTTCAGAGAGAGAGAGAGAGAGAGAGAGAGAGAGAGAGAGAGAGAGAGAGAGAGAGAGAGAGAGGTATAAGTGTTGTTAATGTATAACCAAAATGCAAGCCAAAGGAATTACATAGTAAGCAGTTTTTTCCCTTAGAGCGAAGAAATGAAAAAGGGTTACATAACTTATCTTTTTAACTTAATTTTTCATCATTTAAGCCCATTATTTACAAAGACAATCTTGGAAATACTATATATTAAAGGATCATGAAAAACACAAGTCAAACACAACCTTCAACTCACGGCCACCAGTCCACTTAACATGTAACTCCAAGTTTGTCTTCTGCATATACACTACCGTTCAAAAGTTTGGGGTCACCTTCCATCTGGACTATGGCTAATCGGGCACTCCTTCATTCTTCAGCAAGATAACGACCCGAAACACACCTTGAAGTTGTGCAAGAACTATCTGGTGAAGGAGGAATGTGAACAACAACTCAAACTAAAGACCTGGCCTGCCCAGTGTCCAGACCTCAATCCCATAGAACTTGTATGGGACAAACTGGAAAGGAAGAGTCAAAGCAAAGCAACCCACAATTTTCTCTGGGAATTGCTGCAGGATAGCTGGGAAAACATGTCGGGTGATTTCCTGCTAAAACTTATTAACCACTGTTTGTGAGGCTATTCTCACACCAAAGGGTGACTATTTTGAGGAATCCAAGATTACATTTTCAATATAATTTTCTTGAACATTTCTTTGATGTTCATTTTGTTCATTGTTACATGTGTTTTTTGTCATTTTAAAGTATTTACAGAAATGTATACGGTGTAAAGCATTGTCAATTATGAGATAAAAATAGTTTCCAGCAGGTGACCCCAAACTTTTGAATGGTAGTGTATATCATAAATTACCCCATTTGTTGTTCACTTGCTGGGGAATTCACAGGGAATACATTGTTGTTTACAGAAATCAAACCAGAGCTTTCCACAACAAATAGACATTGTTCTCTTCATGCAATCTTAGATTCCTTGCTATTTTATTTCACAAGGTATTGCAAAAAAGGTAACTGATTAACATACGTCAGTTTTTCTTTTCAATAGTGTTCCATGAATGAAATTCTGAGAAATATACACCCAACGGTGTCCAATCATGTAAAGGAGTGGTTCTCACGTTTCCTCAGGACCCACAAACCATTCCATGTATTTGATCAATTCCACCACTAGCGCATGTGATTCACCTAATCAATGCTCATTAAGTAGTTAACTAGCCCTTCATTAGTTGAATCTGGCTGGTGGCAGAGTTTATCATACATAGAATGGTTCGGGGTCCCGAGGACAGGCTTGAGAACCACTGATGTAAAGCATTGTCAGCAACCAATGGTGGGCACTAACAAAGTACATTTACTTTACTTATTACTGAACTTAAGTACATTTTTTAAGTATCTGTGCTTACTGAAGTATTTCCATTTTTACTTTTATTTTTACTGTCACTGTCACATTTCAAAGGCAAATGTTAAATGTAGAACTTTTTACTTTTACTGGAGCAATATTTTATCAGGGTATCTATACTTTTACCCAAGTAAAGGCTTTGTGTACTTTGTCCACCATTGTCAGAAATGTACGGTATTCTCCCAAAATAGTTAAAACAGGTCTATTCACCATAGCTGCAACAATATAATGTAAAATCGAAATGCTAGTTAGTTCATTGTTATTGCCCCTCAGTGGTGAAATGAGCTACCAGTATGTACATAAAACAATTGCACTTGTTCTTGCACTAGTCTGTGTGACAATTGACACAGATTTGTCTGTTACTTAATTGATTTTAGAAGTATTGATGGCACTGTAGCGGCACGGTGGTGCAGTGGATAGCACTGTCGCCTCACAGCAAGAAGGTCTCGGGTTCGAATCCAGGCCGGGGGCCTTTCTGTGCGGAGTTTGCATGTTCTCCCCGTGTCCGTGTGGGTTTCCTCCGGGTACTCTGGTTTCCTCCCACAGTCCAAAGACATGCACGTTAGGCTAATTGGAGAGTCTAAATTGCCCGTAGGTATGAGTGTATGAGTGTGTGAGTGAATGGTGTGTGTGCCCTGTGATGGATTGGCGACCTGTCCAGGGTGTATTCCTGCCTCTCGCCCGGAACGCATGCTGGGATAGGCTCCAGCACCCCCCCCCGCGACCCTGACCAGGAATAAGCGGCTTAGACAATGGATGGATGGATGGATGATGGCACTGTTCCTCAAGCCTTGATATATGCACTTACTTGTAAGTCACTCTGAATAAGACTAAATACTTAAATGTGAATGCAAACAAAACAGTCGTTGACTATTTTTGGGAGTGGATTCTTATGGAATAATCTCAAAAATAGTAGATATTTTGTTGTGAGCCAGGTCCTTTAATTGCCATTATCACCAACGCAAGTTGTATACTTTGGATTTCATCAAAGGTTATGTCCCTAAAACTTCTCCCTTTTAATTATAGCTCTGGGGTCTTTGTAAATATCAGGTTCAGGAGGGCTTATAAATAGGGCTGAGCATGTGCTAGGTCGCAAACAAACTTCCTTAGGAACATAGTGCTCTTGGACGGTAGGGTGTGAGGGGTAGCTCATTGCATATATTCCTGCCCAAAATGTATTACACCTGCTAAAGAGGTGAAAACTTTAACTTTAAACAGTGTCTAGGGATTGCCATATATTTTCTACATCAGGATGTACAACTTCCAAATATGCAGGAGGGGAAAGCTACAAATGGAGGGAGGAAAAGTCCACGGGAAGTTGCTCTCTGTATTCTGCCACCTCTGAATCTCTGTTTGCATTTTTACAACTTAGTGCATTCTGTCCATGCCAGTAATGCCATTAGGGACACAACCAACTGGTCAACTAACTACTGTATCAAACTAAATAAGAAACTGCAATACAAATTAGTAAGGAAACGGACTATTCATTAGAATACTTTTCTCTTAAAAAGGATTAAACTTAAATCCCATTTTCCTCCATTGTGTTCTTAATACTGTTTGAAATTCTCTGCACAGAACCACAGAGCCAACATTCTGTGCTCTGTCATGTGGGTAACATTCTCCCATTGTTCTCCTCTGAGACAGCGTGGTGGGGAGAGAGATAAAGAGCAAAGCCCACATCAAACAAACTGCTCTTTGTCCGTTCACTACACTGGTGTTGGGAGAGAGCAAGGGGGAATGTTGTGTTGGAAGTACATTAGTTGTACACTTTTTGTGAAAGTAAGTCAGAGGTTAAAATTTAGGTGTAATGCAAGAGAGATGGAAGAGTTAATATATAAAAGAGGGAGGGAGCAACTGTGTGAGGGAGGGAGATATGTCTTATGTAATGTGATCCCAGCTGGGGTTCAGAGAAGGAGTGGGAATTTTTTTATTGCAGACAGCTCATAAACTCTCTCCTAAGACTCTGTAAAGTAATAAAGAGAGACTTCAATCCTTGAAGCCTTGGTCAAGGCCTTCCCCCTATGATGAGTATTAGTATTACCTGGGACTAATAGGCAAGGCCAATTGTAATTGTTTCAGTGGAATGGTGCTGGCCTTACACAGGAACATTGAAAGGTCTAGACCAGAGCTATTCAACTGGCTGCCTGGGGGCAGAATAGTATTATTTGGATGCATATAAAAATGTCCAGGTCTGCATCTGCACAGTAATAGCATGCCTCACACTAGTCACAGAGTAATAAGAGACAGCTGTGCATTTAAGAAGACATCATCTCTGTTTTCACACATGTATAACACATGTTATTCATACATTGTTTTATTAATTGTATGTGGAAAATGTATGGAAAATGGCCTGTATGCACCATTTTAAGAAAATGCAGGACCCAGGAAGAAGTGATTGAAAAACTCTGGTCTAGAACCCTGCTCAGCCTTAGTACTGGAGTACTGCAGTAAGTAAAAAGCTATTCAGTCCTGCTCCAGAATACTGAGGACTGCAAAGTCAGTGCGTACCATATTCTTCACATTTCTGTTTCACATGAGCACTCATTTATATATTTATTGTCACTTTGTCATTCAGTTTGTATGAAGTGTCCGTGGTAGAGAACACGTTTGGTGTGGTGAGGTGGAGCTCTGAACTTTGGACATGATAATTATGTGTTTCCAGGTAGGAAATTGCCATTCTACTTCATGAGCAAAGTACAGTGCTTCAGTTATTCCTCTACAATATCCATAAGTATAAATGGGACATGAGTGGTCACTGAATGGTTTGATAAGCATGGAGACGATGTACACCATATGCCATGGCCGTCTCAGGCACCAGATGTCAACCAAATTGAACTATTTGGATATTCAAGAGCGGCACCTGAGACAGCATTTTCCACCACCATCAACAAAACACCAAATGATGGAATTCCTCATGGAAGAATGGTGTTGCATCCCTCCAATAGTTACAGACATGTGTAGAATCTATGCCAAGGTGCAGTGAAGCTTTTCTGGCAGCTTATGGTGGCCCAATGCCCGACTAAGACATTTTATGTTGGTGTTTTTTTAATTTTGGCAGTTACCTGTATATTCTACTATGATGTTTTTTTAAAATATAAATTGAGTATTTTTAATGTACTAATGAACAACAGTTACAATCATTGAGGGACAATGATTAGGAAAGGACAAGATAAAAGATGTGCTTAACTACACATTATGAATAAGGTCAACAAGGAAATGCACAGCACCCAACAGACTTTTCAAAGTGTCACAAATGGTCCTTTGCAGCCTCATTGTCAACCTGTCCAAAAATCAAATATCAAGGAAATATAGGATAACAAAACTAATTCAATATTAACAGATGGTGTCATTATTGATTTCTTAGAACAAGTCAAGTTCACCAATACGAGTCATCTCTTGCGTATATTTAATTGAATTTGGGTGTCATCCCCAAGAAGAAGCAGCCCTAGGATACATATGGGCACAACCACATGCAACAAATGGCAAAGCTGTGAAAGAGCATCCATTTCTGTGTTTGTGGTTGTGTACAGCTTACTGGAGAAGGGAACTGGACCTTTAACATGTGTGGAAAGGATCTCCTCATTTGGAGTGTGGTGATATGCAAACTACCACTCTTGAAGGACAGTTTGAAGTTCGACAGAATTCTATGGCATATTTGAACTCCCAAAATAATGTACAGGTGAATGCTTAATGCAGTTTAACATATTATTACAAGTGTGCTATTACGGAGTTAATTGGCAAGGTTATTCATGAATACTTTCCAAATGAGTAGGACTGAACAGCTAATTAACCAACATGAACAAGCCCAGGTTTGATGACCCTAACCTGGATGTGTGAACAGAAAGAAAACATCCTTGAGTGAGGATTGATCTCTTGTGCAAACTATGACTGTTCCTACCATGTATTAATGCACATATTGTAAGTCGCTCTGGATAAGAGCATCTGCTAAATGCTTAAAATGTAAAAATGTAAATGTAGGATTTCTACACGGGAAAACACACAAAACCAAAATGTTAATTCAGCTGTACAAAAGAATGCATATAATGTTGGAATTTTAAAGTATATTGCATCCTGCATTGTAGAATATAATTTGGTCATTTGTAATCTCTGTAATTCATACAGTCTTTAAAAACGACAAACTTCCAACCAACATGGAGGTGATGTTTGTACTTACCAGCTCTTCCCATTATGCTGTGAAATTGGGGTGCACTAAACCCACTATAAACACTAAAAGAGTTCCATGATATGCATAGCATGTTTATATGAATTGGCACAAAGGCATCTACAAAGTGAGAAGATAATTCTACTAATAATGACAGATAATGGTTCTCTCTAGTTCTGTTTTTTTAATGTGTCTGTTGAAACAAGTTCACAGAGCTACATGTGACAAAATGGGAGCCCTCCCTACACCCCCACTGCCCGCTCTAAATAACCCAGTCCCCCCCTACTGAGTTATACAGTAAACAAGTAGTGCTCCACAGATTTTTCCTCTTTCCTTTGGCTATTATTGCTCGCCATCAGGGGGGTTGAGTGAGCCATAGTTCCATTTCCTAGAATGAAAGTTTAAAAGGGGGAGGGGAGGGGAGGTAGAGGGGTGCAGCACAGGCTTGCTACAGCTTAAAAACAACTCCACACATGTGTTCTATAATCAGATGGGGGGAAGGAAGGGAGAGACAGGGAGGCGCAAAGAGACCAGACAAGACTTGCCCTCCATTTTTTTAAATTTAACTCCCCATTTGCCAAAGATACTCATACAGTAGACATAACATAATTTGTTACATTTTATAGAGCGGTACCCAGATGTGTAAACACCCCATACAACTCAGTTACTGGAGGTCCTGCCAAACTTTCCTTGGTTGCATTATCATTTTAGTAAACTGTGCATTTATTGGCAGTGAAGTGTGGTTTGGCTAATCATATTGAATAGATGTTCTCATCATCAAACATTTTTTATGTTCTATTGATGACCCAAGTCTACATAAGAACATGTATACTTTCCTGTTTGTGTGTGTGTGTGTGTATGTATGTATGTGTGTGTGTGTGTGTACAGAATGTGACTTCAATAAGAGTTAGAGTCTTTAGCTCAGCGGACTAAATCACTCTCTTGTCACGTCGAGATCCTCGGTTCAAAACTCGCTGCGGGCAGAACCAATTACATGTGAATACACCTGTTTCTCTAGTATCCATAATTTGAATTCACATTGTTTATTGTAAATCATAGCTTCAAGTGAACCATCTGTACTCAATGTGCTCTGGATGTTTACGTGAAATTGGAGACCCTTCACTTCCTCGCAGCTGATAAGACAAATCCCACGTCATGTTATACAGGCAATACCGTACCGTATTTCACAGACGTTATTTAACCTCCAGTTTACAAACAGATTTATTTCCTCGCTCCCTCATTCCCTCCCTCACTCTGTCTGTCTCTTCCTCTCTGGAATCAGGTTACATGTTACCCAAAGGGTGCCAATGTTTTTCAGCAGAGTTCAAAACAATGAGAAAGAGCAAAAGAGCTCCATTGCTTCTATAATGACTGGTTTCTAATATAATTATTCCTGAGAGTGATTTGTAACAACAGCATATTCATTTGATGGGCCAAGTCAAATTTAGCTTTATGCTAAACAGTTTTATATGGATGATATTTATTGCCATTTATATAAACAGGAAGAAATACCATGAAGGTGAATTGCTATTGGACACTCAGACCTTATCTACATATAGCAAAATATCAAGGTTTACTATATTTTACTCTTACCTGTATAGATACAAAACTGGTTTGTTGGTGTTATTTATTTGTATTTTTGTGCCATGGTGTCATTTATTACTTATAAACAAGCCAATGTTCAAATAATTGTGGTCATGCACTGTAGATAGTTCTCAGACACTGATCCAGGATCAGCTAACCCACACATAACTATACCCCCCCCCAATAAAATGTAAAATTGCTAAACAAAAAACACTTAAACTGACGAGTCTGTAATTGGAGGGTACTATACCTTGGTAATAAAAATGGTGTCAGACAATTTATAAAAAGTGCTGTACAGTGAGGAACATAATGGCAAAAAATGAATAAAAAGGTGAAGTAAAAATGACATTTAAAATACACATACATTAGAATGTGGTTGTACCCTTTCACGACTTGGTCTTGGAGATGTAATAATATACAAGATGAAATGACAATTCTATGCCAAAGGTCATTCCATCCATTCAGGCGTTTGTTTCAGTCAGCGACCTCAAAAACACAAGGCCTTATATCTTTCTATCAAGATGCATGGCATTAGTAGCTGAATCAGCTACATTGTGCTTGACCTTTCAGTACTTACGTGTTGGTGTTGTATAACTGTATTACAGTCTATCTCTTTATTATTGTCTCGTTATTAACGTAACTTTTCCAGTGAGTACTTAATAGAGTTATGTAGCTTTCACTTTTGTAACTTTAAAAAAATAACGTTTTCAGAAACTCTACAACCCTTATTTAACCGGCCCCATCGTTCTATCGATGTTTTTCTCACCCCCGTCCCAGGCGGAGAGAACATAGAGATCTAATACCTTTAGCTTGTTTGTGACATTCCTGCCAATTCATGTGAAGAGGGTTGAAAGAAGGGGGGCTTTCGAAAGGACTTAAGGTGGATCATTATATTCTCAATTAAACCCTAACGTGGACATGTGGAAAATATATTTAATACAAAAGACATTTAGTGAGGAAACAATCAATCATCTTTTCCAAAATATTCATTTCCATTCCACGTTAAATCTTCCACAATGGGCTAGTCTGGGTAGCTCCACCTTAACGAGGCAAGCGGCTGAGTCGGATAAACCGGGTTTATAAAGGAACTGAAGTGCCTGGCCGTAGAAGATATACGCTTAAGTTAACAGCTGCCAGTATCTAGCAGGAACTACAGCAAGGCTGAAACAACTAACAAAGTACCTTACAACTTCGACCAGACACAAGTTTGACTAAATCACAGGTGATTGAAATTGACTGTTGGGAGTTTGAAAAATGCATACTGCTAGCTTACCTGGTTTATTAATGCGTCGTTTATTAATTGAACCTTTAATTTGGTCATTTAGCCAACGCAAAAAGCACGTACACATTGCTATCTAGCTAATACTACTCCGTTGATATTTAGTGATGCTATTACACGTTGTTACGAGTGATGCTGTCTGTAATGTGACAGTTATTAACTAGCTAGTTTTAGCAAGCTCTCTTTTTTTTGTTGGCTAGTTGGTTCGCAAATGTACACTGGCTAAACTGTTTGGGGTTTCTAGCAAGTAGATCGTTGGCGATCGGTGTTATCCTTTGTAGCTAACAGTTAACGTTACACGTGGCAGCAATCATCTAACGCTAACCAAACCAGGGCAGTTAACCGTGCTACCTATATTTACACAGAACAGTGGCACTGACATTGGCTATATTAATCCCTGTGGGAGCTGATTTAATCCTCAAGAGAATTTTAGATGTTGTGCTCCTGACAAAGCTCGCTAGCTAGCGACAACTTTCTAAAAGTTTGTTGTTAACCAAATAACATTGGCGAGCTACAGTTGGCTAGGTGGTTCAGCAGCCTGTAATATTGCATACCTCTTTTAAACATAACGTTATATTATCTTTATTTTTCAAGGCAAGTTCGCAATTAAGAAATAACGATGAGTAAAGACAGCGAAGCGGACATGAAGGACGTGGAGTTGAACGAGCTGGACTTGGAGAAGCAACCCATGACTGGCGCAGAGGTTGGAGGGACACCACCGGGAACCGAGAAAAACGGCTGCGTCAAAGTAAAGGTCCCGGAGGAGGCTGCTGTTAAATTCACCGGTCTTTCCAAAGAGGAACTAATGAAAGTTGCTGGGACTCCAGGGTGAGTATTCGACTTTCATTAGTCTTAAGGACCTCTGCGCAGGGATGATGAATGAATGAATGAATGAAATTAATGTCTACGGATACATCATGTGACCTAACAAAAATAACAGGACAGTAGAGAACACCAGCTAACTTGAGTTTACTAAACGCAAACCACAAAAAAGTGGCTTTTCTCTTACGTTCCGCACATCTCCCTATTAGGTGGGTCCGCACGCGTTGGGTCCTACTGGTGCTGTTCTGGCTCGGCTGGCTTGGGATGCTGGCTGGAGCCATTGCCATTATTATCCAGGCCCCGCGGTGCAAGCCTATTCCCAAAATGGAGTGGTGGAACGAGGGACCCCTTTACCAGATCTGGGATGTGGATGCATATGTTGAAGCCGATGGCCTGAAAGGTAACGCGAAAGAAGGACGATGGACCGTAAGAACAGATGTGGTGTGCAGTTGGAAAGGGAGATGAGGGAGTGGGCATATGTTTTGAATCAAAAGGGTGGAAACACAGTTGGGGAGGAAAAATCTAGGTCATGGAGCTGGTTGCTGTTGTCAAGGAGAGGTCAAATTCAGCATATATTCACATGCTTCCCCTGAGATCACCAAACTGACAAACAAGCACAGCCTGGTTCTCTCTCCTGTTAAGTTCCCAACCTCATATATTTTCTGTTTTGGGGACTTTCCTGACAAAATGCGCTTTTAATTTCTTGCACTTTTCAGTGGAAAGTGTGTGAGATTGGGATTAGGCGCTCTACCCTAAAACCCTATAAACTGAAGCCACAGATGTGGAGTCTTGGCATTGGAATTCCATGCTGTATCACACTAACAGATTTTCAGACCTTGAAACTATGGTGCAGAAGTTTGAGGCAAAAAATTATTTATTGTCCTCTCTCTCTCTCTCTCTGTCAATCAGGATTGGAGGAGAAATTGGACAGCCTGGGTCAGCTGAAGGTGAAGGGACTCGTGTTGGGTCCTTTTCACACTGTCCAAGCAGATCAGCCAGATACACTGGACCTCAAAACAATGACCCCCGAGATTGGAACGGAGAAAGAGTTTGAGAGCTTCATGGAAAGGGCTCACAAGAAAGGTGAGCGTTTTGTTTGACATATCCTCTTTGGCTCATCTTTGCTAGCTATATTATGTTTATTTTCTGTTACCATGCCGTATTTTGTATTTTCTGCTGTGCAGTTCTTTATCCTTTCATTTCATTCTTTAGCTATGGCTTGTATTAGCTCAGCATTGAATAATGCTGCGTCTCCTCTCCCTCCTGTTTGCAGGTATCTCGGTGGTATTGGATTTGACCCCAAACTACGGTGGAAACAAGCCCTGGTTTAATGACGCGGATGTTGCCAGAACTGCTGAGAAGCTCAAGGTACGAGTCGATGGGAAGGACGTCCGAGCGGACGGCTGATGTATCGAAATGTGAAAAATTTGTATTTTTTTCTTCTTCATTTTAAACTCAATGCTAGGGGCATTCCTGGCAGTTTTCTGGAGCATTAAAATGATGGATACGTGTAAAGGCTTCCTACTCCCTCCCGCTCCACAGGTTGCCATACCATATTGGATCAAGATGGGAGTGGATGGGGTCCAGGTGGCTGGGCTCGATCATGTTGTCGACAGGGCTTCTACTGAGTGGACCAGCGTGAGGGACATTGTGCAGGCTAACAGAACGGAAGGGGGAAAGAATAGGTCATTTTTCCTTCATATTCCTTCATATTCCTTGGCTATTTGTATAATGTTGAATAATGTTGCCACTATGAGAACACTCTTTAAGAGACAGACTTTCCCCAAGTTACATCAGGCACTGGTAAACCATTGGTGGTGGTGAGAGCCACCCTGTGGTAAATGGGCAGTACTACATTTCACCTGAACCATTTCAAAGAATGTCATGCTGTGTGTGTATGTATATGCTGTGTGTACAGTATCCACTTTACCACCCACTTTATGCGTTCTTTTTAAAACAAACTCTTCAATTAGTTTGTGGTAAATTAACCCAGTTAAAGTGACTACTTCCTCCAATATCCTTTGTTTGCAATGCTATGTGATCATAATCAGGGTCCACCTACATTTATGAATTTGATATTTCTGGCCTTGGGCTTCTCAGAAGAGGCATTTTGTGTTTTATAAAAACCTCTTCCCCCTCGTTGTGCTTGTGCAGGGCTCTGATTGGAGTGACAGAGAAGACCTCTGCCATAGAAGTGGCTGCCCTCTTGGAGGACTCTGGAGTGGACCTACTGCTCTCCGGGGTTCTGAAGTCTGGGCAGGCTGGCACCGTGCGGGCCCAGGCTATCCAGCAGTTGTACTCTTCACAGAACCAAACCGGCCTGGGCTGGAGCATGGGAAGCAGGACTGAGGGCCATCTGGCCATGCTCGTCGGGTCCAAACTGGTCCGGCTTTACCAGCTGCTTCTATTCACTCTGCCAGGCACGCCGGTCTTCAACTACGGGGATGAGATTGGCCTGGAGGGACAGGTGAGAGAGAGAGGGAGAGAGAGAGAGCGAGAGAGAGGGGTGGGGTGGGGTAAGGAGTTCAAGCGAGAGTGCAGAACATTCACTCTTAGTAGGGGCGTGGAAACCAGCCTCGCAGCCTACTCACCCGTTTAGCGCGTGATCGCATAATGAACAATGATCTGAGACCAGGGAGCGGTCTGGAGCGCAGCCAAGGCCTGTCAAGGGGGGAGGCCGTTTGCGTTTACAGCAGGAGTTGTGATTGGACCAAGTTTTTGAGCCACTGACAGCGCCTGGTAGCTGTGCACGTTTAAGTCCAGAGTCGCATTTGTTCATGAGTAGGGCAATTCTGTCAGTAGTGTGTCACCCCCTGTGGTAAGCGACTAAATATGTGATCGGTTTGTCCCTCTCAAACAGGGTGAACAGTTACCTAAGATGCTGTGGGACTGGCAGGTGCCTGTAGAAGAGAAGAACGAGACTGTAAGGGTAAAGGCTCCCATTTATTTTGTCATCTTTGAAATACAAATGTCAAAGGTTTTCACATGGTAGCTCCCCCTCCTTTTCTTTTTTTTCCCCCTTGGAATGCCCAGTGTGACATAATTTGAACGCTCGTGGGTTAATGCCTGTGCCCCGACCCTTGCTCTTTCCCACAGAATGAAAGAGAGCAGAGGCTGTCTTACCGCTCTTTCTTCAGGTCCCTGAGTGACCTACGGGGGAAGGAACGCTCCCTCCTGCACGGGGACTTCCTGTCGCTCTACAACGGCACTTCCTCCCTGGCCTTCCTGCGCCAGTGGGATCAGAGCGAACGTTATATAGCCGCCTTGAACTGGGGGAATGTGGCCACCACACTCCGCCTGTCTCATCCTGACCTGCCAGCCGAAGCCACCGTGCAGCTCAGCACAGATCCGGACAAACACGCCCCGGAAAGTTCTGTGAGCCTGGGCCAGCTGGAGCTGGAAGGCCAGCAGGCTGTGCTACTGAGGTTCCCCTTCACTGCCTAGTCAGTGGACAGAACAGCATGTAGGCACTGACAAAATTGGATGTTTTTTGTTTTTCAGCTGAGCTGATTAGAATTTGCCACATTTTCTAATTTTGGGGGGGAAAAGTATCCTCAGTATCCCGAAAATACTGAATTTCTTGAGATTTTAAAGTGAAGATTTTTAGGACTAAGGCATTTTCTCCCTCACCTTCACCACCCTGCCCCCCACCGTTTAAGACATTCCAGACAAAGTATATAGTAAAGAGAAGATTATGCTACTACTGATAACTTCCTAATGTGGCATTTTATAGTTTGAGCAAAGTTAACTTGTAACTGTAGTGGAAGATTTTCTTTTGAGCTCCATATGAGTAGAACTTATGTTACAAAAAATGTTTAGATTCTAAATAAACTAATTGAATTACAGTGAGCCATCTGCTGAACCTTTTTATTGATAAACTATGCCGTGAAGTGCTTTGCAACAGTAATGGCGTTTTGTACAGAAAAGTCCCCTTTTCTGGTAAAGGAAGTAATGATTTTTTTCAACATGAATACTTGGTTTTCCTAACCAATGATATGAAAACAAAAAGTTCAGAAAAGCTCAAATAAAATGTCTGAAAATTGATTGTCTGGGGTTGTATCTGTGTTTTCCTCATGCATTTCAAGGATATACGTTTTTTTTGCCTTATCATACACTCCTCTCCCTTGGTCCTTGCCTGCAAACACACCTGAGCCTCTTACTTGTCCGATGTTGTGCATCTGTCAGTGATCCTCATTTAGGCTAATGAATAATTAATTTCATGGCTCATTTGGCAGGCTATTTGAGCACTTATTAAACATTCATCTGCTGAAATTGAAAGCCAGGCCGACTGCCATAGACGGATGGAGTAGGGGGGTAGTGTTTACAGACTTTACACCCAGAAAAGTAGCTGGTAGATCAGCATATTTCAAAGAAGGTTGTATGTCTTGTTTTTGTAGAAGGTTCCCATGTTCTATGTTTTAAGAGCAGAACAACTAAAACCACATAAAAACATGCAATATGTTTATGATTCACCAGCTGTTGTCCCCCCCACCAGCTGAACTTTTGACCAAATCCCCCACCATTTGCATAAACATTGTGAAGACCACTTTCGCTATTGGTTTGTTGCTGGAAGATTATTTTTGTTTTAAAAAATGGATGCCAATATAAATACAGGAATTAACCTAAATGACTTGTTAAACCCATGCACAGCTGTCGTTCTCTATATATATCCCTGTCCTTTCTCTATAAATCTGAAAAACCCGATGAATGAGGTTAACACCAAGACACTTTTCCAACATGAGATCTCTTCACCTAAAGCCTTCACGTGGGGGCTGGAGTGAATTTGTGGCAACATGCACCAGCAATGCAGGGTCTGCATCCATTTATTATTACCAGACAGACAAATGCTAGTTAGTGACACTATTTCATATTAAAAAGGGACAAACTCCTGAATGAGTCACGAACAGGACAGTAACAGGAGAATCGAGTACACAACTGATACATTTCACGGTAGGGGAAAAGTAACTGCCTGAACACCAAAGCAGTTTGTTTATACAGCCAACTGCACCACTGTGGTACAAGACGGCCATGGGGATTGAATTTGAGAATAATATAGTTCCTCAATCAACAATGTATTTAAGTGTCCCTCCCTTAAAAAAAGAAAATAAAAAATTCGATCCCGCTCCATCGAGGACTCCCTGACGCATTGCAGATGGCCGAAGACCAATCAAGTGATACTTCCTGGGTCATCCAGCGCAATCCGTCGTACGGTGTCGCCATATATAAGGTCCATCATACAGTTCTATTTTAACGAGAGCGGAACGTTTAACTTATAAATGATTACAATACATATTTAACCACAAAATAAAGAACAGAGCGTAACTACATTGCTCCATTTAATTAAAAAAAAAGCTTGCTAGCTGAACTTGAGGTAACTTCTTAGCATGATATAGCTGTTATCCGATCAACTAACCAACATTGTACAAGCTGCAGGAGTGCAACGCTGCAACGTTTAAGATCAATCTCGTTCCGTAAATAGCTCGGTAGTTGTGCTACATCGGACCGCACTATTTATTGTATTTTTTTTATTTTCCCGTTTCGCGTAGGCAGACCATAGCGACCGCGAGGTTGTTAGGGAGTGCGACGTTCCGCTTCAAGCCGAAGAGCGCAGGCGGAGTGTTACACAAGCACGGGCAAGCGACATCAGCAAGAGGCGCGGAGTGGCTCAACAACGATACAAATTTGTTTGATTGATACCGAAATCTCTCATCTAAAATGGTAAGTAGAGTGTGGTTATAACTGTATTTTTCCTAAACGCATAATCTTTAAAGGTGATTAGCTGCAGATTGGCTAACATTTAGTTAACGTACGCTACTAGCTAGCTGGTATGTGGACAATTATTCTGGCTAGCTAGTTAGCATTATCTTGAAATACCGGCTAGCCTAACGTTGACGTTAGCTAAATGATACCCCAACCGTAACGTAGCTAGGCAGCTAACGTTAGCTGGATGTTAGTTGAGGGCAAACCACAGTTATTGAAAATAATGACTGTTGCAACAATGTATATTGTCTACGTTGGTAGCCAGCGACGATTGCCATTTTATGTTTTTCCTTAGTTCGTTAGTATGAAGTTTACTGGAAGTGTTAAACGCATTGGCAAGCTATTAACTTCGCTAACATTGAAAGCTAGCTAACACCGCAGACGGCCTATACAATGTAAAATGGCTCACTGGTATTAGTAACTTGTTAGCTAACGTTCGCCTGTTAGTAGTGGCCAATTTTCTCACGAATGGTCTGAAGTTCTGTTCCTATAACGTATACGCTTAGTTTAGCGAGCTAGCTAATATGTTAATTGTGAATTTAGGTGGCTAGTTCGCACTAGCTAGCAGCAGCAATATTGGCGCGGGATCTAGCTTTAGCTTTTATTGCCATGTTTTTGTGCTAGCGACATACTCGTTAGTCAGCAGTATAGTTGACAAAATAGCATACCGTGTTCTATAACAAAGTGGTAGTGTAACTTAATATCGACCAGAGTATGGGATACCAAACGTAGCTAGTTGGTTAGCGATGTGTTAAATCGATTGATTGTGACAGGTCTATAACGTTAGCTAACTTAGTTTGCCTCTTTCTATAAATTGGTTCTAGCCATCGTGATCACGTGTTTCTGGTTAATAGTCTGATCCAAAATTGTGTTAACGAGAGTGATGTTATTCATTTACAAAAACAACCAACAAAGCTTAGTCGAGCTTTTTATATGGTGATAGAATTTGGTTGGACATTTGACCTCGAAGGCCTGTTGCAGATCGTTCAGGTTACATTTGTTTATGTATCAGACATTTTCCCAAGTGTTAGAGGTGTACAGTGATCGCTACATCATGAACACTCTGAAACAAGTAACAATCAATTCTGTCAGGACCAGGTGTAAGTACTAGCTCTTCAGGGAACAGCTCTATATTAGTGCGTGTGTGTATATACATATATAGGTAATATTTGCTCAATGCACTACCAGGTTTACAGAGCTGCCTGACAAACAGTTAGGTGTTTAAGTATGTTCCTCAAATTTATGCTGCCATATTTACATTTTGTTTCAGGCTGACCAGCTGACAGAGGAACAGATTGCTGGTGAGTTTAAAAACAATTATTTTCTCACTTGAGCAGTCTCAGTCAATGAACTGTAAAGAAATGGCTTTGAACAGCTGCAATGTACAAACAAATGAAGCCCAGTATTGGGCTGCAATGTCAACATGTTCTCTGACTTGTTATGATGGGTTTGCTTTTCCCAGAGTTCAAGGAGGCGTTCTCGCTGTTTGACAAGGACGGCGATGGCACCATCACCACCAAGGAGCTGGGCACAGTGATGCGCTCACTGGGCCAGAACCCCACAGAGGCGGAGCTGCAGGACATGATCAATGAGGTTGATGCCGACGGTGAGTCTCTCTCTCTCTCACACGCAGGCACACACACACAAACAAAAAAACACAAATCAAATAGGCAGGCAGTGTGGTATAATGGCTAGGGTACCCTTGAGCAAGGTACTTAACCTGAATTGCTTCAGTTGATATCCAGCTGTAAAAATGGATTGTAAAGAAATGTAAACTGTAAGTCGCTCTGGATAAGAGCTTCTGCTCAATGCCTGTAATGTAATGTAATGTAATGAAGGAGTTTGGATACTCTACCATGACGCCAGGACAGAAACAATCATTATTAAACAATAATGACTGCTATTTTGGAGAGTATGCGGGACCACAGAGCGGTCACTGCAAAGAGGCCAATGAGCTGTGCTAGGAGGAGCAGCCGTGGTGATGTTCTGTCACTGACACACACAGGGAACGGGACCATCGACTTCCCAGAGTTCCTCACCATGATGGCGAGGAAGATGAAGGACACAGACAGCGAGGAAGAGATCAGAGAGGCCTTCAGAGTCTTCGACAAGGTGAGGAAGGGTGCCCTTCGACCCCGGTCAGGCGACGAGCACGCAGGGCATCTAACGTCGTGCTCGTTCCTCTCATTTGCCCAGATGTAGAAACGACTTATTTTTGTCATTATTGGGGAAAAAGGGAATACAGAGTGGTCAGTAAGCTTAAAAATAAGAAAAGCAAAACCAATTTTAGTAGTCTCTCAAGATGCAGTGTTTTAGATATGAATGTACGATCGTATTCATGCATTTCTATTTTGGATAGATATTCGATATGTTGATGCCGTCTTCCTCGGGTGGTGTTTACACTGCTTCTGACCTTTTGCATTAGCCAGCACTGAAAACGCCACAACCCACTCTTATCACAGGATTCAATTACACGCACACACTGTCACAAACAAACGCCCTAGGTAACGTGTTGGGGAGAGGAGCATGCGCGCTCACTGTCACCTGAACGCTGGCAGTCCCATCTGTTGCCCTAACATATTGGGTGGGGGAGGGGGGGGGGGAAATGTGTGCCCAGTCTGTGCCCAGTGTGCTCTGGGACCTGGGTAACGTGTTGGGGAGGGGGACGCTCACACACCCTGTCACCTGAACACAGCCCGTCCCGTCTTGCTCCTTAGGACGGTAACGGTTACATCAGCGCGGCGGAGCTGCGGCACGTGATGACCAATCTGGGGGAGAAGCTGACGGACGAGGAGGTGGACGAGATGATCCGAGAGGCCGACATTGACGGAGACGGACAGGTCAACTACGAAGGTCGGTGTCCCCCTGTCCTTGTCTGCATGGCGCCAGCAGCATTTTTCCATTGAAAAGCAACTGCATTAACTTTAATAAAAATCCTAACAGTTAGATTTGCTCGTTAATGACACATAGGAAAAAAATATTTAGCCACACACATGTACATTTATACCTGGGCTGTGTTAAAGCCTACACCATATTGAGTTTTTGTTCAGTTTCAACTCTGATGCAGAATGTTAGCGTTTTGGCTGGTGACCATGGGGACGCTGTTGCCGATCCAAACCTGCCCAGTTCCACTTGCTGTGCAGTCGGTAGTGTTTTGTTGCTTAGCAGAGGCAGCGTTGTCAGTTGTTGTCAAGTCTGTTTAAAAGCTGAACCGTCTGCTCAGGGTGGAGCTGAAGTTTGCACAACAGTAGCCTGGTTTGTGTGCACAATAGTAACCAGGGACTGCAGCTCCTAACAATACGGGTTCTGCCCAGGTGTGAACCTGGGGCTGACACCTCAAAGGAAAGGTCACACGCAGTCACTCTGCACACCGACACTAGGACGCACACTCCTCTCTAGGTTCGTTTAACGTTCCGGAGGTATGTGCGGTTCACATCCCAGCGTGTCGGGAAGCTGCGTTTTAAAGCTTGTCGCCTGCCTCGTACGCGAGCAATGTGAGCACTGACTCCAGCAGAAGGCCTACGTTCTGCCCTCCCTCTCCCTGCCAGAACAGTGGTTAGGTAGGATTGTTTCCCATTCGTTCTCTGAAGGCTCTCAAGCAGTATGCTGGTGTATCGGGATACAGAGCTTTAGCTGGAGTAGAGATTAGGTTTTCCACAATGAGGCCTTTGTGGGCTCTAGCTGCCCCGGTCTTGGTGGCAGCGATGTGCAGTCTCCAGCTGGACCAGTGGCCAAAATTTTGAGGTCTTCTATTGGATGCAGTTGTTTTGTATGAATTGCTTGATAAAGAACAGGGATTGTTATTGTCTCTCACTGTACAGTTTGCATCTGGGTTTAAGGGCTAGGACATGTGCTGCATTGCAGTTAGACACAACGTGCTAGTTTGGAAGTTGTACATTTGCCTCGACTAAGTTATTGTAATGAATACAATTAGTTTTAATGAACCGGTGAGATTGGTGGAACGAATTGACCCAATAATTCAGAAGGTGAACGTTTGATTCGAGCTGTCATTACTTGGTATATAATGAGCCTAGTTTTCTGAAGTGCTGATTGGAAATCTTTCTCCGTAACATGTAAGATATTGAGATATGGGTTTTTAATCGCGGTTTGAAAAGGCCCTTCTATATAATTGTGTGCACAGCCCGAAGACACTGTGTTTGACGATGCACGTTAGGTAAACGATTAGCATTGTGCGACATACCTGAATTGAGTGCAGAATGAATAAGATGCATACCCAACACCCTTTGTTACAGCTGTGGTCTTGTTTTCTTGCAGAGTTTGTACAGATGATGACTGCAAAATGAACCCGCACAAAAAGGACCACTCCAGGGCAAACGCTGGGCTGTTTTCCTCACCCTCCGCATCAAACAAGCATTCAGATCCTCTTCTTTTTCCTCTCTTCCTTTTTTGAGTTTGACCATTTTTCCTCCTTTCGATCCTTCAGCTCCACCCGCTTCCGTTTCTATGGATCGTTCATTTTTGTTCTCTCCCCTCTCTCCCTCTTTCATTCCTTATGCCCATTTGTTATTTCTTCCATCAAAGAGTACTCTTTACATGTACAATACAAATCAAAGCGTATAACGGACAGATGACAATACAGGTAAACAATATTTTTAAAAAGCTAGGAGAGAAAAATAGCTAAACAAATGGACAAGAGAATCGCATGCTTATTTTATGACTTTTTTTGAATGATGTGTTTGTAATTGTTCATCTGCTGCATCCTCTTTTCTGTCCAGCTCGCCCTCCTCTAATTTTAATGTCTGACCTCCAGAGAAAGACCGAGCATGAGGTCTCTTGGCAGTGACAGCAGGAGTATTTCAGATAAAATCCCCCGGTGACTGATTGCACAGAAATACGTCGTGCCCACCCCACTCCCTCAGCTGCCCCTACAGTCCGAAATGAGCAGCCCTCCCTACCGCCGCCCTCGTGCTGTCTCCCAGGCGACCCGTGGAGATGTCCCGTTTGCTACAGTCGTCCCGGAGGAGGACGACGACAACTGGGCCATTTCTTAGATCAGAAAGCGACTGAAAGCCTCGCACCTAATTCTGATATGCAGTGCTCATACTTGCTGATGTTACCAAGCCAATATTTTTTTGTAATGACTTTTTGACGTGAACTGTAGTTTTAGCTCCTACTGAATCGTGAATTCACTGGGGTGGGATTTAAATTCCATGCAGACCCGTTAGTGGAGATTTGAGGCTGGGGAGGTGAACCGAGGGGAGAGGCGGGAAGGCCCATGCACTTCCACACAGGTGGAGTCAACAGTACAGACGGTGGCTTCTTACCTGTAGTAGCATTTTTTGTCATTCGGTATTGAGTGCTGGCACACACACACGTACACACACACAGCAGATGTGCTCCAAAGACCAGATTATTTCTTTAGTGGTTACTTGCATTTGTACTCCAGCCTTGTATTCCTGCTGCCCCAAATGGACCAATCACACGGAAAGCTTATCAAATAATGCATATAATGGTTTGTGTAGATAATTTCATTCTTGTGTGGGCCAGAGGCCCAGGGATTGCTTTGATTCATAAAAAAAAATGCTGAGGCTTCAAAATCGAAAATGGCCCCTCAGAATAAGTAATAAGTTTGTAAGAATAAGTGTTAAGTGGATAGTCCGATTTATGTAATTTGATTGATTCAAATTTATCAGTCACAAAAGGTACATATTTTTCAAAGGCGAATGTTAACAAATAATAGTTTTGTACTTGAATGGTCAAGTCATTCCTTTGACTTGTATGATCACTTGATCATGAAATGGTCCTAAACAAAAGTCTTAAGTAGAACATTTTGGCTGATCGAGTTGTACTTTGGGCTACAGAGATCTGCTGTGTCATATTGCATATTAACTTGGCTGCCTTTCACTCTTTCAAATGATACCGTTCTGCGTTCCTCAATTTTCTTTCCTCTTGTGGTGAATTGGCATCTTCTTACCGATTCTGTTCTTCTCAGTTTTGTTTTAAAGTTTGATTTCCTGGCTGTCCTTGCTCCTGATCTTATTTGTGGGAGGTTGTTGCATTCCATTGCAGACTTCTTGTTGGTTGTCTTGCTTATTAAACTCTTGGACCATGTGTTTCTAAGTAGCGACTCCTGTATTTTATGTTATAAATTGTTTCGGACTGCTGGGATAAGGGTTATAACACACTTATGGGATATAAATTCCAAGCCACTACTTAAGTATTTTACATAAGAAAATGGCAAGCAAATCAATCTCATAATTGACAGATGATACCCTTGAATCTGACATGCATATATAGTGGACATCACATGTTTCTGTACACAGGTGAATGTCTTGATTTAATTTGATACTTTTCATATAAACAACTGAAATTCAGTTACAAGAAATTGTCAGGACGTGCAATCTCTTAACACATTATACAAATGTTTGTCTCATGACATCTAACGTATAGGCACTAACAGAATAAAATTGAGGCAGTCAAAATGTTCGTGTCCATCCATTACAATTCAAGAATTTACAATGTAGTGGCAGAACAGAAATGCAATGTCTTCAGCGTCACATTTAACACGACGTGCAATATAAACCAAAACTACTGACCGCCAGAGGGCGCCAGACACCAGAAGCTGACTGGCTATTCTCGTGAACACGTGAGGATTATCAATTCACTGAGCTCCCCAACAAGACATTAGAATGGGTAATTTACCCATGCGTACCTCAAATTTAAACTCAAGTAGCTCTCATTGCTTATGTTGTCTACATTTATTGTTATTTTTCATACACATGGCAGCAAGAAGACTGAACAGCGAATGAGACCATTGTTTCTGAGACCTCCCTTGCTTTCCAGTATTGGACAGGAATGGGAGATGCCCAGTGTTGCTATTCTCAAGCTGGTACTATCAAAACTGGAGTTCTCAAACTAACTAGATTGACAAGAAGCCCCCAGGAGAAAACTGTCATGCTCTTGGGAGGAAAAAAAAAGTACTTAAAAATACGCAAAGCTGGGTTGGCATAATTGGCTATATTTTTTACTTAAAATCCACCTTGGGTCTGCACCTTGCCTTTGTCACAAGTAACACTTTGTGTCCAATTGCTGCTACTATCAATACTGCTGTTCACTCCTGTTCAATATGGCCTCCAAATGAATCCTTCTATAGTGACCTCTCCTTCTCTGAGAGGGATGAGTGGAACTTCATTTTCTTGATCGTGTGCCCTGGAGACGTAGGCATATTTGCCTCATGTATTGATTGTGGGGCTAAGGTATTGTATGTGTATGTGCATACTTCTCACTTCTTGCTCATTTGAAAAAATATTTTAGCTTTCCCCCCCCAGGTAAATCAGCTTCATGTGCCTGTCATTCTCATTAGAAGTACTTGCAAGATGGGGAATGACCAATTTCATTACTAAAATCACTTAAATTGCTCCATACTGAACAACAAGCACTTCAGTTTCAAATGTATGACTTTCTCAAAGGCGACTATGAAACACTCATTGACGTGCTTCTCACTCCACTTAGAGTCTAATATTACGATTATAATCAGCCATGATCATACTTGCATTATCAGTACACCATTCACCAGCATATACAGTACAATCTAGAGTCTATACTTATATGTACATTTATATTTAACATTATTTACTAAACAAGGCTTTGTATTAGGCTCACAGCAATAGGTCTATAGTACAAGGCTTTGCATTAGGCTTACAGAAAAACACTATACAATAAACGGTAATTACGCTTTGAACCTGTCAACAGAGAAACCCAGGTTTTGGAATACACCATAAATATGTTCAATAACAAAGCATAAAACCAAAATGCTAGTACAAGATAAGCACATTTGTTGTTATGCTTTTTCATTTTTTCTCCCAATTTGAAATGCCCAATTGTACCCTTAAGCTCGCTGCAATCCATGCAGTCAATTGGGCAGAGCGTAGACAAAGCACCAACACAGTTTGCAAGTTAAGCTTGCACAGACAGGAGCCGAAGGAAGAGACTTTGTGTGCAGCTTTATACCGCAAACTGTCGATTGACCAGCAGGGGTCGATGCCAACTGTGTGTTGTCCAGCGGGGCTGCTGGCCACAGTCCGGGTTCGATACCAGACCGTGGGGCTCATCCACACACTAGAACAGTGCCTTAAAGGGATGAACCACCTAGCAGCCCACGAATACCTTTGTCAATTCAATAAAATCCACACACTCCAGACAGCATGAGGGAGCTGGCAGCCCTCTCTGCACCACAGGGCATCTACAAAAAGAGGAAAACCAATATTGCTCGAATGCCTGAACAAATAGCTGTTTCAAACATCCGGTCAATGGATACCTTTTGTGCGAGATCAATGGGAGCACAACAAAACTCCTCCCTGGTCGGGCCTAGGGTTGCAAAGAGAAGTGACTAATGTCTCGGATAACAACGTGATTACATGCTGAACGTACAAACATCAGTGCAGCGGCTGCAGCAACCATCGTATAAAACACAAGTGTAAATACCGTAGTTTACAAAGACAGGAGCATTAATGCAGCAGGTTAAACCACCGGCGTAAAGGACTCCGATACTATGGATGCGACAGGGAACTAGCCAGTGAGCTACAAAAGATTTTCAGCCATTACACCATGCAATATAAAACTGTACAAACCACTCCGCAGGAAAGGGAGCGTTGTACTGTAGAGACCCCAGTTCAAAGCAGAATTAAAAGTGACTCAAAAATGTACAATGTCATGAAAGCAAGCTTATCTTAGTGACATTTCTTCATCAATTCTTCATATGGCCTTTTCTTTATGTGGCAAGCTAGCACCACATAATATTTCTTACTGGATCTACATTGCATTGCTATTATTGTCTAGTCTATTGTCAAGATTAATAAGTGACCATGATTGGTCCATTGCTCAGGGGTTGGAATTGTCAAGGTGTCTCAAAATTAATTTGAACAGTGATGGACTTGCCAGAGGAGAGCAAGGCTGGGTGTGAGTTTAAATTGATCATATAAGCATTACATTGTACATTTATGTTCACAGTTGGTGTTGAAAATGTTTCGGCCTCCTCGTATTTAAATACGCAGATGCATTAAATGTCTGTAGAATATTCAAATTGATTTAGACCTCAACTGATATGATTGTAGCATTGTTTTCTTATTGGGGAATGTACATTGTTTCAATTAAATGTCATACATTTAAAGTCTGGTGTCTTTCCTACAAATTGCATGCCAAGCTTGTGGCTTTTGATGTTTCCGAGTGTTTTTGTGCTGAATATACTGTATATTGAAAGCTATGGACTTTCCTTCTTTGCTCTGCTCCTCTACACCTCCTCTCTTCTGCCTTGGCTGCTCAGTGTTCCTCCAATGAAGCAGCTAAACAATAAACTAACGAAGACATATTTCACAGAAGAAAAGCTAAAGAAGTTTAAAATGTAACACAATAAATTCAAAAGCATGTTACCACATTTGTAAATTTACAACAAAACACAGATCTATGTTTTCACAAATTGTGTGTGTGTGTGTGTGTATGTGTCTATGCGTTTGCATGTGCGTTCATGCATGTGCTTGTGTATGTGTTTGCATGCATTTGTGTGTATGAATGTGTGTGTGTATTTGTGTTTGTTTGTGTCTGTCTGTTTGTGTCTGTGTGTGTGTGTGTATGTGTGTGCATGCATTTGTGTGCATACACATTTGTGTGTCTGTGTGTGTGTGTGTGTGTTTGTGTGTGGAGGCCCACGTGTCATGCACCGTTATCATTCTGGGCAGGAAGAGAAGAGAATGGAGCTGTACAGGTGTGAGTATGTGTGTCACAGTGAAATGCAGTGTTCTTATTCTCTGTGTTAAGCAGTGGCAGACTAAACATGAATTGCTGTTATACATTGACTCTTGTGTCCTAACGGGCAGGTGATTTTTAACTCTTATGGTAAATAACGGTGCTCTCTCCCACTCCTCTCTCAGCCTTTTTACTCTGTCATGTTCGGTAATGCTGTAAACTTTCCCAGCACCACACGTGGGCAGGACCTATTCTCTCTTTCTTCCTGTTCCTGTCGAAAGCCGTTTCCTGGGGCCACCAGATGTTCACCCGCAGGGTGATGACGTAATAGCAAAGGCCTGAATTCATGCCTGGAATGATCATAATTATCAGTATTAGTATTACTTGGAACTGTATGAGAAATTGAACTAATGTTGCTTTATTAAATAAATTATTTAATAAAATAAAATAATGTGAATTCAGCTCATCTTAGCTCATCATTTTCATATAATCTAGACCAGTGGTTCTCAACCTCGGTCCTGGGGACTCACTGTGTATGCTGGTTTTCGTTGCAACCTCTGAATTTTAACTTGCTGTTAATTGTTCTTAATTAGACACTTTTAATTTCTATGCATGATTTACTCTACTCTAAGGCTATGCTATGTCAGAAATAGCTATGCATGCCATGAACAATAAATGTTCAATATTCACATCCCAGGACTTTAAATCAGTCAGATACATGATTACTTTATGACACATGATTCCATTTGAAAGGTGTTACCTTTTTTAATTGATGGAATTATAGACTGACAGCTGAAATCAGTGGGGGCCTAAAGTCTGGACACCTGGTCATTGAAACTAAACTAAATAAAGAATTCAATGACAGAGCAATTGGCAACAAGCCAAACCTGCATTATGTTAAAATAGGTTTAAGGAAAGAAATGTGGTAAAACTTACAAACATGTTTTCAACAGCCTTAATTGATCAAGGCTGTAACAAAAACCAACATACACAGTGGGTCCCCAGGACTGAACTTGAGAACCACTGATCTGGACTACAATGGAAGACTGTGTTGACTGTGTTCTAGAAGGATCACAGTGTCTCTTACTCACTGCTAATTCCGGAAACTTATTTCATGCATTTGTAACTCTGTGTGAAGAAATACAGTAAGCTCCACAATTAGCACCCTTGATAAATATTAGCAAAGAAGGCTATATAAAATAAATAATACAGGTAATGAGCTATATTGTATGCTCAAAAAATGTTTTATTCTTGAATTCATACCCCTTTTTCAGTACTACGGTACCCTTTGTGGTCTAAGAAGGCTTGCACATACAGTGTATCTAATGCATTTGAATGTATGTCAGACATGCACTTAGATGTGAATGTGAAATCGGGGTGAGTTGTAGGCTTTCGATTGCTAGTTCTCTCCAGGGGAGTTGGATGTGCAATCAAATTGTGTCAGTCTATGCTTTTGGGGCTATAATTCACGCTCCTTACGATAAGCAGCGAGTTGCACACATGCTCATGATTCCACTGCTGCTCACTTTCTCCTTTCATGTCCCCTTTACCACTGTGTTAACAATAAAATTCAGTAAAAAGAAGAAAAAAAATGAATCTGCATTAGAAAAATAGTTATTTGCTAGAAATCTTGTTAGAATATCTGTGAATTTATTTTCAGAAATGCTTAGGAAAATGGTACAAGGATATCTGTAGTTGCACATTATTAGACTACCCTGTAGTTCCCAACATTAGCACTGGCTGATTGGGGTTGTAACATGAGTATTATGGAGTCCCTGATATATGAAACAGAGCCTACATAAAGTATGAGTTTGACAGCTATAGTTTCAACAAAATAGTCAAACTGCTTTCAGTGAGCTGATTACCTGAAAAGGAAAATAGAAATGGAACATAAACAGAAACTACATCATGTAATCTTGAGGGCAATAAACGGGCAGCACTTTACCAATGTGAAATAAACAGATTTCTCGTTTCACGCCTAAATGATTCATCAGAAAGTGATAGGCCAGAAATCCAATTCCAAATGTGAAAGAACTCTTTGTATTTGTACCATTTTTTTTTTTATACCAAAGCATCCTGTTTGTCTTTTTTACTGCTTCAGCACAACATCTAGTTCCTGAGAATGTTATTTCTTCCCACGGCATTGAATATTTTTTCACCCTGTGCACATTTTAAATTTGTGGCCCAGTAAAATATTCTTGCCTTAAATTATTTCAAATAGGTATGACTTTACATTCTGTGGTGTTGCGGTGAATTGAAAGTACCTATTTTCTTTGCATCATAATTGTTTATAACTGGTGGTCTCAAATATACAACAAGCCCAGGAAATCTGTTTTTATTATTATTAAAAGTATTAAAAATGACTTAAACCAAGAGATAGTATTTGGTTTGGCTTGTGAAAAATGTGTAAACCAACCTTGTAAGGGACGTGGTGTGTGATTTCTGGTTCATTCCCTGGGTACTACAACAAACAATCAGTAACAAGAAATTCTTATCAATACTAAATGTGAACTGCTAAATGTCAATCACACTGATATTTAATAGAATTGTATTTCTATCCTTTTTTTCAATGACACACGGAAAGGAGGACGTTAATTCAACACTAACAGAGTTTGTATGAAACCATTAGGGATAAAATATCATAAAAATCTGAATGCATTTTACTCTGTGAAGAGTTGATTTAACACAGGATATTTCGCTGTGTACTAAATTCTTAAGGTTAGATCTAAGGCAATAAATGGAAACAATATGTAAATGTAGTAGCTTTACTGTTAATAATTTATCTGGGAGGCAGGCTGTGGATGTTTGTGTCTGCACTTATGCAGACGAGTCTGTGTCAATGGAAAGGTGCAGTGCAGAGATATAGTTTGGAGACATATTCAGTTCAATAATACAAAGACTTAAATATCCCACATTTTTCGCGAGCTGCAGTGAGAGACATGACTCTAATGACTCACATCACATATAAACACTTTTCAATGACATTTTTATTGCAAAGGCCTCAGTGACATTCATTGATATTGATATTACTTCTCATGGTACTTGAATTAAGAAGGTGTCCCATTCAAGGATCAAGGACTTGGTGCATATATGTTAAGTGGTCTCTCACAATTAGAAAAGACATTGAAATAAGAAACTAAATGTAATAAATATGCACACACACACACACACACACACACACACACACACACACACACACACATATATACAAAAGGCACACACACACACACACACATACAGTGGGGTCCAAAAGTCTGAGTCCACTACCAAGATCTGTTTGTTTTCATTGTTCATCAAAAACTAACTAATACACTAATTTTTACTCATGTGATATTTGCTATTCAACGATGTCATAAAACACTGATACAAATAAAACATTTGTTTGAGAAAGGATGGTATGAAATTGTTTGCACACCATTGCCTTTTA
Organism: Aldrovandia affinis; assembly: GCA_029706075.1. NCBI lineage: Eukaryota > Metazoa > Chordata > Actinopteri > Notacanthiformes > Halosauridae > Aldrovandia > Aldrovandia affinis. The sequence goes on from JAINUG010000211.1 coordinate 1,257,914, forward strand.
TGTCCTCAAAATGTTGTGACACCTTCTTTTTCATTTAGGTTTTAATGCATGGACACTCCTAATACACAGTGTGAGTTGTTTTGGTCTTGTAACAATTAATACCAGATATTGATGTAATTAATATGGTTGCTATGTTCTCGTTGCTACTGCAGGTGCTTTTATCTTGAAAAAGGACACTTCCTTTGCAAACGTTTTGCAGCTGTTTGTAATTATGTCAGCAGAGCTTAGTGAAGTAGTTACAGGTCAAATTGTTCTCCTGAGTAAATATTTTGTGTTAGTTTTCAATGAACGATGAAAACAAACAGATCAGATATATATACACACACACAGTGGGAATAAAAAGTACTTGCCCCCTCCTTGACTTCTTGGTATTGATAAATACAAAACAATAAATAATGTAAAAGTGAAAAAATACTTTAAAGCTTTTTCTAAATTATTTACCAATAAGAAACAGACAATAATTGATTCCATAAGTATCACCCCTTTTGCTAAGACACCAAAATACACTCTGGTGCAATCAATTGTCACAAAATTATTTGATTGGAGTCCATCTGCGCACAATTAAGGTGTTACAAATTATTTCAAATGAAATACACCTGTCTGTGAGAGGCCCATGCAGTTGGTTAGTGCATTTCCAAACAAGAGCTTCATCATGAAGACCAAAGAACATTCAAAGCAAATCTGAGAAAAGGTTCTTCAAAAGTACCAATTGGGAAGGATATAAGAAGATTTAAAACCTGTCTGCTAGCTGATGCACGTGCATCTTGCCCCCACGTGCAGTGAGGTAAAGAAAAATCCAAGGGCCACAGTTTGATATTTATAAAACTTGGTTGCATTTTGGGGACCCAGGTCTACCATCAGACTACATGCCAATAGGCTTTTTGGAAGGATTTCCATAAAAAAGCCTTGAGGGAAATCAACAAAAATAAATGTCTGCAGTTGTCTGCTAAACGGCATTGGAATGTTATGGCCATATGAGACCAAAATGCAGCTTTTTGGCCATTCGCATCAGCCGCAAATGGATCTTTCAGCAAGACGATGACCTCAAACATATCTCAAAATCAACCACAAAATGGTTAACTGTCCACAAAATAACTTTTTCAATGGCCATCTCAGTCTCTCAACTTGAACCCAATCAAAAGTTTGTGGTTTGAACTGAAGAGGGCAGTCCACAAGCAGAGGATCTGAAGGATCTTGAAAGATTCTGTATGAGAAAGAAATGGTCCACCAATCTCATTAAACAAAGATCCCGAGTGTGTCCAGTTGAAGAAGTGAGGCTTAGTTGAAGAAGTGAGTTAATTAGTGAAATCACCTGGTGTAGTGCATTGGTTGCAACAAAAACCTGCATACACTCGGCCCTCGATGGAATGAGTTTGACACCTGTGCTATAGAGGATGACTCTGTAGTTTTATCTTTGCAGGAGTATTAGCAATTGTATTAGTATAAAATATTATTTCCCATTTTTTGAGCATACAATATAGCCAGTTACCTGTATTGTTTATTTTTTACAGCCTTCTTTGCCCATCTTTTCATCTTTATCAAGAGAGTTAATCTTTTCTTTTTTTTTTTTGGGGGTTACTGTGTGTGTGTGTGTGTGTGTGTGTGTATACATATTATATTATAGCCCAAGAAGGAGACTGGAGTATGGAGATGAAGCCATATGGAATGACTGAGCATATGCAGTATTTAAATTTGTATATATCAATTAAATTAGGCTGTTGCACTAACACAATGTGTCAATCAGAAGTGTTTATCAATTATCACTTAATATTGCTGCAATTAAATACAGAAATGTATGAGTCAATGGAATAAAAACGTTATTTTTTTAAGTAACGAGAGTGAAAATTGTGCATTTAAAATGTCAAATGTAAAATATGCATTTATTCTCATGTTGAATATCTTTATATGTATTGTGTTTTTTTGTGTTTCACATAATGGATGAAGACCTATTTGTCTCCGTGATGGGCAATAACAGAATATTAAATTTCGTATTTCTTTATTAAGTCATCTGAAAACAGTAACTGATGGGTTAATAAATCAATTAGTTTCTTTTTCTTACATTTTGAACCTACTGTTGCCTATATGAACACGATTCAATCCCGCCTAGAAGAGCAGATCTGTAAGATGAACGTTCACGAATTTGTTAGGCTAATCAATAATAATAGTACTACTCATAATAATTACAATAATATGAATAATAGGTTAATACTACTGCTCATAATAATATATTTGTGGTTCTCTGTGGCTCAGTTAGTAGAGCACATTAGGTTGTGGGAATGGGGCCACATATACTGAAAATGTATGCATTCACTACTGTAAGTCGCTTTGGATAAAAGCGTCTGCTAAATGGCATATATTATATTATTATATCAGAAATTATGAGACCCTTTATTCGTGTTGATTTAATGCTAAAACCTGATACCTATCTTACTCAATCTGTCGATGTGATATTTCAAAACGACGACCTGGACGCGGCAAGGGATCGGAGTAGGTTTCTGGTAAGCGAGCCATCGCTGTCTTGGTATGACGAGTTGAAGCAGCGGAGGTGAGTGTGTGTGTGGGAGAACGAGTTTCGTTATGACCGGGGGCCGCTCACGGCAGCGCTGGGGCATAGGGTGATGTTCTGAAATGAGCGCAAGAGAACGCGGGCGGCAGGCGCAGGCATGAATGTGGTGATGCACGAACAAACATAGATAGACTTAGCCTACACATAGGTCGTCTGTGTCTGTTTGCCTGACTTGGAGTCGTCCTGTGACTTCTTTCTTGTGTCGTGCTACTTTAACTTCCTAAATGCCCCCCCACCCCTCACTCCGTCTCCGTAAATCGGAGTAGATTTTTAGATGTAAATGTAGATTAGGCTATAGACATTCTCCCCTCTCTACCAAAGCGATGGAAGGTGAGAAACACGCCTCCTCTACGATACGCGCGATGCACAGTCATGCCCGTCTCTCAGTTTTACTGTGTCACGACTGACCCGCGCAGGCCTAGATCAGCTTCATCGTTACCTCTTTAGTTTAAAGCAACACTGATTTGAACTGGATTGAGAATATATTTTCAAGAATATTATTAATAAAACCTACATTATTTGTATTACTACTCGTCGTAATGATATAATGCAAGTAAGAGTGATATGCCAAAAAACCTCAGTGGGCATTGTGTTATTACCACTGCTATATGGATTTCCTGTTTATTATGCTGTTATCAGTTACGTCTTTTTAAATAATTGTTCTGTAATCTGCTATGTAAAATACTACCCCGCAATGTTCAAATTCAAAGGCACCCTCCAAACACCCAAAGGAAATATGGAATATAATATATGGTGATCACTAGAATGTATATTACTATATAGCCTACCTATTACTAGAATGTTTTCTGTAAAGGGTTGGGAACACATTTGGAGGGATCCTGGACCATTACTCAATGCAGAACCTTTCAAGGTCCTTGATATCTTTAGGTTTGCGCTTATGGACTACCCTCTTCAATTCAGAGATGCATGTTTTCGATGGTTTTTTTGTTTTTTGACTGAGAAGGCCATTGTAAAATGTTGATTTTGTTTTCACAGAACCATCTCTGTTTTGGAGGTATGTTTGCAGGGCCTTGTCTTGTTGGTGGCTCCACCGACGGCTAAGTCTCCGGGCAGAAGCAACCAGATTTTTGGCTAAAATGTCCTGGTATTTGGTGGACCTCATTATGCCATTGATCTTGACAAGAGCCCTTGGACCACTGGCAGCAAAACAGCCCCAAAAACATAAATGACCCAACACCACATTTTATGGTAGGTATGAGGTCCTTTTCCTTGTATGCATCCCTCTATAGATGTTAAACATGCCGATTGTGTACATGGACAAAAAGTTAGACTTTGATCTCATCTGACCACAACCGGGTGCCGGTTCATAGTTCAATGATGTTTGGCAAACTCCAGACACCTGAATTTGTTAGTTTCTCTCAATAAGGGCTTTCTTTGAGCAACCCTTTCAAAGAGCCTGTTGGTATGGAGGTTGGGTCTTAAGGTTGATTTTGAGACTTTGTGACTCCAAGACACAACTCAAGTGTGCGCTTCTATGAACTGTGGTCCCTGGGTTCTTTGCCTCCCACACCATCTCACTGTGCATGGGGATGACATGCACTTGGGTACCTTTCCTGGCAAGTTTGCAACTGTTCCAGAATCTTTTTGATTCAACAGTTCTTTGGCTTTCCCCATGGTGATGGACGACAAGTGGATTTTACATGTGCTATTTCATTTTTATACCCTAGTGAAACAGGAAATGATGGAAGGCCACAACAAAGTTCCTTAAGACTGAGATTAACTTAAATGAGTAGAATTTTATTGCAGATTTCACTGTTTGATTTTATTTAAATGTATAATCCTTATAAACAAATGTATTACTCAATAAATAGAAAAAAACATTTGAATAATTATATTAGAATAAATGTATGTTTACATAAAAAACGTGTTTTCCATATGTTTGAGCATAAAATATAGCTCATTATCTGTGCTTTTATTTCATATGGCCTTTTTTGCTCATTTTCATGAAGGGCCCCAACAATTGTGACTTTGTGCAACTGTGTTTTTGAAAAACATACAAAGAAAAGAAACAGAAACAGCGAGAGAGAGAGAAAAAAAGAAGGAGGGGTGCTTTGTCAAACTGAAAACTGTTGATGAGGTTTGAGTCGGAGGTTTTTTTTCCTCTCTGTGTTTTTTTTGCTTCCAGGATCATAGACAATGACAAAGTGTTTGAGAGTTCACAGAATGAGCGCGAGTTGTGAACTGACTTACTGAACTACTGATGGACTGACGTCTCTTTGCTGCTGTCCCTGCCTCAACACCTACCCCCTCCCCCAGCCAGACTTACACAGAGATTGTGCGGCGTGTTAGCACAAAGAAGGACAAGGGCGAAGAGCTAAAAGGTAAGACATTCTCATGGTGTTTTTTTCCCAAGAGATTAGTTCCAGACGCCATTGTGAAATTTCCTGTAGATTTGACTTAAATTTCAAATGAGGGTGTTCAGAAAAGAGCATGTCCAAAGAGCACGGTATACTATTGCCCCTTTCATGTACATAACCTCAAGTTTCAATGTGTGTTGGGGCGTTTATGTGTATTGGCACCTCTACAAACATTGCTAGCTTTAGCACGATTCTTTACAAGATATAACAAGATGTCACGGAGGCAGGGTGTTTGACTGTCTTGACCTTGCGACCTTTTCCATGGAGTTGAATCAGTAGAATCAGTTTTAATCATGTTTAATCAGTGCTCTTTCACTGTGCTCTGCTCCTGCTGTTCCAGACACACTGTCCCACGGCCTAAGTAAGCTCCTCACTCACTCAGTTGGGCTTCTGCATGCTTGTCTCTCTGTATGTTTTCCTCCCATGTGGGCCTTTGCTTGTCAAACTAATTAAGCAGCCAGTGTGGTATAATGGTTAGGGAACTGGGCTTGTAACGTTAAGGTTGCAGGTTCAATCCCCAGGTGGGACACTGCCGTTGTATCCTTGAGCAAGGTACTTAACCTGAATTGCTTCAGTAAATATCCAGCTGTATAAATGGATTGTAAAGAAATGTCAACTGTAAGTCGCTCTGGATAAGAGCGTCAGCTAAATGTCTGTAATGTAATGTAATGTAATGTAATTACACCTTGTAAGGATGCTTCATTTACGATGTGCCTGAAAAAAATAATCATTTTGCTGTTGTTTATTCTGCTTCAGTCTAGAATAGCAGACACAGCTCAGACACAACTGGTTTGCATGAATTATCATTACCATCATCATCATCATAATCATGATCATTTTCACTATTGTTGTTTTTATCAATGTATGAGGCAGACATCTATGTAGTTGGTAACATACTTAAGTAATCAGTAAGTACTATTGTAGTGCATAGTACTCCAAATGATCCCAGCACAATTGTTAGATACGTTTATTTTGGATCAGCAAAATTGCAGGGGAGGGATGTGCACACACGGGTTCAAAATGACTGGGTTTGTTTCCTCAATTAATATCATTTTTATGTAAATGCATTCCTCCCTTTATACAAAACTTTTCTAATGCTGAAACTTTGTGTAAATGTTGAAGCCGATGCTGAATCTTTGTTAGCAGTTTGCCCTGTCTGTCTGATCTTTTGATCCTTGATGGAAAAATCTATTTTGCCTGAACATCGCTTTGGTAGCTGCTGGTTAAATGCGATGCGATCACTTCTGTTTTGTTTGAGTGACATGCAGTATCACAGGGGCTTCTGACTCGGCCTATCGATTGACCTCCTCCACTTGTTGCTTCTTTGACCTCAGGTCTGACTTGCAACTCCGCTTAATCGAATTGCTAATTAAAGAAGCACTCGTGCTGGTCAAATCCTTTTGTGGAAAACCCTTTCAAACCAATTTATAAGGAGCTAATTATAATGATTAGTTGCCTGTAAGAAACAGAGGTTGGACCAATGTAATTCTTATAAAGTCGACTCTAAGCAGTAGCTGTTTTTTCAGTTTCGCTTATGGCGTCGTCATTTGGCTGGATTTGTTCGTCTGGCTGTAGATGCACGGTGCCTGAAATCCAAAGACGACAGTCAGATTTGAAGCAAACCGTAATAGTAGTGCAAGTCATGCATTAACAGTTGTACTGCGTGGCATGACATTTGGAAATATTGCAGATGAATACATTTGGTGATATTCACCTTTAAAAGCAGCAAATCCCTACTGTGGGCTATGATACACTATATCAGAATTTTCCAAGACTGTATACTTTTAGAAATACTGATTCATTTGTTATTTGGTGCAAAACTTTCAAAATAATAATACCTTCATTTGAATTATTTTCAAATATCACACTCTGATTCATTCAGCCTTCTACCACTTATATAATCTAATTTGATCTGAATATCTGTCAGACTGTTTGAGCTCTTCTGTGCAGATAGTGGACAGATATTAGTCGAGGCACAGTTCAAATTTGACCCCCCTCACCTTAAGTCAATCTTTAATTGCCCACATCTAAACCCGGTGAACCATATGTACAATGCTCTACACTTTCACCCAGTTTGGTGTGGCATTATTATTATCGTTACTTATTTATAGAATTGCAATTTGCCAGGCGCCCTCGTCCACAAATGGGATGCTAATTTGTAGAGAAGTAAGCATTGATATCACAATGAGAAATAGGGTAATAGAGCTTTTCCTGTGGATGAATAAAGTAAATAATGCTGTTAAAAATAAAACATCACAATAATTGCAAGATGATGATAATGCCGTCTTTCTCAGTCTTTCCCATGACGGTCTCTTATTCTACATTGACTTGAGTATTTGTGTCTTGGAGCTTAACTGGGATTAAGTGGGGGCTAAGAACTACAAATATGTTAATATAATGCTACTCTGTGTATGTATATATGTGTGTGTGTGTGTGTGTGTGTATCCTTCTCATTATGTATGCATATATTAATTCATGAATCATATTTGTCATAATTTAAATCAAATGTAGAACAAGACCAGTTAATTCAATGTCAATTAAACCATGGGCAAGTAATTTCATTTTGGAATCATTTACTTTCAAGTTAAAGAAGAAAGGGCACCATATACTTTCTATCTAGTGTATCTAAGCGGTGTTGTGCTGTCTTCCATTTGTACTGATATTAAGGGATTATTCATGCTGAAATAAATAATTTTCATCCAATTTTCAATCAGCAATCTTTTTTTTCTTCAAATTTCACCTGAGGCCTTTTCAGAATTTTTGATAGATGGCTTTGCTTGGCCGTCGGTAACATGGCACAGTAGTTTGAACACATTGGTAATGTAGTGTGCTGAAGTATGGTTGTTGCACTTTTGTCGGTCAACTGTATCTCATAGTGTAAAGACGTGTCCATTAGTCTCAATGGATGGGATGCTGTGATTACTCCATCAGCTGACTTCCTCCTGTTTAGCAGTTTCGTTTGTTCGTTTGTGCATTCACAAAGGAAAATACATGAATCTGGAAGTATGCTGAGATACTCATAAGGATCAGGGTGCTACAGTAGAGTTAGGCTGATAAATAGAGGTGAACGCCAAGGACAAATGCTTGCATTTTTAAAACTTAGTCTTTCATACGTCTTTTTTAACTTTAGACGTGATAGATCACATCGGTTTTTGGGTTGTTTTTTTTAATCAATTGCATCTTTGTTTCACAAAGAGCCTAACACAAGCCCGAAATCACTTAAATAGCATCAACCATTAAGGAATGAAGTAATAGTGTGAAGAACACACTCACTGTGTGAAACCAGGTATCCATGTTGCAAATCTTCCAATGAAACCTTCAGAGATCATGTGCATTCATGCAGAAAAGTTCTAAATGATAATAAATAACAGACGCGCAAAACATTTAGGTATGACTGAAATTATTATTCAGATATGGAAACTAAAGTGATTTCTAACACACGGAAGTGGCATTGCCGTATGAATGATGTATATGGAAAATAAAAAAACTAATTTTAAATCTGTGACTAACAATATAATTAATAATCCTTAATATAGGTTATACATGTGTTTCTCTATAACTACATGTTTACCTGAAAAGGTAATTTGGTGTTACGGTATTTACATTTGATAGGTTTATCTAAGAGACAGAACAGTATTTAAGGCTGAGCCAAGCAATACAAACATTCATCATTTCTTAATGGCAAGTATATCCAGTCAGTTAATTGCATCTAGTTAATATTGATTGCATTGATCACCTAAGTTGATGTTAAATGATATACAGTGTGTGCATCATTTCCATATTGCATTTTAACATTTTTATTGTATTATTTTCTGTAGTTGACCTGGGGAGAATAGAATCCATTTAGTATCCCAGAATCAATTTATTGTAACCACCTCACTTACCTAAAACTTTAAATTGCATTAAAAAAAACATGTGCCATATAAGATATTATTTATAAGATTAATAATTGACACCATATGTACAGTATGTACTCCCATCAATTCATCAAACCACTACAAATTAAATCACAAACAATGGGTAGCATTTCATTGGAACCAACAGCTACGGCTAAAACAGTTTTTTAAACCGGGTTCTAAAACAGGTACTCTAGCATGTTGTTGCATGGATCCTCCTCTCAGTTGAATTCCACACTTAAGTCTCACTGCGTCCTATTTGGCCAGTGACGGCAAAAGACTCTTCATGTGCACTGTGTTTCAGTGCCCTCCGAAAGGCTAAAACACTACAACACTCAATAGACATAGTTCCTTTTCAGTGGTTCTTGCACTTTTTTTCTTCAATTAAAGAGAGCAATAAAGTTAATGTCTGAGTTGACTGAAGACCAGTAGGGTTTTGACAGGACAATCCATATAGAAACAGGTTCTCTAGAGTGGTTGTAGTCATTAAAAGCAACTGTTAAATGCACACAACAGCATGTTGGCCGTACTAGATTGAACCAAATCAGAATTAATGTTCAAAATCAGTTATCTGTCCATCAATGAAAGTTATCAGTGGAACATATACTATCCGTATACTATACTGACTATACAGTTATATAAAATCTTATTGAACCTTCTAAAAATGTATTGCACTTCTGTGGATACCAACCCTGTCCACGGAGAGCAAGAACAGGCTTAACATGACAGGGCTGCATGACTTATGCACTCGAAATGCACTCAGTGCTGTTTGCCACAATGGTCTTGTAAGTAATTTATGACAACTGCATCTGCCAGCTGAATAAAATGTAAATATTTTATATGATATATCAATTCTCAGGTTCAAGGTTCAAGATTCACACAAGAGGTGAATGACTGAGAATTTGGGACGGACAGCCAAACGCCACCCCCGATCGGAGCTCCCCACCAGGGCTGGTCTGGTTTCAAACCGCGACCGTGATAGGCAGCTCACACTCGTAAAGGTGCGTTAGACCGCTACGCTATTGGAGGCTCCCTGATACATCGTTATTGATGGTTATTTCTTCATTTTCTTCACATTTTGGCAGAAGTCCCCTGTTCCTTTCCTTCATTCAAACAACCAAAGCCTCCATAATAAACCCCTGACGTGCTGTTTGCGCCTCTATCACCCCGCCCTCGCTCTGAGTGATGAGAGAGAGACAGAGAAATGGAGAGGAAAAAAAAAAAAAAGTCCAGAATGGTTTTCTGCCTTCCCCCCTCCCCTGTACTCTGTCTCTCATTCTCGGGTTATTTCGTTTATCTGACAGAAACCTAGAGATCGCCTTCCTCCTCCACACTCCTATCCTCCTCTCTTTCATTCTCTCATCCTCTCTGAGGAGTCTATGGCAACCGTTTGAGCATATTTATACAGACAGACATTGCAGGGACCTTAAAGCGCAGATCTCAACAGACCTGTGCAACACTGAGATCAGTGCGCGGCGGTGCCAACTTTGCCGGGTGTCTATCATGACGAACCTCAGGGCAAAGGGAGTGTATTTGTTTAAAGGACCCCATGTCCATCTTCTCAGCCAGAGCAGCCTGTAGGACAGTGCACGGCTCCCTCACTCCCTTCATTTCTGTGCGAACACGTATGCAAATTGTGAGGTCATCGCCCACTCTTTTCTCAATTCTGCACCGCTGTATTCATACTGTACTTACCGTATTCTTACCACGCTTTTAGCATTAATGTCTGGTATAATCTGAATCTGTGGGCATAATGCATCCTTGGCCTAGTGGTAGTGAGTTGGATACCCGCACACGTGGATACGAATGTATGAAGGCACAAGCAAAGATTTTTATGATTTTTAGGTCAACTGCTATAGACTGCACTTGAACTGGAGTTTCATATGTAAAACATACATAATGATCATGTCATTATTAATGTAAATTAAAACCTTTGTACAATTGAGACTTTTCTTTGCAATTTATACATTTTTTGCAATTGCTATGTATATGCATACATTTTCAGTATATGTGGCCCCAGTGGGGATTGAACCCACAACCTAAGCGTTGCCAACGCTGTGCTCTACTGAGCCACAGAGAACTGGCCGTTCAGCCCATCTAGGCTCGTCATGTCCTAATCTAAAGAGTATCTAGTGCTGTATCTAGCCTGGACTTGAATAGCCCAAGTGTTTCTGCCTCAACTATCTGACCTGGCAAGCTGTTCCAGGCATTGACAACAAAAACCTTCCTAATATCCATGCAGAATTTGCCATTAACTAGTTCCCACCTCTTGTTCTGCTATCCAAACTTATCTTAAAAAATCTTTGGTAGTTCACTTTGTTAATCCCTTTTAGAAATGTAAAAACCTCAATCAAATCCCTCCTTTACTAAGCTTGAATAAATTGAGTGCCCTAAGTCTGTCCTCATAACTATAACCTTTCAGAACAGGTGCCAATTTAGTTGATCTTCTTTGCACTTTTTCAAGATCTTCTATATCTTTCGTGTAGTGTGGTGCCCAGAACTGCACACAGTACTCTTAAGTGAAGTCTGACAAATTACATAACCTTAATATAACCTCCTTTTATTTATACTCAATACTTTTTGCTATATATCCCAGCATCCCGTTGGCCTTTTTCACTGCTGTAGCACACTGCTTAGATGCAGATAGACTTTGATCAACTACAATTCTTAAGTCTTTTTCAAATTGAACACCTACTAATTGTTCTCCTCCCATAAAATACTCCTGTCTTATATTTTTATTTCCCACAATATAATTCAGAGCCTGAATTAAGACCTTTCTCTCCTTTCCTCCAAATGGTGAAATCTACAATTGTTTCCTATTATGTATTGTTGGTAAAAGCTGTCATGTGTGAAATTGCAGTAGGTCAAAGTGGCTGAATGGGGAGGAAAATAACCTTACTTTCATTTTATAATCATCCTGCCCCTGTTTTTCAGGATAAACAGGTTTAAAATTAGGAAAAAATATCTCTGCATGATATCCTTTCTTTGAAAAAATCTCCAATCTCTTACTACAATCGAACTGATAGCACGTGAAATGCACAACTCTAAGTGTAACTCTGGTCTGTCGACAGAGTTACCTTGGACCTATATGGCCCTCAGTAAAACATTGTGATGATTGTTTATAGGACAGAAATGGCATAAAAGTTTAAAGAATATTACATAGTCAGTATAAACAATGTGTGTGTTATACCATGAACAGAGGATGTCCATAGGCCCTGCTGTCATGTGCACATTTTCCAAAAGAGAGAAAGGATCCACCCCACCACATGCCACTTGAAGGATTTCCATAAAATATGTTCCATAAAATATGTCTACAATTAGATGTTGGAAAGAGTATACATGGGAACAAGCATACACAAAAACAGGAACTGAGATAACATTAAAAACAATATAAGGTAGGGTATCATATAATATGAGAGTTGGAGTGAGTAAGACAACATAAATAAGGATTTGCTGAAGGGCTTGCAAGTGTTAAAGGTGCTCGTAGACAGAGGAAAAGACGATAAAAAGTGTGTGGGCGAGAGCGAGGGGTACGGAGGCTTCCCTGGTTGATTTCCTTCCTGTTCCTCTATCTCTGGGTCAACTTCCTGTCAGCTGACTACAGACAGACCAGAGATTCTCGCTCTAGTAAACAGGGCACTTACATAAACATGCCCACACAGAGAAATACGAAGACACACACATTCACACAGAGCTACGCACACTAAAGCAGACCACAAGCACGGTGACTCACTCACCACGCGAGATTCTGTCTCTTAAAAACAATACAGCGCGAATACCACATGGAGAGAGACAAATGCACTCACACACATATGCGCGAACACCCACACACTAAACTCACATAAATAAAATGCACACACACTCACACATATTCACAACTCGCATAAACACAACACACACATACTCACACTCATGCATACATTCATAAACTATCACACACATCCGTTCACATGTGCACACACATACGCGTACACACACACACTTGCACACACACACACAACAGAAAAGAAGGGGATGGAGCTGAGGATGAGACAAGAGGATATCTGGCTGTCCTGGAAAAACATTACAACCCTAACTTTTTTGGAAATGTTTTATTATAAAGACAACACACTGGATCTAGAATACCCAAATATCCACATCTTTTAAGAGTACCCCCATGCACTGTGGACAAATAAGTTCCATATCAGAAAATATTGGTGCCCCATTAATATACAGAAAGTGATCACAACATTCCTTACTAGAAATTGATATTTTTATTCTTGCAATTATGGCTGAATTTACCAACAAGGCATTTATTTTCATCAGTCCATGACTAAGACTGCACCTTTGTTCCTTACTGATCTCTGATCAGTGCTAAAATGTTATTGTGAAGTGCTCACAGGCTGGTTTAAGATCCGACATCAGTGGGAAGTGAGCTGGGAAGTGAGAGAGAACAGCCCCTGTCTTTCTCTCTGTCTTGACATGTCTGACGTGCTCCCAATTTTTCCAATGTGTACAGCCTCTATCAAGCTCCATCTGTGGTACTACACTGTTCTGATGGTGGACTGGAACCCTACATCTATAGGAGTGCTCCTCCGTAGGAGTGCGGCTCTTTCTGGATTTAAGCACAACCCGTGCTAGGCCAAGAAACTGGCCAGAAAGGTTTCCAATCGTTACCGATACAGCACTGGCTGCAAGGAAACAGCATTACAAAATGAGAACTGTTGTAGGTGTTTGCTGGGCTGCTACATTTGTTGGATTTGACTCCTAGGCTTAAGAATTTTGATAAAGTACACGTAATTACTTTACCATCATGGATGCTACATGACTCTGGAGTATCCGATGATTATGTGTTGCACGTATACCTGTTTTAGAAGCCATGCGAAAGGTTCATTTAGCAAAATAAAATATGACCGTTTAGTTTTTACATTATATTTACGATTATGTTATTACATTTTGATCTCTTATATCTATGGCTGCAGTTTACAATTTCTCACATTTCACTACAATGTGGAGGAGAGAGAGAGAATGTATGAGTAGTGTAAGTACAAGGGAGATCTGTGACTATTTGTTTGCCCCAGGATGTGGGTTTCATCTGGGGGGTTGTGAGGTGGTCTCCGTGACAACTGGAAAATTACTCTTTGATACCCCACACCTGTTACTGAATTAAGTGTGTGTTCGTGTTCATGTTTGTGTGTGTGTGTGTGTGTGTGCGTGTGTGTACGTGTGTGTGTACGTGCACATGCTTGAGAAGTCAGAGAGCGCGAGAGGGTGTGAACAACTTCAGTGCATCTAGCAGTCATGCCAACAACACAACTTTGTACAAATGGAGAAGACGGAGGAACGATACAAAAAAGCAGAACTCCACAAGAGGGACAGATAGGAGAGAAAAGAAGACAGGTGAGTGAAAAACAGACAAGGAATTAAGACAAAGGGTGAGAAAAAGAACAAAAATTTACGCCGATCAAAAGATAAAAAGGGGGAGAGAAACCGAAGGAAACTGGGTGTCAGGGGAAATGGTGGTGAAGGTGTATATGTATGAAAGAGCGAGAGAGCGAGAGAAAGAGACAGAGAAAGAGATGCCAAAAGGGTTTATCTCCTATCAACCTCAAGGACTATGAACAATCAATATGAACAATCATATTTAATCGCCTTGCCATCTCCCTTTGGTTCTAAGTCAAACCTTAGGCTGGCCTATTTAGATTGTTTCAGAGAAAGGGATGAAAGAGAAATGCAGAAACATGTATTTTCTTATTGTTATCAATGCAGTTGCAGTTTTATCTTTTTATATAAAACTGCATATAAAAATACGTTGCAATTTTATATTCTTTCTTTCTTTAAAATATGTTTTTGGTCAATCCGAAATACCAAATTGGAGTAAAATAGTCTCCATGTTGATGAAGAGACGGACCTGATGTTCATAACAGAAGACAGGAAAGTTTAATTAACACAGCCGGCCGCGGGAACACAAGCATGTTACAAAATGTTCGAAAGACAACAAGTTAACAGTTACAGTTAACAAGGTACGTTCATTCACACAGATGGGTGAGACACAGGGCCCTGCCTGATTGGACCAGAGACACACAGTCTCCATGCAGTCTCTAATACACAAACTGAAACTCATCTGTGTGCCCTCAGACCAAATGTCATATTTGTGAGGACATATTTGTTTCGTATACATACTAGAAATTATATTCTCACATTGCAATCATCGAATGCTGAACACTGACTTTGCTCTAATACCATTTGTAACAGTTTTTAGACCAATTTTACTGGTCACACTTAGTCCTATGTAGTTAAGCCCCACATATTTGGGATCACTACATTTCTAAAGTATTCTTAAAAGTTATGATTAGATGACTGATTAGATGACTGCTTCTTAAGTTTTTTTACTGTTTAAATTATAGGTTTTCGTAATGCATTTGAACATACTGAGAGGCATTAATTTATTTTGGTTCCCATATTTCCCCCGAAACGATGTATTCACAAAGAAAAGGAAAATAATTAAATTCTCCGAATTTTCTAACAGCTCATTGCTGAAATATGAAAATGAATCAGCTCATAATGTGTGTATTTGTAGAACACCATACAGGCACAAATATTTGCAGACATGAAAATGTGGATGCAGTCATGGAAACGTTGGCATATTTATGCACCTCTGATCAGGCATACCTAAATATTAGTAAAATGAAGTTATGGCTGAAAAAGAGCTGCCCCTAAGTACAGTGGGTATAAAAAGTATTCACCCCCTTTGGCATTTTTCATTTAAATGTATTTCTTCATTTCTTCATGGCCACTGATCAACAAAAAATACTCAATAATGTCAAATAAAAAAACTACTTTTTCTACAAAAACTACTACAGACTGAGTGGCCTGCTCAAAGCCCAGACCTCAATGCCATTGAGAATCTATGGGAAGATTGCTGCTGTTTACCAACAATCCCCATCCAACCTAATGGAGCTTGAGCAATTTTGAAAAGAAAGAAGAATAGGTGAAAATTGCAGTTTCCAGCTGGTTGACACTTGCCCAAATAGACTCACAGATTCCATGAAGTAAGAAAATAAAATATGAAAAATGCATACTTTTCAAAGTATACATAGTGAATACTTTTTATACCCACTATGGATGAAAAATGGCCATTGGGGTGCTGAGGACAGGAATGTAAATCGCTTGGGTTTCCAGACAGTATTGATTGATTGAGCGATTGTTGCTGGACATTACATACTCTCACACTGACCTGGCTATAGGAGGATGGGGAGGATGAGTCTGGTTCCTCAAAATGATTTTTTCTAGTTGTTCCATCAAGGTTGTTTTTCGTTGCCACTGTTGCTTCTGTAGGGGTTTAGGCCCAGGGTCTGCTGTAAAGCGTATTGTGACAAATGCTTTGTGAAATGCTCTACACATATAAATTAGATTTTATTTGAATTGTGGCATCTCCAGGATCCACATTCCCTGCATCAACGTTCAAAAGCCCCCTGGATGTCACCATGGCCATATCATCTCCTGTAAATTATGGCAGTGGCTTCAGATTCCATTTTCAAGGTATACTGTATACCAGGGTTACTCAAATCGTGGTCCTTGTGGGTCTAGCACTGCTGTTTTTCCACCCTTCCTTTACCTGTGAAGACACTCTAGCCCAATAAATTGCACTAATTGTTCAATGACCTGCCTGGATTTGTGGGCCAGATCTGAGTAACACTGCCATATAGGTTGATCTGGTGCAATACACACCATACAGCAGATTGCACCCGGGTGCAAAGGCAAGTACACGGCACACCCCACACGGGTGCAATACGGGGCCAATTTGATTTTGGGAAGTCTCTATTTCAATGCCTTAGTACCCAGGTATGATATGCAAGGAAATATGGGAACCAAATGATATATTTTTATCATCTTATATCTTATTTTATGCAATAGAAAGGCAAGCAAACAAATATTCAAACAGGGTGAATAAAGTTATATGATACAACAGAATTTTATGACTGGTCTGTTCTAAATAGTTGCTAGGCTGTAATATCAGTGTAGTAGAATATAGTTGTAATATAGTGTAGTATAATGGGTCTGTGTTATAGTCTTTTGTGATTTACAGTGAATCATGTAAAATAAATTATGTAACTTGCCAAGACAACATAAAGTTGTCTCTTTTCTGAAAAACAAAGTCGTCAAGGGGCGGCAGTGTTAGTATAATGGTTAAGGAACTGGGCTTGTAACGCAAAGGTTGCAGGTTCGATTCCCAGGCGGGAACACTGCCGAGCAGTGCCGAACACATTGAGCAAGGTACTTAACCTGAATTGCTTCAGTAAAATATCCAGCTGTATAAATGGATTGTATGTAACCAAATGTGAATTGTGTAAGTCGCTATGGATAAGAGCATCTGCTAAAATGTAAAATGTAAATGTAAATGTAAATGTAAATGTAAATGTAAAATGTAAAATGTTGTCCTCACTTCAACAAGAAATTAAGGGATACACAAAAATGACAGACAGAACATTCACAATATGTGGGCACATGAGTATACCTTTGCATGCAGGGGAAGACATATACACAAAAGCAGACACACAGGTACTTCAAAATAGACATTATACAGTAAGGGCTGTCTATGACAAGGGAGGCAGAATAGAAAGAAGGCCATGTTCAGTAGAACGAACGAGCGGAGTAGACGCAGTTAAATGCAACAATAGATGTGTAAAAGCGTTGACAGTTATAAAGCGAAGGAGCAGAGCCGGGCCGTGGCATAGGCGATATAGGCGAATGCTAGGGGCGCCGTCCATCCATAGGGGGCACGCCAAATGAGGGAGAGGGAAAAATATACAAGGGGAAAAACAGAAGAAAAAACATGCAGCGTCGCTCTTCTTTAAACAAAATGTTCTTAATTAAAATACTATTTCCAAATATTTTAAAAAAAGCCCACAACAACATATTTACATAGCCTATTAAATAGGCCCTATTTTCAGGGTTCCCCGTGACACAGCATCACCCCCTCCCCCCGCTCCAGTAGGAGGAGTTATCTGAAGTGACAAAAAAGAATGCAACCGCTGTGGTGACATTAATATTGACATTGTAAACATTCCAGCTCAAATTCACAAAAGCACAACACGGCTTTCCCCGTAACATTAGCTACAATTTTCTTACCTCTACTTAGGCATTTGGGAGTCATGTCGGGGGCAGCGAGTGCAGGAGATACCATGCAGTGACTTCACACTAGGCTATATAATCTTTCATATTATTATTCGGCGGTGGTCCTCCAATGAATTGCAATTGACCAGGATCACATTTAATATATATTTCTTACATCTGTAGCCTACATTTTTTCAATCGTATAAAAATGAAAATATTAGCTATATTTGTCTTTGTGTTTACATCTGTGCTTTTATGTAGCTTGTTGCTGCAAAAATATGTCCAGCATGAGCTAAGAGCTAAGAGACCATTCAGTGGCCTAATGTTATTAAGAAGTTAGACAGAAACAGTTGAATAATGTTTTTCAACATTTCAGTAGACTAAACTAATATTGGGGGAAATTGTATTGTTTGGGTTCCCTTAATTCACTTAATATAATACCTATTCTATGATGTCTGGAACACATATAAATGGTCTCTGCAGTATTGCTAGCTCCACCCTCAGGTCTCTGTTCGGCTCTGTAGTACCTAAACAAAATGCTAAATTCAGCACAGGTACTTAGGTTTGGTACAGGTCTCTTGGCAGTCTCTTTCAGTCATTTACTCCATATAAAAAATGTAACCCTTTGGACTTTGTGTGGCACATTTTTTCCTTTTGTCACACTTAGTCCACAGTTATCCGGTCTGCAGCTTATTGTCATAGTTCTTTCTCTTTTTGTCAGTTTCTATTGTATCAATATGAACAATTATGAGAGTTCTTCTTCTGGGTCATGTGACCGCATTGAATTGAATTGAACTTTAATTAATTGCAAATGTGCATGATGAGTTGTGTCCAGTATTAACAAAACGTTTCGCTCTACCAAACAACTGCAGAATGGTGAGAAAAGAGTGGATGTACAGTAGATGGCTGTCCTTCGTTCTCTGTGAAATGTGGTTACGCCTTCACGTAATGACAAACACTTTGACATCCTGCCTGTCACCCTCCCCTATCATTTGATCTGCATCTCTTTTTTCTGCTTTGTTTCCTCGACCCTCTTTCAGCTCAGAAGGACCATGGCTCTGCTGCCTTCTCCCCGTTCCTTCCGTTAGAAGACCCTGGCAAGCTGCGATGGGAGACCAAACAGCAACTGAGCCTCAAGACAGCCCTCCTTTCCAGGCAATATACTATCCCCTGATGGAGGGACAGCGGCCGGGGCAGCACTTCTGCCACGATGCCTTGAAAGAGCTTGGACAGTTTGGGCCGGTGGTGGACACCTGTGGCGCCCACAGCAGTCACGGTACTTGTAGCAGCAGCAGCAGCAGTGTTTGCAGTGGGAGGAGCCCTAGCACTTGTGCGCCTGAAGACAACGGGATCGTCAGCAGCTGGATAAGCCACCCCCTCATTCACACGCAGGTGGACTTCAGTGCGGGGAGGTTTGGGGGCGGGGCAGGAAGAGGCAGGTCTCAGAGCGACGGGCACCTGCCGAAGTGGCGCTCGGCGTACCGCCACCAGGGGGCGCTGGGGAGAGGGGGCGGAGCTTGTGAGCAGAAGCTGGATTCCTTCACGGAGGCGTTCGCTAAGTGGTCACCCAGCGTGCCCCAGGTTCAAAACGGGGGCCGGGGATGTGTCTTCGGCACGATTTTAGGACTCCACGCGGGTGGGGTTAACAGCGGTTTGGACGCGACGGGGGTGGTCGCAAACTCCTCGGCTCCTCCCTCTCACCTCCCTCCTCTCCTCCTCAGTCCGCCCCCTCTCTCCCCGCCCAGACGCACTCACCTTCCGGCCTTGCAGGTGGAACAGTCGATGCACGACGGCGTCCCTTGCAGCTCTGCGCAGTTCTCCGTCGGCCTGCAGACCTACTACCCACCGCAGGCCCTCACGCACTCTCCTGGCCCCGCCCTGGCAGGGAAACGCCCACACTTGGACTGGGCCCAGCAGCCAGGTGACCAGATGGGCAACGGAGACGCATGCTACCCACACCTTCAGGACAGAGACTCTGACCCCTCCTTGGTTTATCCCGGAGAGGAAGAGTACGGCCTCAGACATGCTTCCTCCGGTCACCACAACGACTTCAGGAGCACAGGTACTGAGCAGGACTCTGCTGTTCTTACTGACCTCCTCTGTTATGCTAGGAAAGAGAAACTGAGCTCTGGTCAACTACCAGGACGGATCTCGATTTCAAAGCCATTCATTTCATCATGGGACACAAGCTTTCCTTCATCGGATTGAAGAATGTTAACAGTTAAAACATTTCAAAAATGCTTAGGCGTGGTTCTTTTAATTATTTGGAGATTATTTTACATTCACAAAAGTAAAATGCCTAAATTAATATTGAACTACAACACCCATTAAGCACAATATTTCATAGTGACTGGTGTGACCTGCATTTATAGTTTAATTTAGTACTTTTTTACGTTGATCAGCGAATGATTGAAATTGGATGTATTTTTAAACATTAAATGGAAATGTGGATGAAAGTTGAAATACAGCTCCTTGCTCTCTCTTTCTCTACTTAGATCAGTGTAACCTTCAGACCCCTCTCAGCTCCCCCCAGGGCCAGTACCCACAATCCTGTGTGTCATTCCAGCCAGACTGTGACCCCATGACCTCCACAGATCATGTGACCTCCTGGTGCCAGGTCAGATCTTTACCACTGCTCACTTTTCATTGGACTGGATTGGAGTCTGATATTGACTCTCTCTCTCTCTCTCTCTCTCTCTAACTCCCTCCCTCTGTGTGTGTAGGAGGCTCCAGACAGAGGTACCCCCCTGTCCTACACTCACCCATTGCCCCCCTGCTCAATGCCACCACTACCCCACCCCCACGGTGATGGGTTTAGGCCAGTAGACGGGGGCAAGCAGTATTTTGGGTCTCAGATGACAGTGAGTGGAGCACAGTGTCCCACAAAAGTCAAGGTATGCACAATACCCTCCTTTAAGATCCTGTCGGCTGACACCTAGTGGAGCGTGGGGGGAACTACAAACACTGCTTGAGTGTATAGAGTGTGCGTTGACAGTACTCACTCACCCCAACCCCCCCACCTGTCTCTCTTACCTCTGTCTACCCCCTCAGAATGGGTCTCATCTGAGCTACACCAGGCTCCCTTTCCCCAGCATCCTGCAGGTTGGGAGGGCTCTAGAGGCAGTATGCCCGGGGGCGCCCTCCCACTACACCCCCCGCCCCATGCTGAACCCAATCCGCAGAGGGACCGGCCTCTACTGCAACCTCCTGCCCCTCTCGTACCTCCAGTCCTACTGCAGTGAGTAACAAGCCCTGCCTGCTGTCTAAGCCGGTCTGCACTGCAGCAACACGCACCACGTGCAGTCATACAAGAATGATCCTGTATTTGCATATTTGTGAACGTCACAGGGAGTTTCAGTCGAGGCTAATACCTCGCTCAAACGGTATGACAGTGTGGTTAATTCCGCTTGAGATTGAATGCAGTGATACTCAGTTCCTGGGCCCTGCGCCCCCATCACTACACTAGAGGACTCTTGCATATGCATTCCTGTACAAGATAATTAAATATGTGAACATATGCAATGTTAGTGTGTGTGCTAGTGTGTGTGTGTGCCATTGGCTGTCCCTCACTATGTTATGCAACGCTTAGCATATGCCCTTATCCAGAGCGACTTACAGATGTTACATTCAACAAACAATATTGTCTCTTTGTACAGCTTGATATTTATGGAACCAAACAAGGTTATATACCTTGGTATAGGGTTGTACAGCAGGATGTGAACCCGCTACCCTTTGTCGCATTGAAAGGCAGACGCACCATTTTATTTCTTGCTATGATTTCTGTATGGGATGATGTGCGGTACTGTGCTTAATATGGACAGACATTTTGTGTGAATATCAGGTAACCAGGGGAGCTTGTGGCCTGAAGAGAGCTGTCTACCACTCCCGTAAGGACGTGCCCGTGCCTGTCGAATCCCTACTGCACTGTTTCTGTGTCGTCTCCTCTGTTAAAACCATAGCTGGCATATATTTATACATTGGTATATGGTATTTATAGTGATGCAATGTCCCAATTATGTTTTTTTTTTATAAATTTGTTTCAGATTTTTTCCCATTTTTATCCCAATTTTGTGGCCAATTATACCCTTTTTATATTTATTTCGATTTGCCCTCCCCACACAAACTCACCACCCGTCTCTATGAGGCAAGCTAATCCTCTGAGGGCAGCGAACTCCGCTTCCTCCGAGACAGAATTCGCCCACCCATATCCTGGAGACACCTTTACACGCTTCTCAGCGAGTTTGTGCTGGCTCCGCCTCCCCCCTCCCCCTGGCGTGGACAGCCAAATGCCGCCCCTGATCGGGGCTCCCCACCAGGGAGGTTTCGAACCGTGACCGTGATAGGCAGGTCATGCTCGTAAAGGACCAGCTAATACGGGTTATGACTTTAAACTGCAACCCAAGGCTCCACAATCACCGCTTCACACTACTACTCGCTACCCTACACTGATTAAGAAATCTACGTGCCTGTTTTTATGAATGTGTATATCTCCCCAGCCCTGTGCAATAAATTGTTCATGTTTCTTATCTGTATTTGGTTCTCTAATGTTGATCATTTACTAAAAACCGTAAAAACAATTGTTGAAGTGCACAATAAACGTCTCTTCTCCCCCCATCAGTCGGGTGAATCTAGGCCCAGGGTTCCAGGCTGAGTTGCCCCAGTGGCAGGAGTGCAGGCCTCGTGACCTTCACTCAGGGGAATCACCCATGGAAGAGCTGTTTTGGAAACCCTGGGAGGAGCTAGAAGAGAGCTCTGATCTACAGGAACAAGGTGGGAACTGCAACACTGACCCAACAGAGTGCAATGTGTACAGGTAACTGCCAAAATAAAGGAAACACTTGAGTAAATTACCGCTTCTGGTGGCCTCTGTTATGGTGTGTAGTGCGTTTTTATGCCATGGTTTAGGTCCCCTTAGAAGGCAAGACAAATGCCAAAACAAGTCTAAGCTGTTCTGGTGGCTCTTGGTGGCACAACTCCCTTTATGTTGTTGTTTTCTTTATCTTGGCAGCTACCTGTGTATGTATAAAAAGTATTCACACCCTTGGACTTTTTCCTCATTTAATTTTGTTACAACATAGAATCCAAATTGATTTCATTGGGATTTCTTGCTACTGATCAAAACAAAATACTAAATAATGTCTAAAACATTTTCTAAACTATTTACCAATGGCCTGGGCGTTTAATAGCCCGGGCGTAAATTTGGTTAAATATTTACCAATATTTACAATAGCCTGGGCGTTTCACAAATCTATGCTTAATGGGAGGGTGAACAAAAAGAAAACCATTGTTGAAAAAAACTCTTGCCTAGATTTTGCCAGAAGGCATGTGGGAGACTCTGAAACCAAGTGGAGGAAGATTCTATGGTCTGGTGAGACCAAGATTGAACTTTTTTGAATACATTTTGTTTCAGATTTTCTCACAATTTAGTAGCCAATTGTACCCTCTATTTTTCATGTCAATCCCTCCTTGTATTGTGAGTTCGCTGCCGTAGTCCTGTGACAAAGGCAAAGTATCGTCTCCTCCGAGACGGCACTCGCCAGGCTGTTGAACGTAACTCCGGTACTACAGAGCCACTCCTATGCACAGTGAGCTTCCTGTCAGCTTCCCTCCCCAATGCCTGGGGCGGACAGACAATTTCCGCCCCTGGTGGCACTCCCAGCCAGAGCCGACTCTGGCACAGCAGGTGGAATCGAACCCCAGTCGCAGTGGCCAGTGTCAAATGTTGTAATCGCTAGACCACCTGGGAGGCCCCAAGATTTAACTTTTTGACCTCAACATTAGGCGCTGTGTTTGGTGCAAGCCTAACACTGCGCATTGTCGCTAGAACGCTATCTCTACCGTGAAACATGGTGGTGGGAGCCTAATGCTATGGGGATGCTTCTCTGCTTCAGAGACTGGAAAACTTAAAATAGAGGGCAACATGGATGGAGCAAGATGTAGGCAAATCTTGGAGGAAAACATGCTGGTACTTGGGAGAAGATTTATATTCCAGCAGGACAATGACACAAAGCATAAAGCAAAAGCCACATTAGAGTGGTTTAAAAACAAAGAAAGTCTACGTCCTGGAGTGGCCGAGTGAAAGCTCAAGTCAAAGGCCTAAATCCCTTCGAGAATCTGTGAAAAGGTTTAAAAATGTCTGTTCACCAATGGTCCCCATCCAACCTGATGGAGTTCAAGCAATTTTGTAAAGAAGAATGGGTGAAAATAACAGTGTCCAGATGTGCAAAGCTGGTAGAGACTTACCCAAATAGACTCATAGCTGTAATTGCAGCTAAAGGTTATTCTACCAAGTATTAACTCAAGGGAGGTGAATACTTATGGACTCAATTATTGTCTGTTTTTTATTTGTAATGAATTAAGAGAAAGCTTTAGAGTTTTTTTTAATTTGACATATAATATTTTGTGTTGACCTGGCAAGAAATCCCAGTTAAATCAATTTTGATTCAATAAAGTAAGAAAATAAATGTGAAAATTTCCAAAGGCGCTGAATACTTTGTGTATGTATGTGTGTGTGTGTGTGTGTGTGTGTGTGTATATATATATATATATATATATAAGGCAATAGATGAGTGCATAGTGTGTGTTGTGGTTTGTACTATCGCAGAATATATTTGCATTGATAAAGGGCACAGTACAGAGTCAGTACGGTACTTAAACCTGCCTTTGTGTGCCAGTGGAGAACCTTCTAGATCTGTGCAGTTCCAGTGCCATACCAGGAGGGGGCACCAACCTGGAGCTTGCCCTGCACTGCCTCTCCTGTTGCCAGGGTGACATGCTGGTGAGGAGCCCCAGTGAGACATACTGCACCACATATTCTTTAATTCATTCACTGAATATTACTAATTAACCTGTGCCTCAATCCGTTCATCTCTGCATTCAATCACCAGCACGTTTGCCTTCATTAAACAATACACTTGCTTACACATTTGATTCTGTTACTCATGAGCTCATCCATGTTTATTGTTATTAGTTCACTGAATTTTATGTATGAATTTATTTATATATATATTCCCACACATGTATTTGTGTATATTTCCACTCACATGCACTGTGAATCACAAATGTGCTTTAAAGATACATGTTTGCATGACTTACATCTTGCCTCATGGCTTTCATTCATCTCAACTTCCATTTCTGTGTCCACATCTCTTTCTTCCTCCCATCTCCCTCTGTCAGGCCACTGTGGAGATGCTGCTGTTGTCCACCCCTTCATCCGCCGATGACTACCATTACTGTGGTGATTTTACACCTCTGACCTTTCCACCCAAATCACCATGCTCCCTAAGATTCTTTTTTAAATGAAAAAAAAAAAAAAATGGTTTCAGATTTTTTCCAGTTTTTCTCCCAATTTAGTAGCCAATCATACCCTCTATTTATTCGCCCTCCCCCACAAACTCACCCGTCCTGCGGGTCAAGCCAAGCTCCCTAAGATTCTATGTAGAAACAAGATACCACTCTGATAAGATACTACCTTACATAGGAAATTTCTTCCCAGCCATTTCATTTTCCATCGCAGTAAATTCTTAACTCACTACTGTAGACAGTGACAATCAACCTTAGCCACAATGAACCTTGGCAGGTGGCCCAGTATTGGGCAAATGTAAATGCAGAGAATGCCACTCTGTTGAAGGTTTTCCAGTCGAAACGTGTACGTGTGTAACATATTTACTAACTAAATGTAAATGCAGTACTGGAAGTATGTTCATGGAATAGAACGGAAGGGAGGGAGACAGAGCACTACAGAAGATGTTCTCACAATACTGCTTTTACATTGTAACATCGTTGTACCATTGCCACATTGGTGGGAGAACATACTAGCCGTGTTTTTTCAATTGTATAGCTGTAAGCTTTAGCATAACATGGTTTTCAGTATGTCATTCTTTCATGGGTTTACCGTCACACTGCACACTGCAGGAGCCCCATTGCAATAATTAATGTACTGTCATTGTTTACTGTCATTGTTTTAATGAAACTCTCTCTCGATCTCTGTGCAGGTAGTGACGTCTGGACGCTGAGTGAAAGAAGACTCTTTAATAAAGCATTTTCCACCCACAGTAAAGACTTCTCCCTCATCCAAAAGATGGTACACTTATTTTCTCAGATTCAGACTAGTTCGTTGGTCTCAGCCTGAGCTTGTTAAGCTTCAGCAGAATCACTGCATTTAGAAATATCCAAAAAAGGGGCTGCTGGGTGGCTCATCCTGTCAAGGCACTGGTCTACTGTGTGGATGGGCCTTATGTTCTGGTATCGAAACCGGACCAAGACCGGGCCAGCACTGACTGTGGCCAGCAGCCCCGTGGGACATAGTTGGTGGTGGCATTGCTCAGGGAGAGAGGGATTAAGCGGGTGGGGATGACTGTGTCTTGTCTCCCCGATTCTCGCTGGCCAATTGGGCACCCACATTCTGCCTGTACAAAGCTGCACATGAAGTGTCTTCCTCCGACTCTTTGCAAGTCAACTTGTGAACTGTGGAGTGAAAGGAACTGGCAGCTGATGTTTCGGGAGAGAACGCGTGCTTCTACGCTCTTGGATTGATAACAGGGTTGCAGCGAGAATGACTTATGATCGAATACGATTGAGCATTCCAAATTCGTAGGGAAATGGGGAAAAAAAATCAAATAAATATCCAAAAGACTTTACATCAAAAGCCTCAAGAGGGAGTTCCCATGTATGGTTTCCTTGGGTAGCTGCAAGTGTGTGTGTGTTTGTGTGTTTGTGTGTGAACAGGTGAAGACAAAGCATGTCTCCCAGTGTGTGGAGTTTTATTACCTCTCCAAGAAGATCCCAGAGCAGCAGCAAAAACAGCGTGAAAGGGAGAAAGTGGAAGAGGAGGAGAGGACCAGTGTGCCAGACAGCAATGTGAGGCCCACTCATCTATATCGCCGCTGCAGTTGCTGTCACCAGTCCCCCACACAGGGCTAGCCCCCCGTGGCTCCTCCAGGGCCCGCCTTTCAGTGAGACAGCCCGTGCAGCTGCTATACGAGTTCAGTAGCTTCAGAATTGCTGCACTGCAGCGTTTTACACATTTGCCTGAGCACTTCTTCAGGGAAAGATTAGATGCATCTCTACTGTGTATAGAACTTAGAGCCAGTTAGCCTGACCGAATATTTAAATATTTTAAGGAACTTTACATGTTTAATATTTTGCCTTCTGGGCAAAACTTTTGGGGGAAAATACTGTAGGCCCCTGCATGACAAATTTGGAAATTTGACACATACATGATGATAATTATATTTTGCCTGAATAAAGTACTAATCTGGGCATGTGGTGATCACATATACAGTGGGTATTAAAAGTATTCACCCCTTTGGCATTTTTCACATATTATTTCCTTACTGCATGGAATCAAAATTGATTTAATTGGGATTTCTTGCTACTGATCAACACAAAATACTTTATAATGGCAAATAAAAAAACAACTCAAGATTTTTCTAAATTACAAATAAAAAACGGACAATAATTGATTCCATAAATATTCACCCCTTTTCTAAGACACACCTAAATAAACTCTGGAATCAGTTGTCTTCAGAGGTCACATAATTATTTTATTGGAGTCCATCTGCATACAATTATGGTGCTTCTAATGATTTGAAATTAAATACACCTGTCTGTGAGAGGTCCCGTAGTTGGTTAGTGCATTTCTAAACAAGAGCTTCATCATGAAGACCAAATCCGAGAAAAGATTATTCAAAAGCACCAATCAGCAGAAGGATATAAGAAGATTTCAAAGCCTTTCTGCTTCAGGGACTGGAAAACTTGTCAAAATACAGAGCAAAATGGGTGGAGCAAGATATAGGCAAATCTTGGAGGAAAAACTGCTGCAGTCTGTAAGAGACCTGGGACTTGGGAGAAGATTTATATTCCAGC
Source organism: Aldrovandia affinis (assembly GCA_029706075.1). Classification (NCBI taxonomy): domain Eukaryota; kingdom Metazoa; phylum Chordata; class Actinopteri; order Notacanthiformes; family Halosauridae; genus Aldrovandia; species Aldrovandia affinis. Next base: position 1,285,717 of record JAINUG010000211.1, read on the forward strand.
AGGACAATGTAAAAGCCACATTGGAGAGGTTTAAAACCCCCAAATATATGTCCTGGAGTGACTCAGTCAAAGCCTTCAATCACAGACTTCAATCCCATTGAGAATCTGCAGAAAGATTTGAAAATGTCCATTCACCAATGGCCCCCATCCAACCTGATGGAGCTCAAGCAATTTTATATAAAAGAATGGGTTAAAATTGCAGTGTCCAGATTTACAAAGTGGAAGAGACTTAAATAGACTAACAGCTGTAATTGCAGCTAAAGGTACTTCTACCAAGTCAAGGGGGTTGAATACTTATGGAATCAATCATTGTCTGTTTTTTTCTTTGTAATTAATGAACTAGGTCCTGGGTTTGAGGTTCTGCATGTGAAAGGTATGGGAAATGGATCAGATTATATTTGATTCATGTTAAATACTTCAGAATGGCAAGGTATTTAACTGTCCAATTTAAAGGGCATTCGTGTGCTGAGCCAAACCAGGGTTGGACCAACATTTGTAAAAAAAATATTTAAATACCTCCCCTGATGCTGATATGTATTAGCTTTAGCAGCAACCCAAGATTTTTGGTGGAAATGTCACAATTGACTGCTATTTCAAACTATTGTATCTTTATAAATGACTGTGAGCATTGTTGGTGTACTCTTTTACAGATGTTCCCAATCTCTAACACAACGGTGAAACCCCTGGCAATGGAGGGGGCAATTCTGAGTCCTTCACTAGCTACAAGCTTCCCATGTAAACAGTGTGGAAAGTAAGACCAATTAGAAACCAGCTTTCAAATTCAATTTGGAGTCCTCCTGACTCCTTTCTATTGATCTCTACATGCACCCTCTCATCCCATCTCTCTCTCCCTCTCTCAGAATGTTTTACAAGATAAAAAGCCGTAACGCCCACATGAAGATACACCGACAGCAACAAGAGGACTGGAGGGATCGAGCACACCCAAGTCAGATCCTTACCCATAATGCCACTCAGAGCCTCCCCCAAACTCCGGCCCGACTGGCTTTCCTGCAGGCCCCCAACAACCACATCAGCAGCATCAGCAACACCAATCCGAATCCTGTGACCAATGCCACTGCCCTCCCGCTCTTTGCCCCTCCTCATCCGACATGGGACGCCTTTGAATTGACCCCTGACCCCGGCACCTTCTACTATGATCCGGAAGGGAAAGTAATGCTGGGCATGGCCGGAGGACCTAAAAGCCAAATACGTTGGCAATAACTTTGTTTTCTGTTGTCTCTTTCCTTTACCAGTTTGTAGCACATCCACAGCGTGGACTATTTTCTTGATTAATTGTATCCATTTTAATTTGAGGTTACAGTGCAACCTAGACGTTCTTGCTTTTCACTGTGAGAGCTCCCACAATAAGAGGACCCGGGTCTCTTCTGCAAAACAGATTTCAATCTCAATGAGGCCTCCTGTTTAAAAAATTATTAATAAATGTAATTAATTAATTAATACATAACAGTTTGTAGCATATAGTACCCACACTGCCATGTGATCTGAACAGGACATGTAGTACAAATAAGTAGTTTTGCTTCATTCAGCAGCCTTTCAAAGATGTGTACCAGCCTGTTCAGTTTGCTAACCGTGACTTTATGCATACTTGCCAAACCACCTTTTACTGTGAGAGTTACGCTTTTCCTGGGTGCTCAATTGTCACACATTTTTATCTAGTTACAAAGGTGAGAGTGAACGAATGAAATTAGCACGTGCTACACAATAACCATCAATATATATATATATATATATATTTGTTTTATGTTTTTATGAACCCGCATCAAAGACAATTTTCTGTCATGAATGTGATGGACAATAAAGTTTTCTAATCTAATCTTAATAGCTCACTACGCAATAACCATCAATATGGCTTGCTAAACAATAACCATCAATATGGCTCAAAATATAAAACTATGCTTGTTTGCTATGATAGCTTGCTTCTGTATGTTTTCTACGTTCTATACTATACTGGTTGATAACTACATACAGATTTGTAGGGGACTGTGTTCAGTGCAACAAAGGTTAAAATCTTAAAGGAGGTGGACATCATTCACGAAAGAAAGGTAGTTCTAATAAATTGTATGAATTTAATAGTATGTAATTTTGTACAGTATTTTAATTTGATGTAAATTACATGTATTTTAATGTTAAATATTTTAATTTAAATAACATTTTTGGATGGTTATTTTCAATCTCAGGAGTCACAGAAATACAGGAAATTAGCTCTCATAAAGTAAACATTTTCTGGGGGAGGACCAACTGACCTCTTGCATTAAACAGGAAATCTCCCTTGTTTTCAAGTTTCAAGGTTGGCAAGTATGTTCACAGTGTTTCTTCACATTATTTGTAGGCTTTTTGAGGTTTTGTGGGACAGAACTATTTGGATGTGTTGTAGATAGAGAGTGAGGGATTAGCAGTGGGGGCAGTGAGTAATATAACACACTACACTGAAGCATAGCGCTCTGGGTAATGCTGACATAGCTGGTAGGGCCAAAATATCATTGTGAGCATTGTAAAACCGAAGCCTCAGCAAATTAAACATGTATTATACACTGCCTGGCCCAAAAAAAAAGTCACCACCTGGATTTAACTAAGCAAATAGGTAAGAGCCTTCCATTGGATAATTACTGCAGTGATTAATATGTTTTAGCTGGCAACAAGTTATTTAACCCTAACTGATGCAGTGAGTAGCTTCTCATTTCTTAAAACAACCATGTCGGAAGACATATCCTGTGGTCGTGGAAAAGATGTTAATCTGTTTTAAAAGGGTCAAATTATTGGCCTGCATCAAGCAAAGAAAACAACTAAGGAGATTGCTGAAACTACTAAAATTGGGTTAAGAACTGTCCAACGCATTATTAAAACCTGGAAGGATAGTGGTGAACCATCATCTTCGAGGAAGAAATGTGGTCGGAAAAAAATCTTGAATGATTGTGATCGGCGATCACTTAAACGTTTGGTGAAATCATATTGTAAAAAATCAACAGCAGAACTCACGGCTATGTTTAATAGTGAAAGTAAGAGCATTTCCACACGCACAATGCGAAGGGAACTCAAGGGATTGGGACTAAACAGCTGTGTAGCCTTAAGAAAACCACTTGTCAGTGAGGCTAATCGGAAAAAAAGGCTTCAGTTTGCTAGGGAGCATAAAGATTGGACTCTGGAGCAATGGAAGAAGGTCATGTGGTCTGATGAGTCCAGATTTACCCTGTTCCAGAGTGATGGGCGCATCAGGGTAAGAAGAGAGGCAGATGAAGTGATGCACCCATCGTGCCTAGTGCCTACCGTACAAGCCTGTGGGGGCAGTGTTATGATCTGGGGTTGCTGCAGTTGGTCAGGTCTAGGTTCAGCAACGTTATGTGCCCAAAGAATGAGGTCAGCTGACTACCTGAATATACTGAATGACTAGGTTTTTCCATCAATGTTTTTTTTCTTCCGTGATGGCACGGGCATATTCCAAGATGACAATGCCATGATTCATCGGGCTCAAATTGTGAAAGAGTGGTTCAGGGAGCATGAGACATCATTTTCACACATGGATTGGCCACCACAGAGTCCAGACCTTAACCCCATTGAGAATCTTTCTGATGTACTGGAGAAGACTTTAGCGGTCTGACTCTCCCATCATCAATACAAGATCTTGGCGAAAAATGTATGCAACTCTGGACGGAAATAAATGTTGTGACATTGCAGAAGCTTATCGAAACGATGCCACGGCGAATGCATGCCGTAATCAAAGCTAAAGGCGGTCCAACAAAATATTAGAGTGTGTGACTTTCTTTTGGGACGGGCAGTGTAGCTTAGGTCCAAATATCACCTGGTAAGAGAATATGATTTAACATTTTATAAATTACATTTACATTCACCTCACTTTCACCACCTTAAAAATATAGATGCGTAAACAATCTGTGTGTGGTAGCTTCCTCAATATTAGAACAAAAAAAAACATTTGTTATGCTTTGTGAAAGGGTACATGTAATTAGTTTCCAAGCCATCCATGAACACATTTTTAACTATGTGGTAGGAAATAACCCCAAGAGCATGCAATATTTCCTCAATGCATCTCTACTGTGACATCATAAAACAAAGGATTCTAGAATATTCCAAAACGGCTGTCTTTCAGAGAAGGTAAAATTGTCTGTTTCTCTGATGTCAATTTATGATCCTCTAAAACTATTGAGTTTTGTAAGTGTTCTCTATATGGTGTTATTAAAATGTACTAAACATTAACATTTACATATACATTATAATGACAGTTGCTGAAATGTGTACTGTATTTTATGGCTTTTCAGTACAAAATCTATTTTTATATTTTTATTTTTTATATATTTCATTAAATGCATGCTGTAATATACAAGGCTGTGAGACTATAAAAGAAAAAGAAAAAGAGAGTATGCAGGTTAACAAGAAAGAAGGGAGAGAGAAAGAGAGCGAGAGAGATATCTGCAATTCTGGGTTTGGTTTTATGCTTTTAAATAAATGGTCAGCATTCTACATTGTGACACCTCTGCTATCCTGAGAACATACATTCTGTAACATGAAAAAGCCTGTAGAGTAACAATGAAAACAAATAAATATTTTTTGTTCATAAGTGTGCGATGCCTTCCATTTTTGTTCAGTCGCTCAAATGAAAGCCAACAGAAGCTCCTCTGAGTGGCTTTTCTCTTTTCTCTTTGCACACAATATGCACTAGCATTTTGGTGACACGGCTCCCCAATTTAGCATTTCTAAGCCAGAGTTAGCCCACCTCACCTAATTGCAGCTTCAAGCACTTGTTTATAACGCTAAAATGGTTCTTGCTAGCTAGCTCTTGACTTTCTAAATGGAAGACTTCTTTGTTTTTTGCCATATGTTTTGTCATCTAACTAGCTACATTTTAATGCAGAGCCTCTGAGGTTGGCAGAAACATCTGCCTGGCCTAGAGGCAACCACCATTGGCCCAGAAGTTGCCCCGTACCCTTTAGAATTCAGGGCAAGCTGGCACCAGCACATAGCCCTGCACTGTATCCTCTGGCCTGATGCCAGACTTTTAATGAATATCCATGGTGAATATTTGAAAGCGCCGGAGCAGTGACGTGAATAGCCACTGGGTGACATGATTAATTATTTTCAATCTTTTTTCCTTAAACATGTCATTACTGTGCTGCCGTTTTTTTGGGCTTCTATTTCAAGATAGTTAGGCTACTGGGTGTGTGGTGAACAGTTGCATTTGAAATAAAGTTTGTTTCTGAACATTTGACTACTTAAAGGTGTGTGTGTGTGTGTGTTTCTTTGTACTGGAGACAGCAATTAGTAGACTCATACAGGTAAAGAGCTTCGGATTTAGTCCAGAGGAAGAGAGCCCTAATTTGGTTGCCTCCAGATTTATGCACCAACGAGGAAAAATGAAAGTGTTTTTAAAGTGTGGCATCTTGACGACGAAGTTCTTGGAACTCTGCTTAGGTTTGCTAGTGACATAGTGATATGCCATATACTCACTTATTTTCACAACATTCTGCATGTACCCACCCATTATACCAACGTGAGCAATGAATTGTAATACAATTCCACAGCAGCAACAATCTCAGATTGAGGTTCGGTCCGTGGTCCTCACATCGAATGAATCTGAATGTCCCTTCATGATTTTCAGATGCTCTTAAAATCCCCGCCTGTATTGATGGCTGGTTCTGTGTGGCTCAGTAAGAGCATGATGCTAACAACGCTTAGGTTGTGGGTTCGATTCCCATTGGGACCACATATACTGAAAAATGTATGTATTCACTACTGTAAATTGCTTTGGATAAAAGCATCTGCTAAATGGCTTATATTATATAATGTCTTAATTGATCACAATAGCAACCCGCAGATTGACAGGTTAATTTTCACTTGAATTGGATTGCACAGCACAGCGACTGAGAGTATATACTCACCACACTGGATCTAAAACACACCCCAGTCCATCCGATCAGTTAAGTTAAAATATTGGTCTTATTTAGTATTCTCCTGTGTATGGGCCAGGACAAGATTTGTATTTATGTTTAAACGGTTCTTAAAGCAAGAGTAGAGTCATGGAGCAGGGTCAGGGAGTAGAGTCATGGAGCTGGGTCTAGGTGAAGATATGGAGCTGGAGCTTCGTCCTAGGCCTCAAAGCACAGGCTACTGCATTTGCAGCTTGCGTAAACAACTGAGAGCCATTTCTGTGTTCAGACCAGATAAAGATGAATAACCCCAACCCTAACCCTATATTAAATATGCTTGATTCTATTGAAAGTACTCGCTGTCAGAAACTGTCACTTTCATAGTCTTTACAATCTGTCATAAAATCTTTCATGTAGTGTACTGCTGTTTATTTATACCCTTGTAGCGTATATATACCCAACAGACACTAACTGCTACATTCTCTTTGTGTCTGTCTGTGCCAATCTCTGATGGCTTTCACTTTGCATGAGCCTAAACAGAATTAGGCCTGCTTTATTTGTTGGACAAAAATAACAAGCTGTGTTCACCCAGTTTGCAGATTGTTAGAATTTTCTCTCACCAGTGTATGATGTTTTCAGGGCATGGTTGCATTCAGTCTTTTTTTGGAGGGTATTTTGAAATATGTGTGTATATATATATATATATATATATATATATATATATATATATATATATATGAATTTCAAAACACATAAAATTGTATCTTTTCTGTTTACAGATAAATTAGAAAATGTCTTGAAATGGTTATATTGTGCATGCCAATGTGCCTCTCGTGTGTTTTTAGGACCAACACGACAGTAAGAGCCTATACCAATGACCAAGAAGAGACATGAGTTAGTGGCGGTCAGTCGGAGAGAATCTCTGATGTGCTCCAGTTTGATCTAATATGAGTGCTTTAAATATTCTTAATGAAGCATTCTATGAACTCTCTAGAAGTGTCTCAGGCCACTCAAAAATGAGATAACAATAATATCTCAAATTTTACCCTGCTCTCCCGCTGTTTCTTTCTCCCGGGTCTGGGACATTTGTACATAATAAATTGGCCACTGAGTGTGTGTGTGTGTATATATATATATATATATTTAAAAAAGCAATATTAATATTTTCCCCTTAATTCCAGGCCCCATGCGTTTTGGACCCTAGGCTCAGGCCTTGTCCGCCTATGCGGAAATCCAGCCCTGGTGGCAGCAAATAAGAGGACCATTGTTCAGACAATATAGGGGCTATTGGTATGACAGAACACCTCTGCTGTGTTGAGTCACATATATTTTACATTAAACACTGGAAAATGAAAAACAAAGCAACTGAGCCACTCACTCACAATTAAACCCTTTCTATGTCTGTACCATACAGGTACACCTAGCATATACAGTACATTCCCAGCTCCCAATTTGCTGTGTCCTCCAATATTGAAGAGTGGGTGTGATGTAACTATGTACATACGCACTGTAAATATTACCTTTCATTGTATTTGACAACAATCATATCATTCTTCTGCTCTAAAAAACAGCAACATTACAAACTTTAAGTTGAAATGTTAAAAAGAAAGGACGTATGCGAGAACCTTAGGTAGAAGGAGGCACAGATGAGTTTATACACTGGGAGGCACTGGGAGTTTATATTATATATATATATATATATATATATAAACAAATATGGTTCCTGTGGTGTCATAAAAGACATGGCATCAGTGAGGAAACATTCAAATGGGAGCAGTGGTCAGGGCAATGAGCTGGTAGCTTTCGAATACCCAGCTCAACTGCTGGTAGCACTGTTAGTGTGTCAAACAATCCATTAAAACATGTGTTATATTGTACACAAGTAAGTACTGTTGTGTTGAATTATTACACCTAATTATTCTTTAGCTCTTCTAAACTATCCTCATATCATCCTCCTCCCATCCCTCTCTCTCTTTCTCTCTCTCTCTCTCAAGGACATCACAAGAATGCTAATCCATCGAAATAAATACAGCGAAATCAAATGGCAACAGGTGAACAAAGAGCAGAAGATGAAAATAAAAACATAGCAAACAGTTCAAAGCTATATCTAAAAAGTATTGTGGATCTTCATAGAAAATGACTCTGCTTGATGACTGGCTCAAATCTTTTTTTTTTTTAAACAGATAAAAAAACTGGACATAACTGAGCATTACTGAACTGGAATTGACAGTTGGACAGCTTCAATTAAACTAGGCAGATAGTGACTCAATAGGCAACAATTTATATATCATACAAATTTTAATACCACTGAAGATGACTCATATCACATACAGTAAGCCCTGTGTGACTGGTTTCTTTGGAAACTAATTCTGCAACTGTCTACAAGAGAAGGAACAGTAAACACAGAAGACACAAACAGGAAATGAATGGCTGATGTGAAACTCACATTAGGTGCCCTGATGTTTTCAAAGGTTTGTGAAAAGGAGGACAGGGCTTCCTTTTAAGGCACTGTTCTAGTGTGTTCGGATGAGCCCCATGGTCGGGAACTGCATCCCGAACATGCCAGTGCCGACTGTGGCCAGCAGCCCTGTGGGGCGATTTATAATTTGTGGTAGCGTCGCCCAGGGAGGGAGGGATTGGGAGAAAAGGGGAAGCAGCATTAAAAAAAGAAAAGGAGGACAGACAGCAACGATTAACCATAAGTGTGACTGAAATTGGACAAAACAATAACATAGGAAGGAAAATGTTGTTTGGCAAGATCAGGGGTCATGTGGGAAGCACCACTGACTGTAACAGAATGAAACTTAATTATTTTAACCCACCCCTTTGTGTGGGATTCTTGTACAGACATACTGTCAGTGTCCAGGTCAGACAGTATTTATCAGTTCCAGTACCGATCTCCTGGGTACATAAAATATTATTGCAACTTTTTGGCAGGAAAACATTTAAGGATGTGTTTTTGACCCAACAAAACCATGAGAACACAATGTTTTCAGAACCTTCCACAATGTAAAAAAGGTTTTAAAAGTGTCATTTATCAAGCTGGGCTCCCTCTCCTTCCCCTCTGGCTCTTTCTTCTTAATAAATTATATTATTTTCCTCTATTAAACTCACTCTGCATTGCCCTGTATGGCCTCTATATGGAATGAGGCCAAGATCGATGCAAGAAACAACACTCGCTATGGTGAGTCATAGTACTAATTTGAGGCAGATAGTTATACTACTGCAATATCTGAGTCTGCCAGCTTGTTTTTTAGTGTCATTAGCCCATATTTCATTGCATTTAATGAGATATGAGAAGCAAACAATAACTATGGAAAAGGGGTAAAGCAGTGCTTACTTGCCAGGATTTTTAAACTCACTCAACAGAAGCGGACTCATTTTAACCCACTGTTGCTCATTCAACAGAAGCTGAGAACAATTGAAACGAACATGAATATGACCTAATGTGGTAAAATGCTCATTCTTCAAACCAAATAGGCACATTCATGTGGGTGTGTTATGGAGATGTGCATCCACAAATAACAGGACAAAAGAAAAGTTGAGAAATAAATGAATAAATAATAAATAAAGGGGTTGTTGGGTAGAAACTATTTTCATGGGTTAATATACTTCCTTATAAGAACAAAACAGCAGTATTTTCAGTTTGGGGAGGATGGTAGCAAAAACGCACAGTATTGTACGGTATTGTAATTGCTAGTTTCGGCCATCGCAAACAGGTAGTTGGTAGTTTTGTGGTTGGCAATAAAGGCGTTTGCGACAACATGGGTAGGGCAGTGCAATGGAGGCGTGTCAATAAATAACATTAGGCGATGTGCAAGTTTCGTGTGTGATCATTTGTTTGCGTTTTTGTCCACTTGGACCTCTTAACTCAAACGCGGGCAGTTATATGCTAGTTTGGTGATCTTATTAAGTGCATATATTAACAGATAGGGCAGATATGTATAAATACCCCCATCACACAAGACTGTTTTTGGATGTTCTGGATTTCACCTCACTCTGAGACAGATCATTCAATCAACGAATATTTGAAATACAATCTGTATTCAACTAAGCAGTACAAAGTATTTGGGCTATGCACTTGTGGAGGAGTGATTCATTGCACTTGAAGGAGAGAGAGACTGTCTCTACACCCATGCAATTGTGTAAGATACTTGTTTTTAAAATAAACATTTAATAAACGTTCACTACAATAAAATGTACGCTACATAATTGGTCAGTGTATCATGGGGCAATGTTCTGAGCGATTGCACAAATCAAATCAAATCAAATGTATTTGTATAGCGCTTTTTACAATTGAATTGTCACAAAGCGCTTAACAGAGGGGGAACCCAGGCCTAGACCCCCCCAAATGCAAGTCTAAAGGCAACAGTGGCAAGGAAAAACTAAACCACATGAAGAGGGTCCAGATCCAGGAACTGGGGTTGGCGTGAGGGTTGATGGGGGCAGCTCACACTTCTCGCAGGATCTAGGGCTCGGGGGCAGGTGTCAGAGGCCGAGGCAGAGAAGAGAACATGCAGTCAGAAAAAAAGCTATAGCCAGTAGCATTATGTAAGAGCAGGGGAGCACAAGCATAGGAAATATGCAGATAGCCCCGACAGGTGTAAGCTATGGCAGCATACCTATTAGGAGAGGGACAGAGAATACACGCAGCCATGAGAAAGTTCCAAACCATCCACACCTGATCAAGGATAACCAGCATAACAGTGGTGGTAACACGTTGAGGAGGTGACAGTATGGAAAGTTTCTCACTCCATAAGACACTAGGGCACGGCCTTCTCCATCTCTCCACCTAGACTATGTTTGGCAGTAGGCTAGGCTGAAAAGATATGTTTTTAATCTACACTTAAAAATTGAAACTGTGTCCGAATTGTGTGCACAAAGGTTGGATATGATTGCACAGAAGAGGGATCTAATATCAAGGAATAATAACGCACAAAAATGTATGAAGCGATTGCTAATATTTTATTATGCTGGACGAACTCCATTGTTGCAGGATGTGGGACAACGAGACATAATGAGGGACATCTGGTCATCCTATATGCGGAGCATCACAACACCAATTAAATAGTTTAAAAAAACATATTTAATATATGTGGATTTGATAAAAATACACAAACTAATCTAAACTAATGTGCACCACACATCTTTCTTCTTCCTCCTCCCAGACAACTATATCAGTTTCCTTCTTAGAAAGGCATTTTTCTGAGTAAGAAACAGATTCACAAGCAAATTAGTTTAGCTTAGTTTCGCATCGCAGCATGACACACCGTCCAATTATGTACTCAATTTTATTGTAGTGAAACCAAGTCTCATAACTTGCTCATTAGACATGACAAAATTGTGAGTGTGCTGTGGCAAAGGTATTGAAGTGAAAAAAATTATGATCTGATTGGCCATAATGAACCAAATCCTCACCACACCCACAGGAAATGTATTCTTCTTAAACCAACCTCTTTCATAAGTGCGCCACAGGTGCGCTACTATCTCTTGTCACGAAACGACTAATGTGCCTTCGTCCTTGATTAGCACTACTGTCTGACTCTGCACATTGAGCTTTGACAATGAAACTAGAGCATAAAGGCTCCATTCATAAATTAAAGCAAACATGCATTTGAGGTTGTATAGTTATTCAATATGCGTAGTACCAAGTTTATGTTCCATACAGTGTTTTTATAGTTTTTTTGTTTGTAAACACACATAGGAGTTAGTGTTGAAGTTTGAAGTTTATAAAAATACATTGAAATATAGGTTGTGTAAACACACAACGTCAATGGTATGTGATGATTTAGGTTACCAACAACTGAAAAATAATGTACATTTCATAGTTATAAAAAAGGCCCTTTTCAAGGAACAAGTAATGGGTTATCGTGGGTTAACAGTCACTGTGCAAGTCGCCGACTCTGGATCCAGAAAAAGAGCCCCAGACCATCACGCTTCCTCCTCCAGGTTTGAAAGTTGGTGTCACACACTGAGGAACCATCCTTTCGCCTGCTCGATGTCCTACAAAAACCTTTCAAAATTTCAAGATTTCAAATTTTGATTAATCGCTCCATAAGACCTTCTTCCAGTCTTCAGTAGTCCACTGGTGGTGCTAAATGGCCCAGGCAAGCCTCTTTTTCTTATTTTGCCATCTTAACTTTCTTACTACCACTCGACCTGTCAAACCTGCAGCTCAAAGTTTTCTCTTCACAGTTGAAACTGAGACTTCCTTACTTCGACCAGTGTTAAGCTGTGCTTGAAGCTGTTGTCCTGTGAGCCACCTATCACGCAAGCTGTTGACTCTCAGAAACTTGTCTTCTGATTTTGTTGTGGCTTTGGGTCTGCCAGACCTCTTCCTATCAGATTTTCCTCCAGTTTCCAAGTTCCTTTTGATGGTGTAGGAAACTACTCACTGCCAAAAAATGTACATAACTTTGTACCATTTCATGTTATTCATCGGACTTTAACTGCTTACATTTCAGTAAAAACTGGAAAATGGGGGTGTTCTAAAACGTTTGACCGGTAGTGTACTTGTAGCTCAATTCAAACATTACGGTTGGTGTTATACATAAACTTCAGAGAGTGACATACTTTTTTTTCTTTTAACTTATTTTCAAAACAAGTGGTACTAGCAAACCATTTTCACAATCTAGTTTGAGTGGGGCTTACAACAGCAGTCACTCCTCATAACAGTCGTACTGTGTGTGAATTTGACAGTACTAATAACATAAAGAGGAACTCGCATATTTTGATTCTGTGTGAACATCACCTCTGTGTTCAAAGAAGTGAAGTGCAGTTTATCCTCCGCCTCTGACTTTGATTAAAAGGCAGATAATATTCCATGTAGGAAATAAATGGGGGAATTATGTGTTGACGCATAGGAGATGAGATTGGCATGATTAAGATGAACAAGACAACCTTAGTCTGCAATGTTCAATGGGGTGATTCATAAACAAAGTGAAAAAATATATGCCATTTAGCAGACACTTTTATCCAAAGCGACTTACAGTAGTGAATGCATACATTTTTCAGTGTATGCGGTCCCCGTGGGAATTGAACCCACAACCTAAACATTACTAACGCCATGCTCTACCAACTGAGCCACACAGAACCACAAGAAAACTTGATACGTAACTCTCGGAGTTATAGATGTTATGAAATGTTATTTCTATACCAGCTGAAACTTCTGAAAGGTGAAAGAGCTGGGCCTATTCAGTCTAAACTGTCGGGCAGGTGCCTTTTGGTCATCCTGCACAGGCAGGCAGAGTGGGGCCATCATTGGTGGGTTTATTGCTCTGTGAGTGAGGCCAGGGCACTTGGGTATGTGGCTTTGGGAAGCCAGTGCCACAGACCACAACTTCAGAATTCTACCCATGAGCTGGAATTTATGGATCATGGAGAAAATAATTATGGCCCGCCAGATTAAAGCGGAGGTCAACATGGTAAGATTGTGACATGTCACTTGGTAGCAATGTTCTTGAGCATATTATGCCTCTCCAAATATCAGCTCAACTAACTCTGTATAAACGAAGCTGGTTTCCCCAGGCCCTATAGATGTTTGATATTGCCACAATTCTCAATGTGAGAGGAGCATATCAATGGCAAACTTGAAAAGATGTCTTGTGGTATTAAGTGACCCAAAACAAAAATATAAAAAGGAGGTCTGAACCTGGCTTACGGTGGACCTTCCCCCAAATTGTAAATTATCATCATGCATGGGCTAAGAAGGGAGGGAGCCAACCAAACACTTAAAGTGTGACCTGTTGGTGGCTCGAGGAAGAGTTCCTTTCCTACAGTATTCCTTTCCTGTTCTCTTGGAAGATCTGGTTCCAGCTCACATTTTGGCTGCAAGTGTTTGCATTGGGAGAGAAACAAGGTTGGTTTGGTATAATTTTTTCCCCATTTCATCTCTTTTGTGATTGCAACATGTCAATTTTATGTTTAGGATTTAGTATTTGTTAAGGTAGTTGAACCTATGTCTGTAGATTGGACGTTGAATATTTTGTCTTTGTCTAACTGTTGTAACTTAATAAACCAGCTGTTCATTTTAATTGAATTGTGAGTTGTATATTTTGTGAAAGGTTTATCCACCAGATTGCTCTGCCTATCAACAAATCCTGTGTAGTAATTATTATATTAAATCAAATAGATATATTTTACATGTAGGATAAGTGAGGGGTTTTAACACTTTAAACCACTTGTGTTCAGTATTCAGAGTGCTGAACTTTAAACAAGGGCATTTGACTGTTAAGGCTACTGGATTCAGGGAATAGACTATTTTTATTCAAACTTCACTCTTCATACAAAACATAGTGAACTTAACTTTGAGCAACAAATGTACAACAAATTCTTACACAACTGCTTTACTTCATATTGTGATGTTGTGTAAGTATGGGAAAAAAGTAGGTTAAGACTTGCTTATTTACTCAAATTTAAGGAAAAATGGCACACACCTGTCCTCGATTTACATCTCATATTTCTAGTATACGTGCAGGACACATGCACAAGACAAATCATGCTCCTTCAAAGGAGAGGATTTGAGATAAAGTTGTGTTGCAACATTAATGTTGTTCCCTTGAAGTGTTCGACCACGTTATCAAGACTGGATAAGAAATGAAAAGAGTACAGGCTGTGCCTCTGCAAAATGACATGTGATATGTGTGTGCGACTGCAAGCTCGAGGTGCTGCGCATTCTGTATGTAGGCCATGGTTTCCCTCCCGTTTTTCTTTCAGATAAACGCCATTGTTTTCTCTCTCTCTCGCACTCCACAAACCGCCATATAGTGTCATAACATTAAATGGCAAATAACATTTTTGCAGAGATTTTACAATCAGCCCCTTTCTTTATCTTTTCCTGGTTCATTCGTTTTTACTGTGAGCAGGTATCTTTTTAAAGCAAACATTTCCTCATTCTTCCTTCTTCATGCTGCCTGTGTGATGTCATTCATTCACAGCCAATGTTTTTTTTTGTTTATGCTTCTTGATCTCTTTGCCTCACCAAATCCAAAATCAAATCCCCTTAAAGGGCATCTTGTATTGTTCTCTAAAAAAAAATATTAAAACACCAAAGAGTATCCAACCCAACACTTTCATCTTCAAATACTATTTTCCACAGAACATAAGATTAATATCACACTCCTGCTGGATAAATAATGATATTATTTTTCATATAATGATCATAAGGCCCATTAATTTTATTCATCTTTTGTTTTCAATATCTCTCTTGGTCAAAGTTCAGCACCAGGAAATTATACGGTCCACCTACATTGAAATGAATCTACCTCCCACACTCCCTCCTCTCTCTCTCTCTCTCTCTCTCTCTCTCTCTCTCTCTCTCTCTCTCTCTCTCTCTCTCTCTCTCTCTCTCCCTCCCTCCCTCCCTCCTCTCTCTCACTTTAAATCCTGGCGCTCTGCTGTCTGTGGCAGAGACAGGAGCTGATTGGATGTGACGAGGCGGGCGTGTAGTATTGCATAACAAGAAGGGGATGAAAGCATAGAGAGAGCCATGGAGAGCTTAACTGTGTAGCAGGAGCAGGCCTGGGTCTCTCTGGTACAGCGAGAGAGAGAGGGGCAGAGAAAGATACCGAGACTGAGGCGGTGTCAGTGCGTGTCCCTTCACGCCGCACAGCACAGACCGCTCTCCCGTAGAGAAGGCTGTCAGTGAGTCACGCCGTGGCCTTTTTTTAAAGCGCTCTTTGATTTGAGGACTGCAGTCTCAGTGCCTCTCATTCATTCGTTTACGTTTTCATGTTTTGACTGGACTGCGGATCTCGGTCAGAAACCGTCCCCGGGAAATAGTGAGTGCAGTCTCGTTTTGTTTGCAAAACTTGTATGCGAGTGCGTGTGTGCGTCTGTGTGTATCTGTGAGTGTGTGTATGAGGAGAACATGCATTTATGTGTGGAGATGTACATTTGTGGTTGGGGTCATGAATATGTTGGTGACCCTGCCTTGTGCATCCACCTGATTTGTATTACCTTTGTCTGTGCACATACTGTGTCTGGGTGTGAATTCAAGACTGCGTGCCTCCACTTGCCTCTGTACTTTTTTTTAATCACTTAGTTTATGGGAAATGTGTTGCAGGAAATCTGTGTTGCAGAAATCTGTGTTGCAAGACCTTTGAACTCATTCAACCCATTGAAGTTTGTGCAATGGGCACTTGTGTCATTTTTTGTTTTGTTTTTTGCATTATCATCTGTGCATGTTCGCTTGTGCAAACGCTGCTGTTGAGATGCGCATTCAGAAAGTCGCAGGCAGCAGTGGGCAGGCGAGTGAGTAGCAGCGTGCTCGGTGACCAGACGGTATGCCTGACAGCTGTAAAAATTCCATCCCTAGTCCAGCACATGCGTTTAAACTTTCCCTATTTAAATTTGCCTGTCTGTGAATTATATCAGAAGGCAATGCTAAATCTAATGTTTCTGCACTACCACAACTCCACAATCTGTACTATTCTACTGCTGAAACATTGTTTTCCCATGTGGACAAAATGTATAGCCTAAATGATAGCAAAACAGATGTG
Organism: Aldrovandia affinis; assembly: GCA_029706075.1. Lineage (NCBI taxonomy): Eukaryota > Metazoa > Chordata > Actinopteri > Notacanthiformes > Halosauridae > Aldrovandia > Aldrovandia affinis. The sequence continues at coordinate 1,302,113 of JAINUG010000211.1, forward strand.
CATATAAAAGCTTTAAACGCATTTGCGGTTATGCATATAGTCCAGCGGTAGACACAATAGTCAAGGGTCACCTGCCTCTACACAAACAACAGGGGGGAATTAACAAGGGCAAAGCCAATGAACTAGAACAGCCTGAGTGTCTAAAGGTGCTTTCGCCTGTTTTCTCCTGCTTCACAGTGTCTGTCTGAGATTAAAAATGCTAACAGCAATAAAAAATGCATACAGGCATAACCTGTTATGTGATAAAAGTTCACCTAACAGGTCTGGAGCTTTACATTCACCAATTAGATTTGCAAGGTATTACTAGCTATACCACCTTACTAAGCAGCTAAGGAATATACACACCTTTTAGCCTGGGGCTGTCTGTGTGTAACTTAGTTGTTTATTGGGTCCAAAAAAATCCAAAACCTAGTTAGCTTGCAGGCAACTTAAATTATATTGTGCAAACATATCTTCAACACCTTGCAAGCTGCAAACTAGCTGATTAGGTAAACTGATTAAACTATGATTTTTTACGATTAAGCCACTACTGATAAAGACACGTAAACAAATGTGCGCACCACAAGCTAGCGAACTGCTCTGACTGCAGTTTCAAAGGCAAACACAGAACTGTGATGACATGCCATAACATATGCTATTTATCAAATGCTTTTATCCAAAGCGACTTACAGCAGTGAATGCAAACATTTTTCAGTATAGGTGGCCCCAATGGGAATCGAACCCACAACCAGTGTTGTCAGCGCCACGCTCCACCTACTGAGCCACACGTGAAAATCCAGACATGCTGAGATATAGTTAGCTAAAAACAAGAAAGAAAAAGCTATTGATAGTCATATTGGAGCATATTTGACATGTTATAGCTAAGGAAACCACATGCCATTGTTTATGGCCCCATCCTGCACACATGTCCTTCATCGTAGCAGGAGTTCAATCCCTGTTGTGGCAAACCAGTGTAAACACAGAAGAAGCCAGACTGATATCTTATGATCATTTAATGACATAGCCATAAACTGGGGTTAGTCCATACTGTAGGCAGAGGGTACAGTATGTTGCCTTGATTATGTGACGTCTATTCTGAGATGGGAAGCACTGTGTACCAGACATGCCTAAAAACTGACACTGACCTTGGAGAGAGAAAAAAAAATCTAGAATAATGAGAGCTCAATTCTCAGCTACCTTCTACAACAGAATCCCTTTCCTGCTTTCAGTATCTCAGTAGCATGATTTGGTCAGAAGTTTGCCTTTTGGATCAAATGTAGTTCTTACAGAATGTGTCTCTTGCAGAACTTCACGAACAACATTATTATTTATCTTTTCATGACAGCTGTGCTGAATAAGGGCATCTGCCAAAAAATGTATTTAATAATCATTCATAATATTAGAATTCAGTAAGATAAGTTTGGATTTCTCATTGTATTTTGTTGACTTCCAGGCACAGTGTACAGGCAAGGTACCACTAATGCAACGCTGGTAATTCTTCAGAGTACAAAGTGTCCATAACTCCGCCTCCATAACTCACAAAAGTAATCTGGGATGGGGCTTTGGGTTATCTCGGGTGAAGCTGAATTTATTTTGTGCATTTAAATATTTCTAACATTCCTTGGCATGTGCTGACAAGAATCATATCAACTGAACGTTAGACTTTTGATAACTTTGTAATGAACCAAAAAGAAAGAAAATCAACTGCCTTCCAAATACAAATGTCCCTTGGCTTGAAAGTATTTTAAAATATGGTTTAAAAATCTGTAGGTTGGCAACACTGCGCATTGAGAAACTAAGAGAAGTGAGCCTAGTGGAATTTGATAGTGTTGGGTGCATTGGGTTTAGGGTTTTAGTGCAGAGCCTGCCCCCCCCCTGTCAGTTTTTCACAGTTTAGCTGCTTTTATTCCTGTTCTTCACTTTCACCCTCCTCTTTCTAATGCATCTCTCCATCTCTTCTTTAATGCTATTCTCTGTCTGCAGTTTCCCGCCCTCTCCTCAGTAGCTACACGCACTGAACTACGTTGCTTTGGTGAACTGCTGAAGGATTGAGCTGTATCTAATGTTGAGACGATTGTGCTTCTTGAAAGATGCGGGGTCAAAACTGGTTCAAAGGTGCAGAACTGTGGTGAAGGGAAGGTAATTGTGTTTTGTGGTGATCCATTAACTCTGTGGCTCAAAGTTCTGCTTGTTCGTGAACCAGAGAGTGTCCCAGTGGCTCAACCATGCCCACCCCCCCTCCACTTCACACATGCTTTTTCTTTCGTTCACCTGATTACTTGATTTACACACATATACACATATATATATATATAAATTGCAAGATAGAACATCATGGATTTACAAAAAAAACCTATACATACATGTACTGTAAGTTGCTCTGGATAAGAGCATCTGATAAATGCCTAAAATCTCAATGTAAATAGAGATTTCTTCAAAGAATGCCGAGGGAATTCTTTCTGCTTTTCTCAGAAAAAGCGGTCATAAATTTACTTTATAATTATAATTTGGTTTGTATAAATAATTGGCACTTCAAATGAATGTTTCTTGGAAATCATTATCTATGTAAAAATGAAGCCCTGGGAGAATATTTAGTTGCAGATATATAAATGCTTGGTACATCCAACCACTCATTTTCTCTGGGTTTATTTCGCCATGAATATGGTCTCTGGTGCATTTGTACACACCAGATGTACACACATTACATCCTGGATGTACACACAGTGCCCTGCTACCTGACGTTCGAGAACCACAGCAGCTACGGTCATTGGTAAATAATTACATTTGGTCTGGAAGATAGATTCAGATTCAGTTATATCCACTACGTTCAACCAAAATCTTATACATGCATTTGACTGTTGGTGCTAGTAGTTCCAGCTATTCTATTTATATGATATAAATACTTATTGGAGTGGAAACCAATATAATTTTATGAGTGATATGGGCAAATGGTACCTGCGTGGATGAGCTGTGTGCACAGTGGGTCTTTCGGTACGCGTGCATGCTCTTATTTTTCTGTTTGTGCATGGGTGTCTGAGTTTGAAAATCTCCTGCATGTGGGTGTGCCTTTGTCTCACTTTGTCTGTGAATGTCCGTGTGGGAGTGTGGCGACAGGGAGGTGCACTTCTATTTTGGGTGATAATTGGGTTTTTGTGCAACACAGGAAAGTCGCCCACAGACAAAACTCAGACTGACTTCCATCTGCAGTTATTGTCAATCACAAGATAATTAATCCACTTCAAAAGACTGAGGAACAAACTACAGGAACTGCTAAAGTGCGTTCATTGCTCCTGCTCAAGATGTTTGCTCCAAACGCTCTCATGTGTTACAAACTATCTTCCTTTGCTCTTGTTCCAAACCTAACGCAGTTCTGCCGGGGTTGAATAAAAAACATATTGCCATCAACATTGGAATGACAAAACTGCATTCGATATCTGACTGAGAAGCTGGGGTTTAGGGTTACATTTCGGCCGTTTAAGATGTGTCCAATGCCAAGGACAGCCTGCATTGTTTGTGTGTACTCTTGAGGTGGCATCACCAGATGTTCGAGACCTCCATTTCGTCTGGCGTCCTCGACGACAGTGCAGTGACGGTTTGCACGTAGCTTTTTTATTTTCCAGATAAGCATGCATCACTAGTGGACTAGTTCAGGTTATCGTTGATGTGAGCACTTCGAGAGCTGACGCTCACATCAGCTACTGTGCACACAGATGAGCTAGAGAGCATACAGAGCCTGATAAGTCAAAAACGTCAGATACAGAACAAATATCAGCATTTCAGTTGCAGAATCAAACCTTTGAACCCTGTAATCTTTCAAGTTACGGGAAGAAAAACAAAAAAACAGGATGTTTTTTGGAGCCAGCACCCCCAGTGTCTAATGGTGCGTGTTGCATAAAAATGTGCTCTATGGAGCCAATTTATGACATAGATTATATGCTGTGATGTAACACTTGTGCTCATTCATAAGGCACACTGGGATTGTTTTTCTTAGTCTGCAAACAGGCTGAGGTGAGATATATAACCGATCCCTTATCTAATTAATGCCAAACTCAAGCTCTCAAATTGATGTTTTCAACACTTCCCTTCTTCTTCCCTTTATCATTCTCTCTCTCTTTCTCTGTGTCTTGTTCATTTCTGATGTCTTTGGCTTCTGGCATTTTTCAGGTGGTGCCTCTACACCCTAAATCAGGGGTCTCAAACTCATTCCACGGAGTGAGTGAGTGTATGTGAAAGTTTTTGTTGCAACCAATGCACTGCACAAGGTGATATCAATGAGTTGCCCTCCTTGGTTAAAGAAATTGATTAGTGAAATCACCTGGTGCTGGCCCACAAATCCAAATCCTGTCCTGGTTTTCCTTTCTCTCAAGTTGTTAATTGAACAATTAGTGCAACTGATTGGCCAGTGTCTTCACACCCTGACTCCCTGGTAAAGGAAGGGTGGAAAAACAGCCTCGGCCCACGAGGACCGCGATTTGAGGACACCCTGGTTTACAGCCTCCTCCTGCTGACTGTGGATGGCAGTTGCTGTGGAAACTGGGATCCATGACCCCCTTTCTGAGACTGCAGAGTACATGTAGTTGTAAGCCAAACCACATTGAGCAGTTAGTAGCCTCTAATTTTTGTATTTGCAATTATAGTAACTCTGCATTTGAAGTATCACTGAATGAATAGAAAAGGATTGCATTAATTTGCAGGGACCATGGAGTCACCACCCAGTCTGTCTGAATAAGCTTTCTACTTTGAGGTTTCAATTCTTGCTTCGGTTACAAAGTTAGGTAAAATATAACAGTTTGTATGTTCTTCGTGGCTCAATATTGCAGGCAATAACAAAAAGAATGCTTAAATATTTATTGAATATATTCTGTTCGCTACCAGTCTACCAGCGACAAGCCAGAGAAAAGGAAATGTATTCAGTTAATGAACCTGCAAAATCTCTGCCATGCATCATCCAGGTGGGATTTACGTTTTGGTGGTGGAAGAAAGGAGGAAGAGACGAGATGAGTGAAAGATTATTCTTCAAATTAAATTGCACTTATTTCACAGAGGGGAATATCCTTTTTGCTACTAGGCATAGAATGATCAATATTACGGACAACAATTGAATTCAAGGCTAGTCCTTTTTTTGTTCATACGCCCAACTGCACTGAATAGCACAACAAACAGTGCCAAAGGTGCATCATCTCAGCACAAATCCTTATAACACAGTCAACAAGCATAGATTTGCCAGTGCTATGTACCAGTGTAAACACTCATCGGACAGCTGCGGAAACCCTGCTTGAATGAGCCGAGTTGAACCGTTGGGGGCCTTTCTGCCTCGAACGGGTTAAACATTAACGCCCTATCGCTCTCACACCATTGCTCCCCTTTACCGAGTGCTGAGAGCACGATGGACAGACGTGGCACGGTCCAAGCTGCTACCTTGCACCTTGCACAGCTCCTGCCTTGCACCTTCAGGCTGCATGCTTTTAAAAAAAGTTTGGGTTCGGAAAATAGCATAAAGTTCACTGTAGCGTATGTGTTTCGGGAAATGACATATCAAATGAATCGTCAGTTGCCATCCCTTCCAATAAAAATTTGCCAGGGATGGTATGACAGAAATGAGAGCACGATGGACAGACGTGGCACGGTCCAAGCTGCTACCTTGCACCTTGCACAGCTCCTGCCTTGCACCTTCAGGCTGCATGCTTTATAAAAAAATGTTTGGGTTCGGAAAATAGCATAAAGTTCACTGTAGCGTATGTGTTTCGGGAAATGACATATCAAATGAATCGTCAGTTGCCATCCCTTCCAATAAAAATTTGCCAGGGATGGTATGACAGAAATGGTGACAATGCAAACATTGGATGACCCCCACATTGGGACACAAATGTCAGAAAAGTTCTTTCTGAGGCCCTGTCCTATGAGATAATCATATTTACATCCCTGATAGAAATACAATGTTTTTTTTAAATCAATCGAAAGTATTTAAATGCAGATAACAATTATTACTATCAAGATAATTAATTTATCTGGGTCTACTCACCAATATGGTTGTTGAGTTTGCCACATTTTTTGGGGCCTGTAAACTTAACTCACCTTTTATCTACCCCATGAAAAGGCTCCAATAAAAGTTAAAGTGTGTCAAAAATGATAAGGAATCAAAGACCGTGTAGCAACTGATTTAAATCCTCAACTTGGCTTTCCTGTTTTCAGCATAACTGAGAGATTGGAGAGATTATGATTGTTTTGTTTTTTTGTTGCAATTTCCTTAACATAATTTTTGTGACAATGACTATTACATTAGCAATATATTTAAGCTTTTGTAATATTGGCGCAGGAAGGAAATAAACATAAGCAAACTATCAAGCTTAATTTAACACAATACGTGTTCCAAATTCACCAATCTTTTCTCAAACATTGGCCACTGACTTCTTATGCTTGTCGGACAACAGCATCTCAAAAGTGCATCAATTAAAAATGTATTCAGAGCATTCGAAGAGGTTGTAGCTACTCACCAAACGCGCGCTGCTAGTTGCCTGTAGTTCAAGTGACCATAATAAAAAAATTCCAAGACTATGCTCCCATACCTCCGTTTTAAATTCCCCACCTACCATTGACTCCCATGCATATTTGCACTAAAACTTCCCTCGTGGTTTTTTCACAAACACCCACATTTTGGGGATAATCCCCCAGTCTGGCAACCCTGTCCATCAACGCGCATGAGGCTGACAAAAAGTCCTCAAAGGACCCTATTTTTATTTTTATATACAGACCCTTAATTATTAATAAAGGCTGAAATATTGAATTGGGAGCAAAAAACTGCCCTGATGTTACCAGCATGGCTGTAATAATAATAGCTATAAAAACGAATCATCTATATTTATGATGCTGCCTGATTAATGTGGAATTGCGGACTGTCCAGTGGGGGAAATGTTATTTCGAATTTAACTAATCGAAAATAAATTTATTTTAACTGCTGGATAAATTAAGATTGGTTTGACGAATCTGCTGTTCAATAGCTAAAACGGCAATAGTTTGAGTGACTGACGTAGCACTTGCTAGTAAACTTGTTGATAACGAAAACAATTTAAGCGAAATTAAGTGCACAAATCAGTTGCATTGGCCTGATGATGGCTGGCTCCTGCTTCGGAAGACATCCACCGATGACGACGCTGATCGTGATAAAGAAGAAAATTAACAATAAAACAATGAATTATAAAAATAATACCTAGCAACAGGTTGATAAGACATTTGCATACAGATTATTTTCTTGTCGATAAAATGTAGCCTACTCTTGATTTTCCGTGCCCGGATTCAATATTTGCACGATAATCCGTTAATTTGATCTGTGCATCATAAGAAAGCACTGATTTTGAAAGTTTGTATTCTTTTATAGCGCGTTGCGCTCACAGCTGGTTCGATATAGCCTACGGATTAGCTCAAGTGTAGCATATTCATTGAAATGGTTATATTGATTTGAATTACTGAATTCAATTTCGTTTACTATTTACATTTTGTAACTTCAGGTGGAGAAAGAGAAAAAGTTACGAGCACCAGCGCTACTAATGTGAAAAAGTTCATTTAGAGGCCTGTCAGTGCAGAATTTCTTTATAATTGCTCCGGCGTTTACATTTTTACTATCCTTACAAGTTGCTTTTGTATCTAATTTTGCGTCCGTGATTTAGTGTACTACGTACGGGTGTAACCAAGTAGTTACTAAAACACTTTATGTTAGGGTTAGGGTTGGTTGTTTCCTTTATTTTGGCAGTTACCTGTAGGCCTATGCTCTGCTTCAGTCAATTGCAGGGCAAAAAGAGGTTAATTCCATGCCAATGCCAAACAGGGCCTAGGATATGATATCTTAGTGATGATTAGTGAGTCCCAAATGGGTCAAGTTGGACCCCTAGCATCTCCTGAACAAACTGTCATAAAATCACAGTCTTTCCCACGGGGAATAAAAAGGTTAGAGGTCAAAACCATAAAATTCATATGGAGGGGCCCTTTTGTAAATAACATGGTATTTCACAATATGAAGAGCTTCGTGTGAAGTCAAGAGTTTTCAGGGGAGTTATTTTCCATCTCTGCAAAGTCGTTTTGTTTAATAATGCACATAAGCAGTTTGGTAAATTGGGTGGATGAATATCAAGGGTGAGGTAAATCTAAATCTACAGATTTTCTGTGGATATTGGTGCATGCTGAGGATATCTGTGAGCCAAATCTTTTCTGAGGCAGGACAGCCCGAGGCTGTGAGCTCATTGAGACACACTGATGAATGCACTCATAGTACCTAGTGCCCTTTGTGCACTTGGATATTATGCTTATATTTCCAGACACGTACTCAGGGTTTGATATCAGATTTGATCAGATTTAAGTCCTACTGCATGATTGAGAATCTGTGATTTCCCTGTCTGAAAGTGGTACTTTCCGACAGTAATCACAGTATAAAAACGCTTTGCATCTTATTACTTAAAAAATAAATAAAACCAGAGCAAATTGCTACCAAAACAAACAAAAAAAGAATTCAGGGGACAGCATGGAGGACTTGAGTTGCAATATGAATGATTCATGGGACAACAGCACAAAAGCTTTTTTGCTTCATTCGATTTGTTCCACATGCACACTTCCACATAGCCATACCACCAACACAAGGTGGCAGCAGACACCCACAACCGTTATTCCTGCGTGACCGCTGTAGTTTACAAATGTATGTTGAGGGACTTCTATTTCTGGGCTTTGTGCCAGTGCGTCATTAGGGTGTGGTTTGGAAATGTATACTGCTTCCTCTTGTGTCGTGGCTTCAGGAGAGGTTCCTTACTCTCACCTCTTCAATGAACATCAAAATTCATGCAGCCGGCCTAGAAGTTTGGATGGCATACCTGAGAAGCCTGAACAACCCAGACTTTTGTAACATCTCCAGTCATTGCCCTTAGACTTAATGTAGCCTCCTCCTGATCCTCTATTCTCATACCACATTGTGGAAAAACTTTTAGATATTTTCTTCCTAGTCATTGTTATGATCTTTTTGGTGGGCTTTATCCTCTTTAAAATGGAACACTGCAGTCGAAACCGGAATACAATTTACAATTGAATTGTTTGGCTTTTATCCAAAGTGTCTTACAAGAGTGCATTAATATGGCGCAGGTTATCGCTAGAGCCATCGAACAGTAAGTTACAGTCTAATCATTGGCATTGCTGACATTCCTGTCACAAAACCTGTGTACACAAAGGGAAGAGAAAGGTTATTATACATTTTTTCATATTTATGAATTGAGGTGAATTCTGAAAAAGTTATTTTTCGGTAGATAGCTAGAGACTTCTGTTCTGACTGAGTGGGGAAGGTCATTTCACCATCTAGGGATGAGGGCAGAGAAGGGACGGAGCTGCAAGGAGTGGCTACCAGGTGTACGGACAGGTGGGACAGTCAGCTGGCCAGAGGAGGCCAATTGGAGAGATCTGGAAGGGGTGTTGGGTGTGATCAGTGACTGAACGTAGGAGGGAGCAGTACCCTTCATGGTCATCACCAATGCCAGCACCAATGACTTGAATTGAATGTGAGCTGCAACCGGGAGCCAGTGAAGAGTGGTGAGGGGTGGAGTGATGTGTGAGAATTTCGGAAGGTTCAACACCAGCCGTGCGGCTGCATTCCAGGATGTGCTGTAGTGGCTTGATGGCGCAGGCGGGAAGGCCGGCAAGCGAGGCGTCGCAGTAGCCCGGGCAAGTGATGGTCAAGTGCATCGCACAGTACGTGACAAGTAGTAGTGGCCTCTTGGGGGAGAAAGGGGTGGATCCCCCTGATGAGGAGGGAGAATGTGCAGGTCCGGGCGATTGCCACTATGTGACCCGAGAAGCTCAGCTGGTTGTCTAGTGATGCGCCAATGCTCCTGGCTGACTGGGATGGAGACACTGTGGCACCGTCTACGGTGATAGAAGTGTCAATCCTCTGAGAGCTCTTTGTTGGGAGGAAGAGCAGCTCTGTCTTTCCCAGTCTGAGCTTCAGATGATGGGTGGCCATCCAGGTAGAGTCCATCAGACAAGCAGAGATGCTGGAACATGGGTATCAGAGAACTTCACTTTCACTACTTGTGAGTAGAAAATGAGTAACCAATAAATACAGCAACTAAGTCCTTATATTTCCAATAACATATGTGCTGTAATTCCAGAACCAGCCAGGAGGCTTCGTATGGGGGAGAAAAAACATTTCCCCAGCTGTTCTTGACCTGTATGTGGACAATAATAATTGTTAATGTGAACAATGCTTCTTTCTTCCTATGCCTCTCTGTACAGTTTGCCTTCCTGTCTCCATGCCTCCCACTCTCCTCCCCCAATCTCTTTATCCTTTCATTGCTTTATCCTTTCATTTCCTTATCCTTTTCTACATTTCCATTTCACTGAATTGCATTTTTGGCATGACACTTTTTTTTGTCAACACATGAGTCAGCACAATATAACCGTTTGTTAGTATGTTTTATTCATTGTAAAAATGAGTCTCTCTTCTTTCTCTCTCTGCCCCCCATCCCACCTCCAGATGTTGATGTTGCGCCTGGGTGTGGTTCGGGGGGGGCGGGGGCTGCTGGAGCTACAGAGGGTGAGCCATCTACACCGCTCTGCCCACACCGCCCCCAACTTGGAGTACAAGCCTATCAAGAAGGTCCTTGTGGCAAACAGAGGTATTGCACTCCTCCCACCCCCAACTTTTAAATGACATCATCACCCATGACCACTTACGGCGGGGTTCCTCAAGTCTGGCCCATGAATCCAAATCTGGTCCTGGTTTTCCCTTTTTCCCAGGTAGTTAGTTGAACGGTTAATCCAACTGATTGGCCAGTGTCTTCATGCCTGACTCCCAGGTAAAGGAAGGGTGGAAAAAGGTCAGTGCCCTGACCATGAGGCCCATGATTTGAGGAACCCTGGCTTACGGTAAACTGACCACAATGCTCAAACTCAACAGGATTCTAACTCCAATGAACCTTCATGGTATCTTTGGAAATGAAGGGGCTGACTTTCATTATCAAAATGGGTTAGACCTCATGTTGTGTTGTCTTTGCTTACATGAAACGCTTTTCCAGAGTGGCTTTCACTTTGGGCCCTGTAGAGGTGAGGGGAATAGATTTTTTTTAACACACTGTTCGATCCAAACTGGAGTGGTCTAGGTGAAGTGAAAAAAGCAGATGCATCATTTGTCATTTAGTCATGAAAAACAACATCACAGAGGATACCTGTCAATTCAATTTTAAGGGACATCCAGGAAACAGGACACATTCTGAAAGCAGGGATAAGAAATAAATTGTTTGACTGTTTGATTTGATGGATGATTTCATTATTTCCCGTTTCACACCACAGACGAAATGTGGCAATATTAATTAATTAATTCAATAATAAGTGCAATAATAAATAAATAAACAATGACAGGCCTCCCAGGTGGAGTAACGGTAAAAGCATTCAACTGGAATGCATGTTACCCACTGTGGCTGGGGTTAGATTCCCCGACTGCACCAGTCCAGCTCTGGCCGGGAGTCCTGCTCGAGGGCAGCGATTGGCTGTCCGCCCCAGGGGGGGAAGGAAGCTGGCACTAACTCACTGCAAACACAGAAAGCTACCCTGTGGGTAAAATGAATAGGCAAGTTCCATCTCGGAGGAAGCGGCACATTGCTGGCCACGGGGTAGCCACTCGTCCTGTGGATGCGGGCGACGGGCTCGTGTGGGAGGGGGAATTGTAGAAAATAGAGGGTAAAATTGGCCACCAAAATGGGAGAAAAAATGGGAAAAATCATTAAAAAAAAAAAAATTATTAAATAATTAAATATTTTACATTTCATTATTTATGTTGACATTTCACTTTTTATTTAATTAATTAATATTGGCACATTATTTCCACAATAACCGAAAGGCTTCCCATTTTGTTCACTGGAATCTTTTCTGCCATTGACAGGCTGTTTTGCTTAATAGGTGCACCGCTCTCCTCTGCTGTCAAGACTGCTGTCACCTCTAGCATTTGCTATTTTTAGAGATGGTTGTTAGCTAGTGATTGCTGCTACTTCACACATTTGTAAGCACAATTTGGAAAAACCTTCTCTGGCCTCCAGATGTTCTTTATGTTCATGTTTCTCTTGGTAACTAGCTATTACAGGTGCAATCGGGGGTTATGGGTAGTGCACATTTGACATGTTCTGCCTGCTTGTAGATATGCAACAACATTGTAGACTGGACCAGGGCTGTGATCTCAACAAAGTTATATGGTGGGGCCTCCCAGGTAGTGTATTGGTAAGAATGTTCAATGCTGCACACTGCAAACTGGGGTTCGATTCCACCAGGTCGCGTCAGTTTGGCTCTGGCTGGGAGTGCCACTAGGAGGTGGAAATTGTCTGTCCGCCCCAGGGAGGGGGGAGGGAAGCTGATATGAGCTGGCTGCGTATAGGAGTGGTCCTCTGTGTTACGGTGACCACGGCGGCTGCCGGCTCAGAGGAGGCAGTGCAGCGCCCACTACCAGTCTCAGGATTACGGCAGTGACCTCTCAAACGAGGGTGGGGATAATTGACATGAAAAAGAGGGTATAATTGGCAGCTAAAAATAGGGAGAAAAATGGGGAATAAGAAGCATAAACAGAAAGAAAAGAAAAAAGTTGTATGGTTATTATGTTTTAATAAGTTCATTTTCATTCATTTTACATGCTGTTGTCAGACACATTTTGCAAACAAACAAGGTCTTGTTTGCAGTAGCCACTGCCTTGCACATGCCTGGTAACCCAGCGTGGCATTTCCTGAAATGAGAACAGGATGTTTTCATATTACAGATTCTACAAGACAACAGGACCAAATGCAGTCACATTTCTAACAGTATTTTCTGATTTGTCTACATTAAAACTGCAGGTGTATTAGCTCAGTTTGTTCAGGATAATGAAAACAAGGAAAGTGTGCCACATTTAGGATGGACTGTTCTTAACCAAAACCAGCTGGCTAGCATGCAACCTCATGGCTGATGTCCATAGTGTCCCTGTCAAGTCTCTGACAAGTTGAGTAGCGCAGTAATTACCTTCCTTATCACACTTTTATGACAACTTGACCACGGTTATATCACGCTGTCAACATGGTGTTTGTCTGAACTAGTAGTACTGTAGCTGCTGTTGCTGGCGAGTTCAAACTTTGGAAAAACTAAAACATATTCAACTAAAGCCATGGCCTTGCCCATAGCTATCATTGAGCATTTACAGCATTATCAAGTCTGATGGTCTGACGATACCTAGACTTCTACCTTAGGATAATTGAAAATGTATAAGTTATGGTGAGCCTACTAGTGTGAAATTCAAACTTGAACCCTCACACACATTTGCTTGGTAGCTCTCGAGTCTGCCAATATGGACAATTTTAGCATTGCATAGTGTAGATTGGTCTTAATAAGCTTAATGTCCATTTAGTAATGGGCTGTAAGTGAATCACCTGAAAACATGGCCTCAGAAAGACGTTACCCAGCAGTGCAGAGCAGTCATGTTTGGATGTATGGAAAGCCAGCATAATTTCATATTTGCCCAGCCAGGCTTGTGCACTGTGAACTATTCAGAAACAAACACATAGCTGTCTCTCTTTTCTACCTGTGAATCTGGCTGCCATCCATAAACACACTGTCACACCGCACCAGGTTTTTTTGGGGACGGTGACAGAATTTATTTTGGAGTGCCACATTACATCATCAAAGGATGGGGAGAAATTTGGAGGGAAAGTCAGGTAGCAGGGGCTGCAGGAGGGGGTTGCTACAGTAGTAGCCATGTACGCTAAGAGACCCAAAGACCCAAAGACCCAAACAGCCTTTCCCTAATCCCTCAGATCAATTGAGTTGCGCTATTGTCTCTCCCCTGCAGGCGAGATTGCTATCCGCGTGTTCCGGGCCTGCACTGAGCTGGGGATTCGCACGGTGGCTGTGTACTCTGAGCAGGACAAGGGACAGATGCACAGGCAGAAGGCAGACGAGGCCTACCTCATTGGGAAGGGCCTGCTACCTGTAGCCGCCTACCTGCACATACCCGACATCATCAAAGTGGCTAAGGTAAGGCCACTATGGCACTGAACTCAGTATTAGTGGACTGTTGGTTCTGGCAACAGTGGATTCATTGTAATTATCCCTGTTGCTGTCCATGGTCTGTGATCAACTAGATTGGATAGGACAGGTCAGCACCACACTCCACTATGCTGGGGTTTGCTGGACTCAATTGAACTTTTCTTTATAAGAATTATGTTGCCTTAAAACCTTGTCTGAAATGTTATGACATGTTTTCATTTGAGTAAACTTAGCGTTTAAATGGTGGTTGGCCGCAATATGTCCAACGGCACTTACTGGTTATGATTTTTGTCATTGTTGTTGTTGTTTTTCATTTTTACTGTCAAAAACACATTCATCTGCCTGGGAGCATTGCCACTAGAATGACAAGTTCAAAGATGGCCTGTAATCAAGAGCAATACCGAGGCAATACTGCAATTATATCAGTTCACAATAAGACACTGCTTTACAAGGAAGTGATCTTTCTGCCAAGCTCGTATTCCGATACTGCAGGAAATCCTGTCATTCCTATTTACGCTGAATCAAATGGCACACTTGCTGTAGGAGCCAAATATGAATAATGAATTATTGTATCTACAATTTTACAGGAGTAGATTATGTTTCACTTCGTGAAAGCCATTGGGGTCAAAAGAGAAGTGTTTCAATGGCGGTAATGACTTTTTAATCATTTACTGGATTCATACAGTACAATTAGCCAATTTAACCGAAAGGCTTTTGAGCGCATTCTTTACTGAATAAAACTGGAACGGATCATTTAATATGGACACAGCTCTGACACATGAAATCAAATTTGCTCTTAAACACATTGAGGGATATCAGCAGTCTGAATTACAGTACCACAGTGTGCCTGTCTGAAAAGGTCCAATGCACTTTTCGAGCATTTCAGCGCATTAATTAGTTCTAATGAGGACGTCCTGTAATTTAATTTTTGAAACCTGACCTCCCAGTGGAGTGTAGTGTCTCGACGTTTTATGTGCCCGATCACAGGTTTAGACGCCAGAAATGACACGGCAAACTGTTATTTTCTTTTGCCGATAAACGTGAATAGTTACTTAATATCTACTTCATGTTTCTGCTCCTTTTACAAATCATAAACCAGAACAGATTTGCCGTAGGTGCTTAATTTAACACAATCAGTGGGCCAGTACTCCATTATAGCTGTGTTGTGTAAACGGCCTGTCTGATCCAGGTTAATTAGCTCTTGCATTTGCAGTAAGCCTGCGTATTTCTCCATGTTTATATGTGTTTATCTATCTATGTCTTTGACCTTTCCTTTTATCTTCCTATTTCCCCGTTTGTCATATAGACAAGACTCACTGCGCATTACCATGAATCACTTTTATATTTAGACATATATACTGGATTCAATCATTTTAAGTATTTGAGAATTAAAACCAGGGAAATGATATTTTTGGACATTATAAAATGATTGGCACGTATTAAGTAGGTGTACAAACTGTACACTGTACTGTTTTCTTTTCTCCGAGAGTAAGATTGTCCTTTCACCTGAAGGCTGGCGGATTGATCAGCCCCCACAATCCCAGTTTCTCTCTTATGTTCTTACGATGCTGTTGGTGCTGTTCTCTGGCTCTCTATATATCTGCAGAACTAGTCAGGCTGGCTGACATCATGTTTGTTCTCCTCCCTGCTGGTGTATCATACTGACCCCATCTAACACCACCCCCTCTACACCTCCTCTCACCCCCTGCACTTGTTGACCCTTGCCTGTCTGTCCTGTTCCCTGGCTCTCCATGTGTCTGCAGAACTAGTCAGCCTGGCTGACATCGTGTTCGTTCTCCTCACTGCCGGTGTATCACACTGACCCCATCTAACACCACCCCCCGCACCCACCAGGCAAACAATGTTGACGCCATTCACCCTGGATACGGCTTCCTGTCTGAGCGCTCGGACTTTGCACAAGCATGCATGGACGCAGACGTGCGCTTCATTGGCCCGACTCCCGAGGTCGTTCGCAAGATGGGGGACAAAGTGGAGGCCCGCACCATCGCCATCCAGGCCGGTACGCACAGCCCCCACTATGGGGCTCGACCTCTAAGCCCTGGCACTTTACACAACGGAGCAGAGTAAAGAGAATAGACTGAAATAAAGCATAGAATGTAAGACATTTTGTTTTGCCCGCAAGGGGATTGTTGCTTACTTGAGGAACGATGTGCTTGAACGTTGTAGCATCAAGTGGTTGTTCATCTACTCGAGCTGAATGCACTTTCTGTAAGTCGCTTTGGATAAAAGCGTCTGCTAAATGATTGTATTGTATTTGTCTTGCTCCACTTACACAATATAGGATGACAGTGACAAATATAAGAACAGCAGAAACTCTTCTTCGTGAAGACAAATGTTTACTTCTTCGTGGTACTGAATGTAAACAGTAAGAAAGTCACAAAATAGAATTTAATACCTGAATCGTAGCAAGTCCAATGCATCACAACAAGTGTAATCTTATTCACTCACGAGCAACCTCTTAAAATTGAGGCCAGTGCTGTTGACATTGGCACCTGATACCACATCCTATCTGAACCTTTAACACTGTAACAGAATATTACAACACAAAATAAAAACAATGAACAGAACTACAGTGTTTCACTTCTGTAGTGTGCAGCAGTGCAGGCTGGTGAGCTGGGAATAGAGGAGGGTGAGATCTTATCTTTAAATTGAACACTGGCCTCAAAATGTTTTCATTTATTTTTCCTAAATTAACAAGCGAGCCAAATAATTGAATGAATCATTGGTGAGGAATCACAAAATCTAATCTTAATTGTGACAGGCAGAGGTTTAATTGAGTAAACATTATCATAATCATTATCAAAAAATAATCATTATAGAGAATATGCTACACTGGTAACTTACATCCCTCCATTAACTGTATGGCGCATTGTCTATGACAAGTGCGCAATAAAGCCTAGTAAACAAACTTCAGTTTCATGAGCATTAAACAACGTGATGTGCATAGACCAGATATTTACAAAGTCACTATTCCTTGAATCGAGTATGGACAACGAAGAGTGGACTAAATTCATACACAAGTTCTGTAGATTGCTAAACAATTTTGTGACGTAAAGAGAAATGCTATCTCTAAATAAAATTGGGAGGCTATACTTATTGGTATTGATTGTTTTGTTCATTAATTGCTTGATTGATAATCAAGGAATGTAAATGGAAACAGGTCGAGAGTAATCATCAAGCTATGGGGGTCATCCTCCTTTACTTCAAGCCGACAAATCGATAGTGGGCTACAGCACATTTTATTTATTTATACTTCATTTAATCAGGTAGGTCAACGTTGAACTCAATTATCTTTTGAAGAGACGACCTAGAGAATCAAAGTGGGTAGAGAATGTGAGGGATTGTGGAGCCAATCAGATGCAGGGGATGATTAGGTGGCTAGATGTAGAGAGACAGAGTTTGTGGGAATTTGTCCAGGACACCAGGGGTTACTGTTTCGAAAACTTTAATGGATCTTTAATGACCAAAGTGGGTCAGGACCTCGGTTTAATGTCTCATCCGAAGGATGGCACCTCCCGTAGCACAGTGTCCCCATCTCTGTGCTGGGGCACTGGATTTCTATTTGGTCCAGAGGGAAGAGTGCCCCCTACTGGCCCGCCAGTACCTCTTCCGACAGTAGCGGATTTGTGATGCTGAATGATTGTATCCATTTGGCTCTGTGATGCATCAAACATAGCAGTGTTGTTCTGTCCCTCCACATGCAGGAGTTCCTGTAGTTCCCGGGACAGATGCCCCCATCGACTCCATGAAGGATGCCCAGGAGTTTGCCAAAACCTACGGTTTCCCCATCATCTTCAAGGCTGCCTACGGGGGCGGTGGCCGGGGCATGAGGGTTGTCAGGCAGTTTGAGGTGAGGGTTC